>JAWWEM010000054.1:6781264-6793738 GCA_035582935.1 Ormyrus thymus | reverse complement strand
CCACAGCAAGGAGAAGCCCTTCAAGTGCGCCGAGTGCGGCAAGGGCTTCTGCCAGAGCCGCACCCTCGCCGTGCACAGGATCCTGCACATGGAGGAGTCGCCGCACAAGTGCCCGGTCTGCTCGCGCAGCTTCAACCAGCGCAGCAACCTCAAGACCCACATGCTCACGCACAGCGACCTGCCGCAGGACCTGCGGGTCCACGAGCACGGCAGGCCGCCCCAGCTGGACAGGCTCAAGCTGACGCCGGGCTCGCCGCTGGGCCAGGGCCGACAGCCGCCGCCGCCGCCGCCGCCGACGACGACGACGACGACGACGACGACGAGCTACCAGCCGCGCAAGCTCGGGTTCACCATCGAGGAGATAATGCGTCGCTAAGCTTTCTATGTATAACGTTGTCTCGGTGTAAATATTGTACTTTTCAGTCTTGCGTAGAGGCTAAGCGCCGGCGAGTCGCGATTCCTGGCCTTTTCTTCTCGGCGAAAAGGGCAGAGACATCGGGCGACGACGCGACCCTTCGCTCCCCGGCGCTGTACTCGAGCTGTCGATGTTACCGTTACTTTAAAAACTGTATATATTGTTTTATTTATCGTTTCATTGTTTACCGTTGAGAGCACGAGAGCGAGGAGACCTATTACGAGTATTTATGAGCGGCAGAGCGATTAGAATTAAGGAATGGAACGTGGATATTTGCATTGCGCGACGAAAGGAGAGGACCGATAGTATAATGTGTTAATTTAGAGAGGGAAAGTAGAGACTAAGCAGCTTGCAATGAATGTCCTTCTCCGATCCTGCAGTAGCTCGGAGGTTACGCGGAATCGAGAATAGCGTGTTACCGTAGATTTAAGGATTAAAGACTTGGTCTAAAACTGTACTTGTACCAAAAAAGAAAACGAGATCTATGCGCAAGTAAAAGCCTGTAGTCCTAGTCGAACTTGTATTATAGAAGCATTGTTACATATTATAATTTAAATATCGATATAATAGAATAATTAATGATCCACTCTAGAAGTACGGCTGTTTTGATATTTATTAACCTGTTTATTTCTACAAATCCAAATCCATCAATGCTTAATTATGAAAGGGCAACAAGTCAAAGTGGCTATATTTTATTTGATTCATTTTTTTCTTTAATGGTTAAAGAATTCTTTAAATATAAAATAAGTATTATATTCTCTTCGAGGGAGATTTAGAAATTTCTAAGCATAATAGTAATATCAATAGAATTTAGGTTTGATAGTTGATAATGCAGTTACCTACCACAATTTCTTAATTCAATGTAGTGAAAAAATTCTTGTTTGTTCCTTTTACGACGTATCCCTCATTTCGGAATTTAACCACTGTAATTATCAATTGAGGTTGGAATACGTTTTTTAATATTATGTTCTTAACCTTCTGGTATTCATTTTTTTTTTTGCGAGAACGAGGCGAATGCCAGCCGCCGGGAAATCTGGTTGTCATTTTTGTGCAATGAATTGAATATCTTGATACATTTTTACGTGCAGCTTTCTGGATTGCGCACAATTACGATAAAGATTGAATTAAATGGCAGCTACTGTCCAAGCTTGACGTGAAAAGATAAAAATTCATCATTGTAAATATTGACTTGCCACAAATTTCTGTTCGAACAATATCATTATCCTGACGATGACCACTGCAGTCGAGATGACGAAATGAACAATTTTTTTTACATCAAACCAGTCAACTCGGCGCCTACCGAGTTTTTGTGAAATGTCTCAGCGCCTTAAATTGCAGATTGACACGTTGCGGACCCGCGCCCTCGAGCACCCGGTGTTTACCGCGAAGTAAAAAGCCGATGGTTTTACCGCCCGGGCAAAATACTGGTCGATGAAAAATGAACTTCTTTTACTGAAACTATTTTGATCTTTCTGCTTTTATCGTTTTTGATAAATTTAGCGTAACAGTTATAATGTAGTCATCTGTCCCGTGTTAAATTGCACTTTGCGTCATTTATTGCGTCAGCCTGAAAAATGATTTAGGTAAATTAAATGATTGCACTTACTTTGTTGCGTCAATTTTCTATCGTCGATCACAATTTTCTACGACTGAAGTCAAACTCTCGTATCAATCTATCGATTTTCGATTTTAATTAGCAACTAATGAGCTGTGCCCTCGCAGTCAAACAATCCATTTTCTTAATTTTCCGGCTACAGTTATACGTGACAGCAACAAACAATCTCGGACCTCGACTGACGGCCGGCCAGTTAACCTGCTTGCTCAGGCAGTTAGCGTTTGTTTAACTTTAATTAATTCTCTCGCCCTCCTCGGCACAATAAAAGCTAATGAAAAAGCGAGCAAACAAGGCTGGCCGCCTCTCTCTCTCCCTCTCTCTCTCTCTCTCTCTCTCTCTCCTCTAGTTTTCGCGCCGGGCTTTTTACTGCGCAGACGGCCTCCCCCGGCCCCTTGTCCCCCTCCGTGGCTTATTGTCCTCTGACCTTTTCTCGCTGGCATAAAAGTGCATCGGCGCTTTAGTGGATCATTTGCCCGAATGTTTGCAGTTCGTGCAGCGATTGAATAGGTGCTTGGCGAATGAGCTTCGAATACGCTTTTGATGCAATTAAATTATTAAACGTGAATTTCGAGATGACAATGTGCGCGAAAGGGTTGTTGCGACTTTCTTCTTGTGTTCTTCATACGTTTATCAGGATTTTATAAAAAATTTAAAATTTTTTCTTTAATGACTGCGCAATTTCGAACGGTAACTTATCAAAATATCTCGTACAAAAATTCACCCAATAGAAACTGGTCGAGCAAGAAATAGCTATCGACAGATTCTTTATAAAAGAATTAAAAGCATTATTAATTTACTAAAAAGATTATAAATTTTTAAATAATTACATAATTTACAGTCCAAATTAATCCTAAGTAATGCTCGCGCACGAAATATATTTAGATTGTAAACAAAAATTCTTCTCTGTTCAACGAAACACTGCCTAACAATTGTCCGAATTAAAACGTCAATCGGCAATAATGAAACATGGTGGCGGTAAAGCCATAAAAAACACGTTTATCCCCCGTACAGTGGATTGTCTTTAAAAAAAGTAACCCAACCAACCCCAACCCCAACCCCCCACTCTGCGTTGAACGCTGTTTTACCACGACACTCTTTTCTGAGAGACTCTAGGTCGGTTACCATAAACCTTTACTTAGTAGAACGCCATGGCTCCCGATTACGTAAAAATGATGTACCCAGATTAGGTGTTCGAAAAGAATTTGTTAATACGAAACGCAAAGAGGAAGTTTAAAAATAAAAGAAATACAAAAAAATTCGCTATAAATTAATCCATTAAACTAATGGAGATAAGTTAAAAAAGTCTTAAGCGCTCGCTGAATGTCACAGTTGGCCAGTTCGGATTAATTGACGTTTTCTCGAAAATCATTAGTTGTAACAAAAAAAAAAAAAAAATGCATGGAACGAAAAACATGTATTTTAATGAGATCTACTTTTGTTAGCTCTTTTTACAGTCTTTAATATTTTCGAAGATAAATCTAAATATCCACGATTTTTATGGTTTTTTTTTATCGTTTTCACCATGACAATCAGATTTGCGCAAATTTTCACTACGCTCGTCGCGATCAGCGAGCCAAAAAACACAGGCAGACGAATTCTCAGCAATGTCGGAGGTGCGGGATTTTCGGAAGTGCACCCGAGCATTAATTTGTCGTCCACGTCGATTTCGTCCTCGGAACCCACAGGACTCTCAGCTCAAGAACAAAAAAAAAAAAAAACAAAAAAAAAATGATACCCGAAACGTTATTCACGAAAACGTTCGTGTCCTAAACGCCAAGTAAAACGATCATCTCCTCAAAACTTTATTGCGAATTCAGCGTCCGACAGTTAATAACCGATCCGCCTCAGCAATTTATCAGATTGAAGAGCAATTAAGAATGATCGAAAAAGAAGCTCTTGACACTTGCAGCCCCGGCCCCTGCGATTCCTTTAATTCCATAATTCGTATCAAAAGCGCCCGGGCCTCGGCCAGCGCCGCTGTAATTATCCAAGGAACCTTGAGACATCTCCGCTCTTTTCTCAGGCAGCCGCGGCGCAGCAAGAGGAAGAAAAAACGATGTCGGTCGAGCGGCAGCGACGGCCGATGAAAAATGAGGGCCGAGGAAGGACCTCGGCTCGCACACGTCGCGCGTACACGTAGGCGGATAATGTATCATTGGCGGCGGCGAGCCGGCAGTTTCCCCGGCGCGCTTGATTTAGGAAGCGATTAGCTTTCCGCCTCCCGGACGGGTCATCAGCGGCGCGGAGTGAGAAGGAGAGCGAGCGGGGCCCCGGCGACGGATCCCTGGAACGGCGGCGCGCTCTGATTATTGTAATTAAAGCCTTTCTGGCGATTCCGGTAAAGAGCCGCGCGCGCGGTCCCGGGGGGAGCGTGTGTCCGCTACCTGCTACTCGGCTGCCTCTCCGCCGAGATGAAGTCGCCGGGGTGTATCATGCAGGTACGGGCGAGGATCGCCGCGGCGGCTAATGACGGACGATACTCGTCGGGTTTGGCACGAGAGTTTTGCTCGCCGCCGAGGAAGCGCCGGATTCAGCGGAGGCTGCTCGATTCCGGCTGTGATTAATCGAGAGCGTTTGATAGCGCTCGCTCCTGCACGACTTTGTGAATGAACGCGGCGACGGGGAAGTGGAGTGGTTTCTCATTATGCCGGGCGAGTGATCTATTTCGGTTTTATTACTTTAATGTGATTCGGTGTTGCGAAACCGACTTTCACTTTCGTATTTGAAGACCAACTACCAGGACTGTGAAGTATAGAATGGGCTTATTTAATAAAATATTTCAGCTATCGTACATTACGTAAAAACTGCATAAAATCGTAGGTGCGCAAAAATAAAATTTATTATAGCTCAATGGAGAAACATTGCCGACAAGCTGGAAAGCCGATTTTTGGCTTGTCGCTAATTGCAAGTACAGTTCCCTTAGCTCGTCCGAAAACGACTGGCGAGAGTTATATGAGCCCTCTGGCCACAGAGAAGCCGGGAGCAAGGACCGCGGCTCGAGTCCGGCGATCGTCGGCGGCATTCCTAAGTGCGAGGCTCCCACAACCCGGCGTACGCCTGAAATTGCCGAAATTTAATTACCTCCCTCGTACTCCCCGGCTTCTCTTAAAACAAAAAAAAAAAAATAGCGGATTCCGTCCGGGGCTCGCCGAGCGCGTCCTAAAAATTTCCCACTGCCGAGGAGCGCCGCGGCGGCGGCGGCTACTTTTCCTGCGCCGCGCAGCGGCAGCTCCTGTAATTAGTGGTATTTTTTCATGGCTCCTCTCGGAATCCGCTCGTCGGGGAAGGGTCATAAACCGCGCGTGAAAAAAAAGCCACTTTCAATGGATTCGCTTCGAGGATTCGAGTGCAGGCGTAAGTGCACGTCTGGGGCGCTCGGGCTCGCGAGGTACCAGACGGCCGGCGATTCCTCTCTCGCCCTGCGACCACATTTTTCGGCGTTAAACGGACGGGCGACGCGGGAGTTGCGCCGAGCGAGTGTCCGATTCGGTCGACGGTGCAGAGGTTTTAGCGAGTTGCTACTTCGGGTTAAAAAAAAATGACGAACTTTGCAATTTCGCTCGATTGTTTAGCTAAGATTTTCTGAATTTAGCTGGATTTGCTCCTGGCTGCTAATGCTTTCCGCCTATAAACTGCATTTTCTAATTACCAGTTGTCGACGAGCCATTAATGACTTAATGCTGTATAAAAAAATTTTACTTCCGTGGCAATGACCGTAAAATTTATCGCAAACGAAGAAGAGAGCTGCGCCGAACGGAGACGACTTTAATTTTAGCATTATAAAGCTGATTTTTTAAACTTAATCGAAAGTTCTGACGAGCGCATTGATAATAATTTATGCTTCGGCTCAGATTGATTTCCGTAACAATCCGGCCTACCAAAGCGATAACTGAAATTACATACCGGCTCCTTAAAATTGCCGAAATTCCTTCTCCGATCGCTCGGCATTAATTTAACCGCGAGATCGATCGAGCGGGGCAAAGACGCTTATTTACATTCGCGGAGGCAGAGAAATCTAAGCAGCTCATAAAACTCGGATCCGCGGCCGATTTCACGGCAATCTCGCTATTGTGCGATCCGGCCGGGCGTCGCTTTCCTTTTATATTTCGCTCTCCTCTCCTCCCCGGCTCTCTGCATCCTCGGCGCATTAGAGGTTACACCTCCGCCGCTCGCACTCGGGCCTCACCTCGGTACGAAGTAAAAGGCACAATAAAAGGAGGGACGAGGCGAGGAAGGAACGAAGAATTAGTTGGCGTATCCGATTAGATTGGCCCCGCGCGCGTATGTGGGCGAGCTGTGGGAGAATGAGACCTCCTTCGAATTCCGACTCGAAGGGAGCGGAGAGAGAGAGAGAGAGAGAGCGAGCTTTGCGCTTGCACATATATATATGCGCGCGCGTACCCTTTCATTAGGGCGTGAGGCTTATCTGCGAGGGTCACGCCGCCGCAGACACCGCGAGAGAGAGAGGAAGAGGGAGAGAGAGAGAGAGAGAGAGAGAGCGAACCGATTCCAGGAGTTGTGTGCGCTCTCGCCCGGTCAATTTTTCTAAGCGATCTATACGTCCTAGACTGCTGCTGGATCGGGTGAGCGTTCGCCGAAATCCGCCAATTACCCGCGGCGAGCGCAAGGGCATGCACCGTCTCATTAGTCGCCGTTCGCTAATCATTCAATCATCCCGCAGCGCTCAAGCACGCAGAGAGCCGAGCACGAGGCTTGCATTAACCCAATTACGAGCGAGGGTGGCGAGAGAGAGAGGGCCGACTTTCCCACCGGTCCACCAGTCGTTCCTCGCATATAGCTTTCAATCGTCGAAGGCGGCGTTTCTCGCCGAAAGACGACTTCTTCGAGCTGAAAAGTCATCGGATTCCATTGTCGAGCTCGAAGCTAATCGATTATTAATAACGCAATTTGAATACACCGAGCTTAAGTGGAACGATGTACAGTTGAGAGGCGGCCGTGTAGCTCGGAATGTGTCCGCAAGATGCTTTCTCATGGCTGTCGGGCCCCGGCGATATAAATACAACAATGTCTCGATGCTATCGTCACGTGGGCGACCGCGGAGAGCAGCTTCGTAAAAGAAAGCGATTCGACTTTACGATCGGCCCCCAAACGGCGATTCGGGGGATCGATCGGTAGGTATACAGAGGCCTGACCTCACGGCGCCGAGAGCCGCTCTCCGCCAAAACGCAGAGGGCCCGCAAAAAGAGGAGCGCGCAAGGATTGTTTGGGAGCCCCGTGACCTGTGGTTAGGGCGGTGCGCGATTTTTTTCTGCCCGGCAATTAGGTAAACGTCCGCGCGGCCAGCGACGCAGCCCCGGCTATTAGTTAGCGGACAGAGGGCCCGACGCCGCCGCCGCGTTTTCGCGCAAAACGGGGAAAAGCCGGCGGTCGGTAGGCGACACGCCTCTTACCGACCGAGGCGGCGGCGGCGGCGGCGGCTCGCCTCTCGAGTTTCGGATGCGCGATGCCGATGTCGCCCCTCGACCGTGACCTCCTGCCGAGGAGCGGCGGGGGCGGCCGCCCATCCGCCAAGTGGCGGCACCTGAGGCCAAGCCTGCCAAGCTCGCCTGGGAACCGCGCGCCGTTTAATTGGAGCGACTCTCCTCTCGCGTGACGATTTCGCGAATGGAGAGCCCGAGCGAGAGCGACCGACAACCGTGACGGACGGATGAAGAATCGCTGGCGGGGGCAGCGGCGCTCCGCCGGTCAGTCCCACGCCGGGGCAGGGAAATCGTAAAGCCTCCCCCGCCGCCGGTCCGAAAAGTCGCGCGGCTGCCGGACTTTTTAGCCCGAGAAGCATTATCTCGCCGGCTCTTCTCGGCTTTCGAAAGAGAAATCTCGCCGGGCGCGACGGCCCGGTGGGGAACATTAACGTTTTTCGCCGGGCTTGCCTATTATCTTTATAGGAGAGAGAAGCAATTTTTCACGGCAGACAATAAGCGCCGTTCGGGTATTAAGGAGAAATTTTTAATTTTGCAAAAAGTTAAGTGCCCGGCTGAATCGGCGACGATAAAACTCCCCGTCGGTTTTCCGCCTATCTTCCCAGGCGGCCTGCTCGTATCTTCTAGCTTTTGGATAATTTATTCATCGTGATTTATGCACTTAAATGTGGACATTTCAGCCGCCCTGCTCTCGGTGCGCTTTGCTTCGTGCGCGGCGTGTAATTATTGCTTCTCCCAGCCGAAGTCCGCGGCGAACGATCGCGCTGCGACATTTAATTCAGCTGAAAGCAGCCGACCTCCTCCCTAAAAATCAGCGGCATTGTCTAATTGCACGAAGCGCAAGCTCTCGGAGCTCTAATTTACATGGACGCCGCGCACTTTATCATTAGCTCTCCCTCTCCCTCTCTCTCTCTCTCTCGTTAAGCCTCGGATTTTGACTCGTGGGAGTAATTGACTTTGATTTACGGTCCTCCGCTGCTCTCGACGTCGGCTCGATACCGGCGCGGCGCACCTCTTTGTATCCGAAATCTAAATTCGCATCGTCTCGGAGAGTGAAGTGCACGCAGGCCTCGGCGATGCTCGCGCGCGGCGTGAAACTTTTCGATTGACCTCGGCGGACTCGCGCATTATCGGCTAATAATTCACGGCAGCCGAGACAGTGATTGTCAGTTAACCTGCCGCTCTATGTTTCGATCTCATAAAGGATCATTACGCGCCGAGCAATAATCAATTTCGCGCGGAGCTGGGAAACCAGTTCATCACGCGCCGCGCTTCGAAAATCCCGGCTCTCGCTATCCTTATCCAACATCCATCACGACACCTCGCCTATGATTTTTCCGCTCCCAACAATTCAGTGACGCAGCCTCTATCCGTCTGCAATTAATTGAATCGTTAGCATCGGCGATAATTGCAGCTTCTCCGGAGAGACAGCGCCTGGCATCGAGAAGTCTCTGTTGATAGCCAATGGACTTGGATTAAAAAAGAAACCCTCGGCCGGAAAAAGTCGGCCGAGCAGCCGTCCAAAGGAAGAGCCTCGACGGCGGCCGTCCCTCTCCTCCCGCGAAGCTCTCGGTCCCGGGATAAATAAAGATAATTGATTCCGTGGCCGGTCGCCGGGGGTGGGTGCAGCTCCGTTTCGCTGGGCGCGGCTCGTAATGAAAGGGTGGGTGCACGTAAGCGGAGGGCTGCGGAGTTCCCACAGCCACCCTCTCCCGCTCGGGCCGGGGTGTGCGCGCGCGCAAAGGGCCCGGTACGTGACCTCCGACCTGGGCATTAGCCTTAGCCCGCGGGCGACTGCACCCACACTCTCCCACGTGTGCGTACGAGCGGCCGCCGCCGCCGCAATCTCGTAATTCATCGGAGTGAGCTCGGGCGCGCGCGGCTACCTCCCACCCTTTCCCACAGGACCTCGGACGACGACAGCCAATTAAGCCGGCCGACGCGATCGCCAGGGCCCAGATAGCCCGGGTGCCGCAGAAGGAGAGCGGGTAGCACACCGCATTCCCAGGAGGCGCGCAGGCGGCAAGGGGTCATGGGAGGACCCTCGGGCGGCTTCCTCCTCCGCAAGGGCCCACGGAGGGAGTGAGAGAGAGAGAGAGAGAGAGAGCCAAGGAGAACCGCTCGGACTGCCCTGCCCCTGCAGCTATCGCAGCTCTTCGCGGCTTTACAAGCTCCGCTCAGAGAGAGAGAGAGAGAGAGAGAGAGTGTGTCTTTTTTCTCCCGGGATATATTGACGATCGAGCTATCGATTTTACTCCCAGCCCAGGCGGAATTATGCTTTTCGAGCCTAGAGAGATACGGCTGATAAGCATCTGAGTAATAGCGCACTTGATACCGCCGCTGCTTCCTACGTGTAATAAGGAACGGCTCTCTCGGCCGAAAACTACAAAACAGCTTTTTTTCCCGGCGCGAGTCGCTCCGCGGTCGATAAATTACGGCCGCGCGGTGCGCGATTTTTTTTCTCGATAGGGCTATTTATGCTTATAAAAGCTCGAGCTAAATAAACTTGAAAAAGAGTTGTATATATTAGCGGCGGAATGTTTTGATCAAACGAGCTTTTTTGCCGGACTATTATTTACGATAAAACTTATATAAAGTATATATAGCTCTTTAACTATCTACGATACTTCGTCTGGGTAATTTACGATCTCGTAAATATTTATTTGCGAAAGCGATAATAAAAATGAAATTACTAGATCTAAATAAATGTTTTAATTAAAAAATATTCATTTCATGCTGTTCGGTATTTAACCATATCTATTTATTTAGACTATAAAAATAAACCTCTTATTTTAAAGCAATAAAATTCATATTTTAACAGGTTGAAAATCTCTCCTGGATAGAGTTTTGTAATGAAATTCTATTGTATTTTTTACTATATTTATAATTGTGTTTTTTTTTCCTGTTGAAAGAGGTAAAAAATTTGAATTTTATTTTGGGTTATTATTATTTTATGAAGTGCTTAGGAGCTCTTTAGGAACAGTAAATCTACTAGGAAAGCTATCATCATCATTATTTAATTAGATAAATGCCGTGGAAAATATCATCAACAACGAACATTATGAAGCAGTTTAGGGCTGTCTAACGTTGCCACTTCCTTTCTACCTGGAAACTCAACACAAAAACTCCAGCCTTGTAATCTTGATCTAGCGTATTTGTGCTAACTAAAGTACAAACAACCGAAAATATTTCCTCAAAGGCGATACTTGGATAAATCACCTTTATACAGTTTAAATAATGATTTATTTACCGCGCAAAGTCACAGTCTTCCCCCCCAAACACCGTCGTTCGAAGATTCTCATCAGTCAAATATTCACGGAACTACTTACCCCCGAAGAAAGCCCACACCCGCCAAACGACCAATATCCGGCCTCGCGTGATTAGCCTCGAACGCAGCTTAGCCATCCGAGCGAAATGATAAACGTTTCAATCGCCAAATGAAGCATATAAGAAAAAGGCCAACGAGCCCGCGGAAGAAGCATCAGCCGTCCGAGCGGCCGAAGCGCCGCGTTTAGCGTGCAGCAGCAAGTGCGCGAAGGGCCGCTGGTATCGCCCCCCTTCCTCCCTCTTCCACTCCCTCCCCCGGAGGATCGCCCCATAAACCGTGGAAACTTTCATTCGGCGCGCGGTCCCTCCTCTTTCTCCGTTTCGTTTCTCTCCCGTCTGGGAATTAAGATGTAGCTAAGCGCGCGCGGAATTATGCCCTGCCGTCCCGGGCGCGGGCCGGCAGGGACGGGGGCGGGGGGGGGGGGGCGGGGGGAACGAAAAATTCCGGCGGGCGAACTACTTATCGCTGGGCTGTGTAACCCCCGAAGAGAGGGAGAGAGAGACTTACGATTATCGCGTCTCCTCATTTATTCCCCGACGTTATACACGATTCAAAAGCCCATCGAGCGAGAGAGAGAGAGAGAGAAAGAGAGAGAGGCCGCCGGTAATGCTTATAATCGAGCCGATGCAAACCCCGGCGCCGGGAATCTCGAGGAAATCTTCGTGATTCGTGATTCGCGAGACTAGAGAGAGAGAGAAAGAGCACAGTACGGACGCGGCGAAGATCCGAGCTTGTGAAATTCGAAGGGTTGCGAGAGAGGAACCTGGATGAGGAGGGGCCTGAAATTTCAGGAATCGTTGCGATATTCTGGAAGGGCAGTCTTCGGCACGGATTCACCGGAGGTTCTGCAATTGGTTGATCGATGCGTTTGGCAAACGTGGAAATGCTTGCAGTGGGATGAATTCTAAAAGCCGCAGCTGAAGGAAAATATTCTTTCAAAATCACCTTTTTTTTTTTGTTAAAGGTACAATTATTTGCTATCCCGTGTAAAAATAATTAAGCTTAGCCCAAACTTGGTGCAAGTCTCCTATTGCTGAACTTTGGGCCAAACGTGGCCAAAGAGAAAATCCCAAACTTATGTATAACGTTAAAGCGCAAACGTACTGAAGTTCAGGCCAAACTTTCGGTAAGTGCTACGGTTTCATTTAATTATAATGTTCTTTAAAAAATTTTAAGCCAATTGTCTTTGATAATAAAATTTAAAGGTGAATTATATTAGTAATTTTGAACTGAATTAAAAAAATAATAATAACGACAAGTGTTCCGGCGAGTGGTAAAAGTCGAAACCATTTCCTAGGCCGCGTGCACGGCGTTCGTAGAGGAACGTCCGGGGCCGCTTTCTTCCTTCAACGATTGTGACACGAATCTTTTCATGAAATAAGCCAATCAGAAAGGAAGGAAGGCACGGGGTGAAAATGCGCAGAGGCTTTTTCACGGACGTTTGGCCAATGGAACACTTGTTTGAAGTGAATATGTCGTTTTAAAATGTTTGTAGAGCGAACGGTTGCTTAGAGATATAATAAGATCGTAAGACAATTGAGCAAATGTGCTGGAAAAAATCAGCAGAATCTGTCAAGACCTCGAAGCTTACGGTCGTGTCTTAAGGTGGCTCCGGCGCGCTGGGCCGTATCTATAGGTGGACCTCAAGGGTGCACTGAATTTTTTACTTAAATAC
>JAWWEM010000054.1:6768845-6781164 GCA_035582935.1 Ormyrus thymus | reverse complement strand
AGATTTTATCTATCAGTTCGTATTTTTCTTTTTCATTTTTTATGGATTTAAAAAATCGCCGGAGCCACCTTAAGTTAAAAATAATCTTAAGCTATCTGAATAAAAGTATTTTTTATCGACATATTTTCGAGTTGAAGTCTTTCATTTTCTTAGTGCGCGAATCCTAAACTATTAATAGAATAGTAACAGTAAGCTTAGGCAAACCCACGCCGAAAGAGAAAAAGTTTGAATAAAAAAAAAATAATTTATTCCAATTCATTTACAATTGACTCGTGAAACTTTGTCAATGAGAACGGTAAATCGCATCGGAGAAACCGAAGAAAGAGCCATAAATCCGTTAATCTCAATCGCAGCTCGAGAGCCCCGGACATTAATACCCCCGGCATCGACAGGCCCGAGGAGCATTTTCGCGCGAACGCGAAACCGAGAGCGAGAAAAGTGTATCGGATCGGCGCTTAATTAGGGCAATCAATTGCTCAGTCGCGGCCGCGGCCGGGCCAGTTTATTTGCATAAGTCCCGGCTCGGGCCGCCTTTGCACGGAAGGCTCTCGGGCCTCGCGCGAGCTCCCAGGCGCGCAACGAGCCTCGCCGCGCCATTAAGGTGCGCGCGGATAATTAACGCACTGCCGCACTTATCTCGGGCGGGCTTTTTCGCTTGATTGCCGAGGCGGACGGCGCCGGGCTGCCACCGCCGAGCAGCTCTGCCGCCGAGGCGCGCGGGCCTAATGCACGCGCCTAACTGCCGGTTTGCATGCGCTCCGCTCTCGACAAATCGGCCGTTCCGAGACGGAGAGAGAGAGAGAGAGAGAGAGAGAGAGAGTGAGAGAGTTTACTCGAGTTGCGCCATATTCCTCGGCGATGCAGACGTGCGCGCGGAGAATGTTGCGCGGCTTTTTTCCTCGCCGGTAATTTCAATCGCTCTCCGCGTGTACTGATTCAGAAGCCCTTGATTTATGAACGTCGGAGCGCGTTTATCGCTTCGAGCGAGTTTCCCTCTATCGGCCGCTGCGTCTCGCTCGAGCACTTTATTATACTTTTGTATATCATTTGCATTGATTAATAAGGCAGCCGATTAGATCTGGCTTTTCCTCGCGGCCGCGGCGTTCTCCAAACAGACGCCCATTAAGCCTCTCGGTCCCGCAGCTTATCCAGTTCACCCGGAGAAAGACTTAGCCGGCTCGCAAAAAGCCGGCTAAACGAATTTTCTTCCCGCGGGCAGTTCACACGGATCGGAAGAGAGCAGCCCCATAAACGAGAGTGCCGAGCGATGGCTCCGGGTGTCGCGGGGCGCCTCGTCAATGGGACGCAAGGCGTGGGAGTGACGTCCGTCGGAGGAAAGTAGCCCAGAGCGAGGAAGAAGAGGGCAGGCGGCGTTTTTTGCCGAGGAGCATCGGCGAGCGGCTCCGGCGCTTAATGGGTAAACAGTCCTTGGGTTCTCGGTGAGCGTGTCTCCGTAACTCGCGGCCGAGCGCGCCGGCAAGGTCAGTAAGGCGGCTCTCCCGGGGCGGGGGGTCCCGACCTCGGACTAGCGACAGGTGGTCAGAGCTACCGCAAGCCCCCTTTGTCGGCGGGGGCACCCGGGGGATGCGCAGGCGCGAGCGCGTGCCGATGCCCGCTGCCGGCGAGGAAGCGTCGAGGCTCGACGGAACGGCAAACAGAGTTATGGATTTCCCGCAAGTTGTCGGGGCTCTTGCGTAAGCGGGGATCCGTCTCGGCTGCTTGGCGTCTGTTGGTTGCACCGAGGACTGGTCGAAACGACCGTGTTTTCGGTTGGATGTAATCGATAGAATTTTCGCTCGATTTGACGGAATTTCTGTATTGATTTAACAGAAAATTTTGTCAGATTACCCGAAAATTCTGGTCTGTTGAATATAATTAACAGCAAGATTTTGTTCTCATCGCGGACGACTAAAAATTCGATCCAGCTATCATTACACGATAAGGATAAAAGCAATTTCTGCTCAGAATAAGGTTCATATGAAAATGTAAGAACGAAGATACCTTTAGTTTTCGGCTCTCGTCGAGCGGCATTGCGTCCGTCCCCGATTCCCCAGCCCCAGTATTCGCGAGAGCGAAAAACCGCCACTCGAATCCGCAGCCGAAGTCGCGCTCGGCCGGAGTGATTTTTGGGCCATCAGCCGAGCTCGGGCCTCGTCGCAGGGCGCGAGGCTCACGCGGCGCCGATGATTAAAAGTGCGAAGGCGAGCCGGTCGCCCGGTGTTACGACCTTTGGCGCGGGCCTGCCTCGCGAGAGGCTCCCCATCGGCCTGCCGGCGATTTATCAAAGTGCACTAAATTAACGGTAAGAACGCGCATGCGCCCGGCGAGATTTACGCCTCGGCCGCGAAATAACGCAGCCGCCGGGCCAGTCGGATTACCCGGAGGGAGTCCGGCTACCTATGCGTTCGCGCTCGGGAAAATAAACAGAGCGCCGGGGGAATCCGGCTGCCGGGCCCAGGCCTCGCCTCTTTCGCGATCGAAAGCCGAGCCTCGAGAGGCAGGGGGACAATGCGACCGGGCCGGAAGTCGAGAGCTTGCGCACATAATTCGCGAAGCTTTTCGCCGGGGCTATATGAAATCTCGTCGTGTCGATCGATTTGCAATCGCCGGCCCTCGCTTCCCAAGCTGTGTACATGCGACAAGCTCAATCGCGAGAGTCCTTAGCAGCGGAATAAAGAGCAGCCCGGGTCTCTCTCCCTCTCTCTCTCTCTCTCTCTCTCTCTCCGCTCTGCGGCGTAGGTGTACCTCGCCGCGGAGACAAGGAGACACTCTCTGGAAACACGATCGGGGCCGCTCTCGTCAGGTAATGCATGGGTTTGCGTCGCGGCGGGCGGCGCACTTTGTAACAACGCGCGGCCTTTTCACGTCGATTAATCTTACCAATATATATTCCGCGCCGCTAGTCTCCCCCCGGCCGCTGCGTGAGCGCCGATATATCAGGAATAAAGTGTCGTGCTGCGCCCGAGCCGCCACCGAGTCCTCTCTCTCCCCCCCCCCCCGCGAGAGCCCTTTTTATACGCCTGACTCTCCATTGACAACGAACCGGAGAGAGAGGGAGAGGGAGACTTGAAAGCGGCGCTTCAACGAGAGGAGGAGAGGCCTTTTTTTCGGCACGATCTGCCCTTTGTCCCGCTTTTCCTCACTCATGCCTTATCCTTTCATCAGGCCTAAGTCAACTCTTCCCTTTCATCGTAAATATTTCAAAGTAATACGCGCCCGAGCCCGCGCGGCTTCATTATACCGATCATATTTTTCCCCGGACTTTTCACCGAGCGAGCGCGACTCGAATGGATTTTCTCGGGAGGCGCGGGGCTTACCGTTTTCTGCGCTCCGCGCCGACAGTCGACGAGACCGTACACACGTCGCACATCGTGAATAATGACTAATGACGACGGCTGTTTATTAATACGGAATCTTCACTCGGCCTACAACACGCTCTTAAATACCCGAAGCGCTTCCTCCTCGGCGGGCGAATCGCTCGCCTCCTCAGCAGCCGCGGCGCGAGTCGGCGGCGGGAAAGGGGGCACGAGAAAAAGAAAAGGGGCAAGGCCCGGGGGCGTGCCTCGGCGCGTCGCGCCCTGTCCCCTCGGCTAGGAGATGCCGCGATGAGGATGCAGGAATTTTTGTCAGGAGGAGAAGAGCGGTCCCGGGCGACGGGGCGGCGTCGGAGAGAGGAGGCGTCCGCTGGCAGACCCGCGGCTCATTACCAGCAATTGTGGCGGAGGGCCGCCGGCTCCCCGCGGTGGCGCGCCGATACTCTTTGCGCGCGCGGACCGCATGACAACGCCGTTTAATTGCTCGATCAATCACCCCTGCTTTAACGAACTCGCCGCCGCCGCCGTCGCCCTCGCTTTTTCAAGCGCCTCGCGGTCCCCGAGTCGTGTGCTCGCTCGTGCGACATCGCAATTGCGAGCTTTCTAATCGCTCGGACGGGGAAGAGGGAGGCCTATTACTCTCTTGGCGGGAGAGTCGGATTTTCGGAGGTGGACCGTTCATTCATCACGGATAATGCCGAAAATTAGGTTCCTCCGCGTGGAGGAGCGCGCGCAGAAAGGAGCCTCGACTTTGATTCCAATCCCGAATCCGGCGCGCATTAAAGCCTCGCCATTAATCGTCCGCGCGATCAATTAACTCTCATAGTTTATTTGTACGCTCGGGCGAAAATTCGCAGTACGTCATCCGAGGCGACGTGTTCTATCCCTCGCAGCGAAGAAAGGCTCAATCTGCGGGCAGCGGATTCCCTTTCTGGAGGTAAAAAAGAAGAAAAAAAAAAGTAACGAGAAAAGGGGGCAGAAATATAAGCGACACGAGGTGTGATCGCGCGACGCCCCGCTGCGGCGGCCAATAATGAACCTCTCGCACTCGATTCTCGTAATTAGTTTTTTCCATCCCTTTCGTCCAATTACGCCCCGGCTTGATTTACATAACGGCCCCCGTAAGGTAGGTCAAAGCCTAATGGACGCGGCGGCTCTCGGACGGTTGACGGATGCCGGAGCTGTCAATTTTAAAAAAGTGCCCCGGGCCGATGGACGTCCCGCTGCGTAAAATTGTCTTTTGCCTCCGCTGCTGCCAGCGCGCGAGAGAGACTGAAGCTGCAACCGGGCGAGAGAGAGAGAGAGAGAGAGAGAGAGAGAGGACGAGGGGGGGGGGGAGCAGGACCATGTAATTATTCGAGCAGCGAGTGATTTATATCCCGAGATGTGCCCGCTAAACTCTTAGAGAGAGAGAGAGAGACAGTCGGCCGATCTTTTTTTCGATTTAGATATTTATTTTGCCCACGAATTATAAGTATCCCACAGAGCTCAAATATTAAGTATTTCGAAAACAGACGCTATTGCCAAAGTGTACCAGGACGAGAGGCGCTGCGTGTAAATACAGCTGATTTATCTCCGGGGATCCAGATCGCATAGATATTCGTTCGATCGGCTCATTGGAAATTTTTAAATTCATAATCACCCGTTTAATAAAAAAGAAGTCTCTCGACGCCCAATTCGCAATCGGCTGCTTTTCGCAGCTTTCCAACGCGAATCGCGCTCCCGATTTCGATCTCGGCCGCGTGAAAAATGAGGGGACGCGCGTCGATCCTCCTCGCGGCGCGTATCGCTCGCGATCGTCGCGCAACGAGTCGCCCGCCTCGCGCGGCAGCTCGTGGGCACGGCAGCGCGGTGAAAAGTGTTTACTGCCACCCGGCGGCTGACGAGCGGCGCGTTAACGTCCCCGGGCATTTTTCATCGGGCCCCCTATCTCGATCTCTCCCAGGCGCGATCGCCTCGGCGCGCGCGCGTTCCGTGCATGCGTGAGCTCTCTCGCCGGCCGCGCGTTAAGGGCGACGAGAGGGGGGGAGGGAGAGACGCGGCTAATTACAGGTGCCCTCGGCGCTAGGCCTAGACGGGGCCATCAGGTCGCAGCGGGGATTCGCGACACCCTCGTCCGCTCTGCTTTCGGAGCGAGAGGTAGACAAAGCGGACAACCCATATTACTCATCCGCCTTATTTATCGCGGCGAGCGCGTATTTTAATCCCGTCGGATCGGCCGGCGTCCTAATCATCGGGGCGCTCGATTTAGCTGGCCCACGGTGTGGACCGTTTTGGGGTGGGGGGGGGGGAGAAGAAAATATTGACGCGAAACGCGGGGCGTGCATTGCCGCATCGAGGCGGAATCGAGGCCTAATACCCGTCCCGAGGTGGGAGCTACTTGAAAAGGCGTCTTTCACGGGAAGGAGCGAAAGAGCGGCGGGGTCGGAGAGCGGGGCGGCAGAGTTGTCATCGGTCATCGAGGCGCTTCAAAGGGACAATTAATGTGCCGCCCGGCGGAAGAATGGACTGTCGGTGTCCCCGCGGCGTCGCTGCATAAAAGGGCCCCGGCAGTGTCTCTCTTCGTCTCTCTCTCTCTCGTCCCTGGGAGGCCCGGTATCGCCGCGCGCTCCTCCTCAAAGACAACGCGAAATCATCGCGCACAATGCCACTCTTTTCGGGCGGATTTTTTTCCCCTAATGGCCGCGCGCGCGCGCGGCGAAAGTTACGAGCGGCCCGAGAGAGGCGCGAAAGCGAATTTCGAGGACAATGACGGCGCGGCCGGCAATAAATAAATGCTAATTCCCCCGGGGATGGCTCTGCTTTATCTATCCGGCGCGAGCGGCGGCGAGTTCATTAAAGCTTTTTAATTGAAAACGCTCGAACCGAAATCCCGAAAAAGCGGAGCCGTGAAATCGGTCCATTTGTCAAGAGGGCCCGGCCATTATTAAGGAGGCGAGAGAGTGCACTTCTATTTCGCGATTATGTCTGCGTCGTCCTTTGTGCCGAATACCCGGAGGCCTCTCTCTCTCTCTCTCGCTCTCTCTCTTTTAGGCTTCTCGATCGTCGCATCTAATAATTGACTCGGACTGAAAACCGCACGCCGCGACGAATCCTTTTTCCTCTGTCTTTGTCAAAGGCGCGAGCCCTTTCGCCTCCCCCCCCCCCATTGAAGCAGCGCCACGTGGGAACTTTTACGTTTCGCCATTCATATGGACCACTATAACAGATCGTTTCTGAGAAGCGCGGCGCGCGAGTGTATGCTTTCTTGTGTGTACGCGCGCATGCCACGAAACACCTTGTAATGCGGGCCCCGGCAATAACTCCGCTCGGATGAAGAGCAGAGAGGAAGGAGAGAGAGAGAGAGAGAGAGAGAGAGTGCGGAGCTAGAAAGATAACCGTCGAAAATTTCATAAGTGCCTCGTTTTCTCCGCTTTTGTCTCCGCTTACTCTTTTGATTCCTCGCTCGATTACGATCTCGCCCCGTGTAATCCCCGGAGAGACTGAGCCATCAACGGGCCGCTTTATTTCCCCGCCGCGGCGCACTGAGTCAAACGCCGCGTCGCCTCGCCGGCCGGGACGAATTAATGCGGCGCAATTCGAGATTGCGAGCAAGTGTCGCGTCGCGGGAATTTCTGCCGAAAAACGACGCGGAGAAGACGAAAGGAAAAAAAAAGGAGCCAAAACAAAAAAGAAAAAACTATAATTTATCAATACAGCGTAACAAATGAAGGAAGCAAATGGGTTTCCTTTCAGAGAAGACTATAAAACGTAATCGACCAGCGACAATAAGAGGCTCTCGAGCAGTCCGCTGAAAGCTTGGCCAAAGGATAGGAAGAAAGGTCGAAACAGTAGAAAGAGAGGAGAGCGCCCCGAGTTAGAGGGGCATCCGAAGAGAGGAGAAAAAAAAAGAAGAGGACGGAGAGGAGGAAAAGGAGAGTCCCACCTCCGAGATGATTCGGACGAAAGCAGCGGGGGGTGCCAGCCTGCCTGCCTGCCTGCCTGCCCGCCGCCTCCTCGCCGGCGCAGCTCGCGCGCGCACGCAGGCGGCGAGGGAGTGCAACCCCCGCGGGCGAGACTCGCCGCCGCGTTCTGCATCGAATTTGACAACGGCGCGCGATGCGGCCCGTTGGAATTCGTGCGGGGCCGCTCGGCTCTCCCGGGACATGCGCCGGAGCTGGTGCCTGTTATGGACGCGACATAGCGGAGACGATCCCCAATGAGGGTGTACCTCGGCCTCGGATTCGGGAGTAATCCCCTTGATGTAATTGCACGGCTGCCGACAGGCTGCGCTTACGGCTCTATTAGACGGGCAATTCGGTTAAAAGAATTGTCCGGTAAGCGGCGCTCGCCCGACGGTCCTGGTATTCTGAAAGGAGGTAAAAAACGAGATTAAGAGAGAGTCGTTAAGAAGCGGCGGCGGATAATTCCCGGCGAACAGCAGGCGTTATACGCTCCGTTAAAACACACTCGAGGAACACAAGGGGCAAGAAGGCAGAGAGGATATCGAGACGGTCCGAGAGCAGCCTTTCGGGAAGGATAATTAATCACAATGGTGCTTCTGCCATCGAAACTGAGTATTAAAGTGTCATCGTCGCTCGAGAAAAGGCTAAAGGGCTGCTTCGGGAGAGAGAGAGAGGGAAAGAAAGGCCTACCTGTGATGCCTTAGACGACGATGATGAGGCTTTCAGGTAGCGGAGAGGCTCCTTTGACCTTTACCCGGGGCTGTCCGCGATCCTTTTGATCAGCGGCAGAAGCAGCCAACACTCTCTCTCTCTCTCCCGCACACCTTCTGTCTTTCTGACCGGTCCAGGGCGGAGGAGCCCCGCTCTCTCTCTCTCTCGGCATTCATTCCTTTCTCTTCTCTGCAGCAGCGAGGAATTAATAAGTGACATCGCCGAGAGGAGAGGAGAGCCCCGAGACGCAGCTGCAGCCCATCTCTCCTTTTCTTTTCCTCCGCCTTTCCGTTCTTTCTCCCCGCGCGACTTTGTCCGCCCGCCGGGCCACAATGGGCGACGACGTTACGCGCGCGCGAGAGCGGCCAATTAGCCGGCGCATCGAGCTCTCGCCGCCGAACGACGGAATTCCGCCCGCTCGGGCCCTCTTCCCCCTTTCGTCGGGGGCAGCCGCGCGAGCTTGATCGATGTCCCTGCGGCCGGGAGTGGATCGGGGCAATCCGATACTTTTCGGCCGGGGAGACGCGGGGCACACGCCCGACTCTCCTTCCCACGAGGCGCGATTCGTCATCGGGCCGCGCGTTGCGTGCGCTCGTCCAATTTGGCGCGCGCGATCCTCCGGCGCGAGCCTCGCCGGCGACGTGCAGTCGCCTGTGCGTGCCGCGCCGAGATCGGTATCTGCGTCGGGGGGGCGCTGCGGGCTCTTGAGCGGAAAATCCCTCGGCTTTTCTGCTCGGTCGTTTTTTCGACGGCGACTGGCTTTGGTGGTTGGCTCGTCGTCTAGCGGCGGGATTGATAGCTTGAAAACGCATGGAAACGATTGCGAATGGGCGCGGGATTGCAACAAATTAGGGGTAATCCTTCGTTTTTCTTTTTTTTTTCGCGATCGGTCTGCCTGGGATCTGAGCCGAAGGCTTGTTTTTTGCTGGTTTAAATTGTTTCAAGAACTTTTTATACGACTTTTTCTCACTCGGGTTTTAATGAGGCAGACAAAGATTAATACATATATCATTTTGATCCTGGAGAGGCAGCGGTTAATTGAAACAAACGGTAGTCGCCGCCGTTTTCAGTTTAAAAAAAACGTCCAAGTTCTTTATTTATTCTAGAGTATACTCTTGGTCCGTCGGCAAAGGCTGCACACGAGTTTTTGCCTGAATTAAATATACAAGCTTTCTAAGAACAACGAAAGCAATAAATCCGGATCGTTAAGTAAAAAAGTATGCAAAGGAGGCGAGCGATATTTACGCGCGTAGATTCGGCCGTACACGAGGATGCAAAAGTGCTTTTTTATCGGTAACGGGTCGGACGTTAAAAAGTCCCCGGGGCCCGGCTATAACGTTGATAAATTTTTCCCATAAACCCGGGCCCGATGTCTTTCAAGCGGTATTCAATCAAGTCGAGCCCCGACTGACAATCCTATTATAATAATGAAATATAGTAGCACAGAGGGCCGCGCGGTTAAGAAAAAAAATTTAGTTCCGATAGGCCTCTCTCGCTCCTACGCAGCGTATCGGCCCGCCTCGTGACGAATAAACAATGGATGAGTTATGCGGACGGAGGAGAGCGGGAGAGCGAGCGCGCCGAGGATATGTACCGTTGATGAAAATAAAAAGTAGGGCTCGTAAAAGGAGGGATACGACGTCTGCGAGCCGTCGGCGGGAGAGCCGGCTTCTCATAAATAATTCAATCGGCCGCGTCGCAAGCCGCGGGAGTTCGATGGGCCTCGGCGTGAAAATGCGCCGTCGGCGCGCTGCCTAGACGAGCAGCCGGTCGGCTTTCTCTCTCTCTCTCGCGGAGACGAAGTCGACTTGCCGTCGCGGAGTACGCCGTGGCAGACGCCGCCGAAAGCTCGAGAAGTTTCACGCGAGGCGGTCGGTCGGGGAGGCGAAACCGAAAGTTCGAGCGCGAAATCGCGCAAGTCACTTTTCGCAAAAGCGACAGGGTGCCCTGCCGATGACTCGGCTCTCGGCCGAATGGCGACGCGCGACTTGTCAAAACACAGTCGCTCGCGACGTTTCGCACGGCCGCATCGACACGCCGACGTTCGTCGACTTGTCACCGGGGGGACTCGCAGGTCCATCAGTCACGCGGCTCTCTCTCTCTCTCTTTCTCTCGTTCTCTCTCTCGCCGGCCGTTTGCTTTATCGCGCCATTGCAATCTGCGCGCCGCTTCGAATATACCGCCGGGGGCGCTCGCGATAAAGCTCGAGCCGCGCGCGTAAAAGAGTATTATATACAGTTTGTACGCCGAGGTAGGAAATTGCAAGGCGATCGCCGTCGTGGGAGTCAGTCTAAGTACACAAGGGCCGATCGGCGGCGGCGCGCTTTCGGAAGTAGGAGCAAAAAGGGCACACGCGGGAGAGGGCCGGGGAGAGGCGGGGTTGCTCGGCCGCGCGAGAAGGAGAGGTCGCGAGGCGAGGTCAGTAGTACGGGGCCCGGCCGTAATTTAAGCAGTCGTTAACGCTGATCGTAAAGAGGAGAGGCGCCTCGGAATATCTGTCGCTCTCCGGGCTGCGGGCTTCTCTCTCTCTCCTTCTCTCTCTCTCCGCAGCGCGCCTTTGTTCCTGCCTCGCGCGCAGATTTCGCGGGCCGCTTTACGAGATGAGTGAAAAATGATCGTATCACTTACTTAATTGAGAAGCGAGTCGGGGAGCGCGACTTACATACTCCGCGGGTTGTAATTTGCCCCAAGTGACGCGCGCGACTCTCGGCGCTTTTATCGCCGAACTAAATCTACTTGATTATAATCCTGCTGGGACCTCTCGGGCCGACGCGCCGGGATTAACTTGACGAATTCACTGCGCGCGGCTTGCCCCTCGTGCTTTATGCGCGCCGGCCGGATTTTAACGGATTCTTAATCTACTCCCCCCTCCCCCCCCGGCCCCGGTAACGAGCCGGGCGATCGCGAGATTTATTAATAATGCGGGATTGAGTCAATACGCTTAATATTCCATTAAAAGCGCGGCGCATAAATCATCGCCGCGCACTTCTAATGTACAAAGGAGCTGCGGCACCGTTATACAATCCGCCGCCGCCCGATGTAAATTGACTTATCAAAACGAGCGCTCGGCGAGCGGACTCGGGCGAGTTTATTTTTCAATATGTTGAAATTCTGACGCTCTTAATGGTCAGACGCCATTGTCAAAGATAGTATTAATAAAGATCTTGTTATTGTACCACTGTCTGATTGAAAGAACAAAACTCCGCTCGGGAAGATAAAATCGGCTGTGATTTATTGCGAGATCCAAAGTACCCAAGTGTGAATTATAACGTCAAGCTATTTTCAGCTTCTTTATTTTACCCCGCTCTTGTTCCTTGCTCTTTTGTCGAGGCGGCGCACTGCAATCGCCGCGTCGATCGCGGCTTTCCAGAGTGCAGCTTTCAAATTGAAATCAGCCCCGAGTGGCCGCGCTCGCTCGATAAAAAGGAGCAAGAAAAAGGAGGAAGAGAAACGACGAAATTATAATGCAGCCGCGGCATTAGTCAGTGTAAAGTTCACACTGCGCGGCGAGCCTCTCGCGGCACAGTACGGATGCGCCGAGATCTCTGCCGCGGTAAGCCTGGGCCTAATTAAAAATTGTAATTTTAAATGAAGAGCTCCGGATTAATGGCTCGGGTGGCGAATATAACGACGGCGAAGGGGGCGAGAGGGAGAGAGAGAGAGCGAGAGAGAGAGAGAGAGAGAGAGTGGCATCAGCGGCGGAGAGGGCGACGTCGGCGGCGAGAGAAAAATACCGATGAGAGTCCGCTGAAGAAGGAGGGAGGGAGGAGAGGACGCGGGTCGCCATTAAGCGGACCCCCTGCCGCGTGGCCCGCGGCAACCCTTCACAAAAAACTGTAATTGGAAATACTTTTCCTCCTTTTTTCCTAAAATAATTTATGAATCCGAGCGCTTACAATATCCTTCGGGGTGGGAGGGAGCCCGACTCCCAGTCCCGGTGCAAGAGGTATATGGATCGAGAGGACCCCGGCGAAAGATCGCCGAGCTGAGAAATGCCGAGCGTTCAGGCTCCCGCCGCCAGCTTCCATCGGGGGAGGCGGGGGAGGGGGGGGGGGGGGAATGCGCCAATTCGATTCTCTTTATCCACCTTCTTGCTGTAAGTATAGCTTTCGACTTGCGCTCTTCGCGGCGATCGTTCCCTCGCGGTCTAATCTCAGCGAATTCATTTTGGCCGCTCGCGCAGAGGGCGACTCTCGCTTTCCTCGGTCTTCCGCGCCGCGTTGTACACGCAGAAAAATTTTGGTGAAAAATTACCCCTATATTTGAGTGAATTTCGGGCGATTTTGACAGTAAGGTGAACTTTATCCGCATTTGCGTGAAATATTTAATAAATCATGCTATAAATTTTGA
>JAWWEM010000054.1:6744344-6756844 GCA_035582935.1 Ormyrus thymus | reverse complement strand
TCGGCCGCGCGTATTTTGACAGCGACCGAGCTGCCCGCGAACTTTTATTAAACTTTTATTATATCCTTCGCAGGTATCAGAAGCGAAAGCTCAGAGCGTATACAGTCACACGCCAAATGCAACGCTGAAAAGAGCAGTTTATTAGGAGAGGCGTGAAATTGGGGCACGCACGCGCACGCCGGTCAAAAGTTCCATAAACAGAGAGCGGCATTAAATTGCCGGTGGGCGCACGCGTGCGTAAATCATAGTTTCTCTAGAAAGCAAAGCGGCGCGCGGCGCCTATTATAAATGCAATCATAAACGAGGATCTGCTTATGTGCTCTGAGCTCCATGCAAATGCGCCGCGAGTAACCCAACAATTATATTGTATGAGTCGCGCAGTGCACGACGGACAGAGAGAGGGGGCCCCTCTCAGTCCGGAATTTCAGCGACAAAAATTAATCTTCCGCTCGTATACCCGGAGACGACCCACGCAACCAATTATCTCGCAGGAAATACCGCAGTTATTTAGTGACATGCGGGAAAGTATCGCGCGCCCTGCGAAGAATGCGCAGTCATCTTATCGGATATTTGCCGCGCTTTGTGGGCCCCCGCGCGCGGACAGTGCCGGGGGGACTAACCCCCCCCCCCCCCCCCAGCCGCGAAACTAGAATGATCGCGCGCTGCTCGAGAAAGAAATGCGCCGCGGACTGAGTGCGAGTTTGGCGGGAGAGAAATGTCGACGGTCAATTCGCCGATTATGGAGGATTTGTTAAATTTTTGGCGTCGGGAGGAGGGTTTGATTCTTTTATTGAAGTAGTCCCCGCTCAATGTCATTCGAATATTATTTCAGGACGTGAATTTTTAATTGAGTTGCAAATTATTTAAATAACAGAATGAGAAGCAGAGTGTTGAAGATTTAAAATACGGTTTAGAGGAAGATAAGCTGAAGTCTTTTTTGTTCGGGATAGTTTGTAGATTCAAGTTTCATCCATAAATTAAAAGCGAACTAATATTTGCTTAACGCTTTGTATTAAAAATTCATTTTTTCTCCCGTTACGCATAAATCGAAGTCGCATAAATTAAAAAAAAAAAGAAAGAGCCAACTTGCAAATTGAAAACAAAAAGCCAAATGAACGACTCGCTCGCCTCGCGCCGAAACCGACAAGATTCACTTTTTCTCGAAAGCTCGCCGTTCCTCAAGATTCCTCCATTCAGCTCGACATCAGTCGAAGCGATTGTGACAAAGATATCCCGCCGAAAGCGTGTTCCCCGCACAATCGGGCTCCTCCTTTTTTTCCCTTTTTCTCTCCTCTTTGAAAAATAGAACGTCGTTAAAGGTGGCCCCTCTCGCGCTCGGGCTCCTCTCCCCGTCTATTCACAATAGAAGAAGATGTAATAGGCAGATTATTCCCGGTGTTTATGGGTAAGCCTGGCTTGTCCGGCCGCGCGCTGCGGGAAATTCAAGACGAGCAGGCTGTGAAGATATCGAGCCTGGCAAAGTGCGGACGCGCTCACATTAAAGTGAGATTCTTGAGTTAGCTCCTCGCCCGCCGGGTTACTCGGGTAACCCAAGATCTCACGCGCTTCGCGAGCGAGCGAGCGAGAGAGAGAGAGAGAGAGGGGGGGGCTTATGATGCGGTGCCCACGGACTGCTAACTGTTTTCGATTAATTCACCGACTCGTGCGGCTTTATGTTTTATTTATCGCTGGTAGCCTCGGCTCTTTCTTTCCCGCGCGGCCGATCGAGCTTTGGTCGACAGGCGCGCGGAGCACGCTTTTTGCCTTTCGTTAATGATCGATTTCTGTTTCCTGAAATGAGTCGCTGGTTAGATGGGCATTGTTCGTCGTCGTTTTAAAAGTCGGAAATCTGCACCGAGAGGAGAAATGTAGCAAAAATTACAAATGATCTTGTAAGAATTACCATACTGCCCAATAAAGTCAGCACAGACTGTCAAGATGAAAAAAATTACTAATACTTTGCAAGAATACTGACTGCACTGTTTGTAAATTCTTCTATAAAGCACGGTAATTTTTTGGTTTTGACAGTCCGTGGTCGCCTTACTAGGAAGCATGGCAATATTCACTAAACCTTCAGCTCATCATGTAAGCTAAGTTTCTCTTCAAATGCCAGTCGATCGACGCGCCTCCGCAATCACTTCAACCCCGCAAGAAGCGCCGTCGGGAAGCTCGCCGCAGCAGCGTGCCGGGCAGCTCTTGAAAATAGGTAGCTCGTCCCCGCAGGAAAGCGGGGACGTCCGCGCGGCGTCCTGGAGGGGCAGGAGGCTCTCGCTGGACCACACGCGCGCGCCGCCCACAGATACGCTATCAACGCGTCCGACGTGATCTGCATGCGCGTGTCCTCTCCCTCCGGGCAGCGCCTCGAAAAAATGTCCCTGCCTCCTCTCTCTCTCTCTCTCTCTCTCCTACGCGACGGCGGTCGGCGCTTTTCTTAAACTGCCCCTTTTAGGCGCCCTGAACGGGGGCAGATTACGATCTCGGCGCGCGGTACGTTCGGGGAACTTGACGCGCGCTGATAAGGGGATTTATGGCGCGAGGCTGCTTCGCTGCGTTAAAATCGACGGAAATTCCGCTGGGGAATTGCCGTCGCTTGAGCTTCCAGCTGGATGACCCGCCCAGCAAGTAGCGGGATTCCTATCGCTGAAATCCGTCCTCGAATTAGAGAGCACTGTCCTCGCGACTCGCGCCTGCGCGCCCGATAAAGCCGACGTTTTTGCAGCCGCCTCTTTATTGCCATACTCGTCGCGCAACATTATTCTCGAGCGGCTTTAAAAGCCGCGAGCGCTAAAGCCAGGCGCGAAAAATTGGGTAAAACCCCCCGCCGGTAATAGCACCGTTATCAATCCTCCATAAAGCTTGACAAAGTGCGCGCGCGCGCGCGCGCTCGCTGCCGCGTAAGTGCAGCAAAAGTAGCGATCCCGAAGCTAAAACTTGTACGCGCGGATTGAGCGGGCCGCTGAACGTAACGTCTCCATATACCGAGGCCCGGAGGAAGTTGTACTTGCCGATATACGATCGGCGAGAAGGGGCGGGAGGGGGGGGAGGGGGGAGCGGAGGAGGAGGGGGGAACGAGGTGACCACCCGCAACACTCGCCTGACACCTCTTTAGAGCCGTTCGCGTCGGCCGCCGGGATTTACAGCGGCTCGAAACGACGGAAAGCTCTCTCCGCTCTCGGTGCCGCCGAGCGAGCGACCGTTTTTCCGAGAGGTTTACGGCTCGCGCCACCACTCGGCTCGTGCTTTGCCGCCGAGAGCGAGAGAGAGAGAGAGAGGGAGAAGCTAAAAATCAAAGGAGCGCGCTGAGTGCAATCGTTTCGTTCAATTTTCTGGAGGCGTGCGCGCGCTCTTTTAAGTAGTTGGTAACAGGCTTCAAATAAATTTCGCCGGCGAGTTTTACGCCGGGCATTACTGAAAATCCACGCTTTAAACAGTATTCGTAAAGATTCAATTTGAGATTCGATGCACGATGTATTAGTTTTAGCGCGGCGTCCAAAAACGAAGCTTCGACTCGTTTCGCGCGCGCAAAACTCCCCCGAGAATCGTCCGAGAGCGTTGATGCAAAAGTATGTGCACTCGCGAAATTCTGATATTATTTATTTACGACTTTGGGAAAGAATGTCTTTTCGGTAAAAAAATGTATAATATTTAAACGGCATCGGCAAACTTACCGGCGAGCGGTGAAAAAAAGCCGGCGCAGAGAAAGAAAGAGCGCTCTTCATAAGGGGGAGAGAGAGAGAGAGAGAGAGAGAGAGAGAGAGAGCAGGAACGAAGCCAATTACGATTGCGATACTTGTGCGGCGCCGCAAATATTCACCACCCCGAGAATAAAAGAGCTCATTTCATCCGCCTAAGAGTCGCGCAAGGTGTACACGCCGGGCCTTTGTTGTCCGCCTTTTTTCTCGGCTCGCACATCGCGCATACATAAAAAGTGGATCTGTTGCGCGCAGCCAGCAAAAACCGCCCGACGGAAGAGAGAGAGAGAGAGAGAGAGAGGCACGAAGGTGAGTGGGCCACTGCGAAATTGTATATGAAAGTCGTTTAACCTTCGAAAGGACGCACCGGGAAGCGCGGCCCCGCGAGTGGTCCGTCTCTCTCTCTCTCTCTCTCCTTCTCTGCTTTTTTCGAGCTCGAAGCAGAAACCCACACCTTGTAGCGGCGGTGGCAAGCAGCTAAAATATCGGCGGGATCCACCGCGAAAGCACGCCGGATTTTATTTATTGGCCTGTGGGTCTCGGCGACGCGATGCCAAGTCCTCTTGCCTTTCCGCGCCTCGGGCACGCTTCTCCTCTTTTTCTCTCTCCGTCTCTCTCTCTCTCTCTCTCGGCGCTCGCTTTGTACGTACCCGGGTTTATTTCCCCCGAGTGCCCGTCGCGGGGGTGGCTCGTCGCCGTTGCGGGCGATGCGCGCGCGCGCGCGCGCCGTCGGAGCTGCGGTTTCGGCGACTATTTTTCGGCTACATTCCATCCTCCTTTCTGCGCCATCTCTCGCCTTCGCGCTTTCGCCTCTTTGTCTCCTTTCGCGGGCTTCGTTTTAAGTCCGCGCGACTCTGCCCACGTTACCTTTTTCGAGGAGGCCTCCTCTCTTTTTCTCTTTTTCGCTCGAGCGATACACCGACTGTTCTCTCTCTCTCTCTCTCTCTCTCTCTCGCTCTCTTCCTCTTTCTCTTTCTCTATAATCGAGGGTATCAAGAGAATATATTGTCATCGCTTCCCCGCCTATTATTTATGCGGATAATAATTTCTCTTTTATTTCTTTTCCCTTTCTTTCTTCTGCTGATTTCTTCTAGATGTATAAATATACAGTTTGAGGCGCGGTGCATATAGTTTTGGAGCAAACCTTTACTGAAGAAACAGCTTCTTTCATTTATTCAATAATTTCGCACGAAGTCAATGTATTGCCGACTTTCTTTTTCTAAACTCGAGGCTTAAGTTTACGTATATAATAAATAATATTAACAAGGCAAATAACTTAAGAGGCAAAGTTAACGCGAGGTGACAGTTTTTTAATATTTGTCATTCAAAGTATAAAGGATCAGCTGTCAAAATAAAGATCCGAACGCTGACAACGGCCGTCAAACTAGAGTCAACTCGGAGTCTTCTTTATTTTGACGCGTCAGGTGATAGCTGTCACGTCCGAACCCCCTATTTCAACATTGGACATCAAGCTGATCATTTAATCAAATACGAAATCTCCGTCCGCGGTCGTAGCCTTACCCCGAGCTCGCTCGAAAACGTAGCGTCGAATTTCGTGAAATTTCAATTCCGACGCTGAAAACAATTGGTCCGGGCGAATGAAAAATTAATCACCGTCGACAAGAGCGGCAGCGTTCAATGCGCAGACGCGGGCATGATCTGCGGAGCAGTTAAATCAGAGTTAAGCGCGGCGAGGGGCGTCGGCGGCGGGGCGTACTTGCTCGTAAAAAACTAAACGGACGCACTTGATCTCTCACGGTCGACGTGCCGCCGCGGCCGCCTTAGGTATATATGTATATGCGCCGGGTCGATTTTTGCAAAGGATCGTTAGGATAGAAACATTAAGAGGATCTGGTGTAATTTGAGCGGCCAATTGCCGTTGGCCGAGATTTCGCGCGATCCTTTTTGCGCCGCCCGGCTGTCAATTAAGGCCGGACTTTAGAGACGGCAGCCTCCGCTTTTATTTTCCGCTTATTAAAATATTTTACCCGCGCGTAATTGCGATTCGTGAATGAAAGCGCGCTCATTTCGATAATTGCGGCCGGCTGAAAAAGGGCGCAGCGGCAGCGACGGATGATGGGCCCGCTGCTTAGGTAGAAAAAGACCGGGCCGCGCGGACGAATGTGTGTACACGGGAAAGCGTGGAAGGGGAAAAATGAGCGCGGCGCTCTCGGGTATATGCATGGGAGAAAGGTTATAAGGTGCGCGAGCGAGAGAGAGAGAGAGAGAGAAGAGCTGCCCGAGCAAAGAAACAACTATATTAATGCCGGAATGCCGAGCGATGCGAAGCTTTACGGATGAGGGCTCCGGGCCGCGAGAGTCTGGCACTTTGTTTCCCTCGCGGTCCGCCTGACTGGCTTGTCCCTCTCTCCCATCTCTCTTTCTTCCTCGGGGATTTTTTCCAGAGAGCGCCCCGTTAACGCCACGCCGCCGGTATCTACTCCCACGACATTTATTACTGCACGCTCGACGTCCCTCCGCGGACGTTCTCGCAGCCCGGGACGGAGAGAGAAAAAACGGAGCCGAGAGTCAAGCTCGCGGCCGAGGAGGCACCGCCGAGTCGATATCTATTAGAGGACGGAGGCTAAGCTTTTTCTCGCCGATCTCTGCGAAACGAGGGACCGACTGATTGATTATGAAATATCTGCGCGCGAGGGAAGCTCCAGAATTTCTCGGCAAATGGAGAAACTCTGTATTATAGAACATCGGAGAGCCGGGCCGCGACTCGAGATAATAGATTGAAATTTTACGAGCGATGTATATATTCCGCGCGTGTAAATAAAGGAGATGCCTATCTGGGGGCCCCTGCTTCTCCCCGACGGCGGGATGAATATTTTCGGCGTCGGGCCACCGGATTCCGGCAGTTTTTTGCGCCTCACGGCCGCGGCGCTCCTCCGCGCGGCTCCGGGGGCAAAAAGCAAGTGGCGACGGAGCCAGATTGATTTCCGAGCTCGGGCCGCTCGTAAATTCGCGGCGAAAAAAAGAAGGGCACCGGGGGGGGGGGGCCTATAATAGAGAAGGCGATCCTCCCGGCGGCGTGTTATTTTAATTAATCTGGACATTCCGAGGCGACGGGGCGTGAATCAGTCGGTAAATTATCGGCGCTCGCTATCGGCCGGCGGCTCGGCGCGTTCCCCCCCCCCTCGCAGGTCCGGGGCAGGAGCGAGATTAGGTTATCCGCGTGTCGCTCTCGTCGCATACCTGATCCGCGCGGCGCGCGAGGATGTGGGCCCCTGAAGTCGAACGCCACTAAATAAAGCCCGATCATGGGGGTGGAAGCCCCAGGAATCCCGGCCCTAATGATGCTTATCCCGAACGAGCGGCCGAGGGGGCCCCCTCTTCCTCTTTTTCTTTCTGCGTTTACTCGGGGCGCGAGTTTCACTTACAGATTACCCCTCGACGCTAATAAAAGTAACGAGTGGAACACTCGGACAAACAGGCTTGTCGATGGGCTCCCCTGTGCTGAATCTTTTTACGGCTTGGGAATCGACAAGGGATTTTGTCGGAAGTCGTGCGGGAGGTATTGATTTGGCAAAAAAAAAAAAAAAAAAAAACTGAGGTTAATCGAATTCTCAATCTCTGAAATAGAATAGATTTATTATTTGATGCGGTTGTTTTGCCAAAGTTTCTTTGAGCCAGATTGATTTTGTTGCCTTTATCACTTTATCCTTTGCCAAGCCGATGACTAACAAATTAATTCGCAACTTATTAGTGGTACTAAGAAAAACCGTTCCGACGTCGAACTCGATCGCGCTCAACTCCGCACACTCTGGAAGTGATAAAAACAAAAAAACACAGCGGTCATTGATTAAAATTCAGCACAAAACAAGTTTAAAATAAAAGGCTAGGAAGTCAACGACTTTTCATATCTCTCATTTTTTATTCGCATACTCGGCTCTCGTCCGCAGCAAAAGCCCAAAAGCAAAAGGCCGTTGTCGTAAAATTTCGGCGCCTCGAATCTAACAAGATTATTCGTGGCCTCCACAATACCCCTCGGCGCACTTGTCGAGAGAAAGGAGACAGAGAGAAAGAGAGAAAGAGAGAGAGAGAGAGAGAGAGAGAGAGAGAGCGAGCGAGAGCGCAAGCACAGGCGAGCGCGCGGGATTAGCTCGAATAAAAAGCAGCGTAAAGCTTTTGAGCTAATGCAGTCCCCGGCGCTCCGGCTCCATAAATACCGCGTTATATTATAATCGAGCGCCCGGGCGACGAGTCCATTATTGCCCGTTTCTCCCTGCGTCAGCAGTTCGTAAAGTCGGGGAATAAATTTCCGCGGGGCTCCGCGTCTCGTTACTGCAGCGGGGGGAGGGTGGGACTCTCGATCGCGCGCGCGGGGGGGGGGAGCATATTCTCCCTCCTACACCGAGGTCCGTCGCGTAATAAGATCGCTGGAAAAATGGACCGCGCGCCAAAGGCTAATAAGCGCGAGCGCGCGCGCGCACTCGCGTGGGTGACGCGCGCGCGCCGGGTGGGCCCGAACGGGGCTGGGGGAGGGGGGGCGCCCCCCCCGTGAAGCACGAGGACACGCCGGCACTACCGGCGCACCGAGTTTTCGAGAGCGCTTAACTGCGACTGGAAATCGAGCGCGCAATTATTTATGGCTTCCTGCGCGCTCGCGATTTTGAGGGAGCGCCTTTGACTTTATTTAAATGCTAATTCATTTCTGGCCGGCTTCGACTGCGGGGGATACGGGCGCTTTTTGAAAGCGCATAGTTTCGGCGGTTTTATTTTATTTTATTTTTTTTTTTTTTTCCAACTAATTAAGCCTGCTTCGTAATTTAATCAGAGCTGTCAATACTAATTAGAGGCTGAAAAATGGGCCGACCGGTGGTCGAAAAATTCGGGATTATATTCGATCGTGGAAAGTTGCTCGTTACGAAAGCCGACGCGACAAGTCGGCTCGAACTTTGATTCATAGCTTTACTAAGACCGCTTGCGAAATTCGATTATGCAAAATTTTGCAAAAGCGCCTTTTGACTGGGAAATTTTGAGCTGTTTGCGAATAAAGAGCAGGAGTCGGAACAATAATTGGAATATTCGAAAACCGCACCGATAACGCATTAAATACGCCTCGGTGCGCAAATGCCGAAAGCACAATGCTTATGCACGCAGAGCCGGAATCCAATCAACATATCTAGGAATATAATCGATGTCGGCGGCGTTCTGTGCGAACCAAAGCCAATAACTTGTCCGCGGGCTCGTACGACCACGAATATATTATTTAAAAGTTTTAGGCCTCCAAAAAAAGCCAGCATGATGTATGTTCTCTCCGGAGCTCCGGCAGATTTACATGGACAAGAAATACGGAGAGCGCTCCGAGCCGAAGCAGAGCTAGTGAGCTCTCTCTCTCTCTCTTCCCTCGTTTTCTCTCCATCCACCTACTCGCGCGTTTGTCTCTAATTCACTTCCTGCAGCAATTACAGCGCCGTATACCAGCCGAGCCGTCATGTCGCGCGTCGCCGCCAAGTCCGGGAAAAGCGGAAAATTAGACGAGCGATCGGCTCCTTCCGCGAGAATAAAGAGGACCGAGGCGTGGTGTCCGTTATAGGTGTCGGGCGCAGCAGGTAAAAATCTCCCGGCCCGAGATAAAGTCGCTCGTTATCATCCTGATGATCTGTGACATTTTAGACAAAGTCCCCCCCCCCCCCCTCCACGACGCGGAGAGTTTTTTCTGGGAGGGCTCGCGCGATATGCCGGCGGTGCAGCCGGTTCGCCTCTCTCGGCTTTCACCCACCGGGCGCCGATGTGCGCCTTGTTTGCCCGTCCATTTAGAGCCGATGCGTAATTGTAGCAAAAGGAGATAGGAGAAAGCCTCTGCAAATAGTCCGCCGACGAGGAGTAGGTTATTGCGAGAGGTTCCCGGGAGAGCAGCGAGAAAGCCTCGTCCGTGCCTACTTTGCTTGTCTAGCGTGAAAAATTATCTCGCCGGGGAAACAATGGGGAGGGGAAAGAGGCCGTCGCCGCCGGAGAAGTCGGCGCGTTTATACAGGACGCGGTTTCGACTTCGCCCGTTTGCACAATTATCGTCGCTTCGCTCTCGCTCGAGGGCCGAAGCGCCGAACATGATTGCCGAGCGAGTGATTGATTCCCGCGCCAAGCCCGAGAGATAAGGCCGGACTCCGAGGCGGCTGCATTAATAAGATAAGCAGGCCATTTGTAACGATCGCAGGAAGGAAGGTAATGAAGACGAGCGCAGCGCGCCGAGAGAGGCAGCGGGACGAGCCACGGCTCGCTAAAATTAAGCGCTACAAGCCTGTCGATGCGCCGGGATAAATGCGCGGATACGGCTCTCGGGCCGCACACGGGCATCTCTTTCGGGAGATCCCCCCGACGAATCTATTAACGGCTCGCCGCGGATTGAGCAATAAACCTACTGGGAGGTAAGGCCTTCTTCTCTTACATACCGGGAGGAAGGAGGCTTCGATCGCCGGCCGGTCCATACGTTACGGCCCCGGGGCCCGTATTCCCTCCAACAAGATGTCGCGCCGATAAACTGCCCCCTTCCCCCGCCGCGGCCCATTCATTTGAACATTCCCCGAGGTGGTCGCGCGACAAATTACTCGGCGAAACCCCGAGCGACTCCCAAAAAATGCCGGCTATCTCCGCTCGGGAATCCTGAGGGGGGGACGCCGATGACACCTCGGCGCGCTGGGCCGCCTGCCTCCTTATATGGAAATAAATTGGCCCGCTCCGGAGGGGAGACGGAAATTCTATACGATTATGGGAGGCGACGCGCGCGCCTGCAGGCTTCATTCACGAGAGCGTCGCCGAGAGCGAGGCTGCAGCTCTCGTTCGAGCCGGGGGGGGAAGCGGGGACCTCGGCGTCGTTGGACTTGGCACTTTTTTTCGCGGTCCCGCGAGCGTTTCGGTAGCCCGCGCGAGGCCGTCGGAGAGCGCCTCGCGAACGGTACTTCGTAAGTTAAGCTGCGCGGTTCGCGAGGCGTCCAGGATCGACGTTAAATGTCTGTCTCCGTTACGAAAAGTATCGGGTTACATCCGGCTGAGAAAGGAAAAGAGAGAGAGAGAGAGAAAAAAAGAGTCGAATGCGCCGCCGTCGGCATATCGCATAATAAGCACACGTGACCGCTGCTGCCGTGCCAGCCGTCGCCTCCTCGTCCCGATATTGTCTCCTAAGCCAGAAGGTTTCACGAGAAAAGAGGCAGAGATAAGTCATCAAGCCGGGCCTCAGGAATTCCCAATGTTTTCAGGTAAAAACGGGCCGTCGTTAATTTCTCTCGGGCCAATGGCTTATTTTGAAGGAAAGTCCCGGAGCCAAGGAAAGAAGAAGAAAAAGGTAGCCCCGCGCGCCGCCTATCGCCGCTCGCATCTCGAGAATGCGGGGGGATTTTCGCGCCCGCAGTTTCCGGAAGCGGCGGAGATGTATTTCGGAGATAGCGCGGGCCCACGGCCGGGCCCGCGGCCGTTTTCCTGCCGGCTCCTCCGGAGGTGACGTCTCCTCGCCCGTGAATTACGGGCCGAGATACCGAGCGGACCGACGGGAGGCTGCGCGGGCACGGATCGCCGAGCGGCCATTCTAATATATCTCTTTCGAGTCGGCTAATTGCTTCTCTTTTTTTCTTGACACCCGGGGAGGTAATCCCCCCGCACGCACACACGCACGAGAGAGCGCGCGAGAGCTGCCACTATTGCATGGGAAACTTTATTTTATCCCGATTATCTTAAGAGCCCTACTCACCGATTCTCTCTCTCTCTCTCTCTCTCGCCTCTCGTCTCGCTCTTTTTACCTTTTTCGAGCTCGTGATTGCTTCTTTTTTCTTTATTTTTTATAGCGCTATTAAATTTACCTGAAAATTCACTCCGAAAGCGATATCGCGAGATAGTTTGCTTATTATTCTTTTTTCCGTAAATTGAAAACGCCTCGTGTCCTTTATGCTTTCTTCGCGCGGATTTTATTTACTCGATGCTTATTGTGGTCAGTACGGCGGAGCTCGGGATTGAATTACACAATTGATAAATTATTTCGATAACTAAGCGCGCATTTTTACGAATATTATTGGTCTTTGAAATTGAGACTAGTTTTCTTACTGCGGTGGATGAAATTGTGCAACAGTTTAGTTAAAATTCATTCTTAATATTGAGATATTTAGACTCTCCGGTTCGTACGCGTTATTTAAAGTAAGTTTCTCGAAAAACATAAATCTTATTAATGACTTTTTGTGGAAGGAATTTCAAAACAATGAGAGAGGCGATAATAAATTTATAAAATATTTATAGCGAGACTAAGGTTACTTGACATACATTTTCGTTTTAATGGCACATGAAATTTCGCAGTTTCCAGCAAGAACAGAGCACAGTTTAATTACGCCGCTTCTTATACCGAGATCGTCCTAAAAGTACGACGGCTGAAAAAAATTCAAATCTACATTGCTGTTTCTCACACTTTTGATTTCTGGTCAGCAGTTGCGATATCATTCTTATGACGCAATAATTGGGTATACATTAGCAGTTTCTGAAAACTCGCTGAATTAATCAAGCATCGGTGCAATTTATATTTCTATTCAAAAGATGAAGCGAGATAAAATGATAAGCCTTTTTTGCTCAAAGCATTTATTACTTCTTTCTTAATCGATTTCTAAATCACATAAGATCATTTTAGTAATCGGCATGGATTCTTGTCCGTGCGAAAGTTTCAACAATAATAAATTTCGAATATTAATACGAAATTATTTAAATTATTTCTTCGAGCAAGACTTGTGTTTTCTTCCGTAAGCTATTATGAAAATGTATCCTCTAATAATTTGCATTCTGCCATGAAATGCAATTTTTCTGTAAAAAATTGTACAGCGTATA
>JAWWEM010000054.1:6703503-6740440 GCA_035582935.1 Ormyrus thymus | reverse complement strand
CCCGCCCCCCCCAAAAAAACTGCAGCGCGACCGGGAATTCGGAAATGAGAGTCGGTGATTCAACCGGAGCGTTTTGTAATGGTGCGCAATTAGCACTGTCGCGCGGATGTAGGATAGATAAAGTTACGTAATCACGTCGGGCAAATCAAGTATTTTATTGGATCGTTTCCGCGAATGAATTGGAACGATTTGCATTCGAGATCTTGCACCGATTACCGGGTCGAAACGGTAGTTATATATAGCTCCATAATGAATAATAAAAAGTTAATTAAGAAAATAAATAATTCGCCCGGCATTTGCATATACAGGCAGTCTCCCTCCCGCTGAAAGCGGGATTCCTAGACTTAGGCTCGGCGACGCGAGGGGAGGGGGGAGAAGTATTGCGCCGCCGCCGCGGTGACACAGACGAGCTCCGGAGCAGTTTTTACGAGGGCCCCTCTCTCTCTCTCTCTCTCGGGGCCCGAGCTTGTTTTCGCCGCTCGCGGGCACGCTTCTCAAATTACCGAGGGCGGAGGAGAGACGACGCCTGGGTGATCGCGTCGTGTCGTCGCTCCGCTCGCGGACTCCCTTGCGTTATATTCGGGAGGGGGGGGGGGCCTCCGCCGTGGCGATATCCTCCCGCCGCTCGTTTTTTCGGCTTTATTTATCGGCGGCGCGAGAGCGGATACCTGCGGCGTGCGTGCCCCGAAAAAGTGGATGATATTTGCGACTGCACTCCGCCGAGGCCGGGGCGGCCCGTCGTCCGCGTGTCGTCCTTGCCCCGCAGATAAAAATCGCCACCTCTTACACGCGCGCGCGCTCCGAGGCGCTCGTTTCGCGCCGAGTATCTCCGGCTCTTTTTATTAGGCTTTTATCGGCGCGAGCGGGATAAGAATACGTGAATTCGGGCCCCGGGGCTGGCGACTTTCTGCCGGGCCCGGGCCCCTCTGATATACGGCTTATGGGGCAGGCCTCCAGAGATAGCGCCTAATAAAGTGACACCTCGCTAATTTTACACCGGCGAGGTGTTAAAAAGCGCATTTTTCCCCGATAACTCGCCGCTCCTCGGGCCGGCGTCCCCCTGCTTTGCGCTCGCTGCCTCGCTGACTGCGCAAAATTCCTTTGTGCGACGTCGCCTTTGTGGCCGCTGCCGCTCGATTTTCAATCGCACCTGCGCGAGCGCCGCGCTTCCCCCGGCGATCTCGAAACGCAACGAAATCGCCCGAAAGACGTGATTACCGCGACCCTTTTCGTCCTTTCTTAAGCAACTGTCAATGGAAGAATGGCTTAGGGTTAATTTGGCCGCAGCTCGAAGCCCGAGGAAAATGATAAAAGAAGCTAATTTGATGACTCTCCGTCCCGGTCCGACGCGCAGGTACATTGTTACACTTCTCGCCAGCCCGGGCCGAGAAATAAAGAGTTGGGGAGAGCGAGAGAGGCGAGGGGATTACACCGCTAAGCCAGGACTAACTGGCAGCCTGACGTCATAATCTCGAGAAATATTCGGGCCTGCACTTTCCTCTTCCTTCCTCCCGCCGCCGCCGCCGCCGCGCGATCGAATCGGCTCGCGATTATGCCCGGGCAAAGTTGAAGCTATATGAGCGAGAGGACTAAAAATAAAGAAGCCCGGCATTCCGCTCTCTGGCCCCGGTAAATGCTCGAGCAGATCCCCGGGCGATCACCGAGATTTTTGAATCGATCAATTAAGCGACGTGTGGGAACCGTCCGGCCGGGCCCGTCGTCCGCCGCCTCGATCTGCACCAGGGGCTCAGATCTCGATCTCCTCCGCAAACCTGTAATCCCCGAGAGAGAGAGAGAGAGAGCGGACCTATCCTTCTCTCTTCCCTTCGCCAAAGCGTCTTCTCTTACCCACACACGCAACCCCCGCGCGAGAATCGACATTTTCTTTTTCACCCGCTCCCACTTTTGGCACTTAATTCCCTCGCCGATTTAAGCTCCTTCCGCCGCAGTGAGAAAGAGAAAGAGGGAGAGAGAGAGAGAGAGCGAGCTTTCCGTCTCGGTGGTCAGCGGGATTTATATACATATACTCCTTCGGGAAGAAAGTCGTTGCGTAAAATCAGCGCCGATAATCCCCGTCGGCTCGCGTTTACATTCGCGCGCACGACGTGCCCAGCGAATAATCAGCCTATCCCGCTCGGCGGCATTTTCACTTTCCGGCCGGAAAAGCCGCGAAATAATCGCACGGCGCCCAGTGGGCCGCGAGAGGCGCGCGGTGAAAGCTTCCGGCGGCGCGCTCGGCTGCCGCCTGCCCGAGGACCGGCGGACTCCCGTCGACGCGGACGTTACGTCGGCCGCGCGAGGAGACGCGAGGGCAGCGAGAGGGGGCCCGTGCCACTCCTTGGCTCGCCGTTATACGGGCGTGCGCGCGGCCGGATAATTGCCGCGCTCGCCGAACGAGGAAGTTCCAATCGAAGGGATTCCCAAGCCGAGATAACGCGCCGCGTCTCGCTGCCTAGCCCGATTTATGCGCTTATTAGTATTCCGGTGCCGGGGCATTATGTACCGCTGCGATGAATACATTAGGCATTGTCCTCCGCGAGGAGTCGCTCTTCTCCGGCCCCTCGCTGATTACCTCGCGGATATTGTAATTCATATCTATTAGGGAGGCGCGGAACTCTTTCGGATGGGGCCCTCGGATGCGGGGCGGCTCGAGGGGAGAGCGTTCTTTTTAACCTTGAGCTTTCTTCGGAGCTTCGGGTCAGGGGGGGGGGGGGTTCGCCGCGCGATGCGTCCGACGCTTTTGTCTGCTCGAATTTTTCGCCTCGGCGTGTATATCGCGTCGCATTGATCGACGACGAAGAGGAGGTAAAAGTATATGCCGTATGCTTTGCATTTTAGAAACTCAATCTCATTAAAATATGTAAGCTCCGGCGAAACGAGTCAATTAAATAAATATTCGGCTTAATCCTTGAAAGAACAGCGGGCTTCTTTTTGCGGCGGAGGGAACCGTTTTTTTTTTTTTTTTTTCTTACGAATTCTAATAAAAATCGATATTCGTCTGCGAGCCATCTGCGTCAAAGCCATTCCGATCGGCCATCGATCAATCAGCGATCTCGGTGTTCGAGCCGCGACAAAACACACTTGCCGCGCGCATAATGAGCTGTTGGAAAGGAGTAGTGGAGTATAATTGGTTATAAAGGAAAAGGAATTTTGTAGTAGCTTAAAAAATTAGATAAACATCCGCGCATAAGTTTTTTGTCCGCAGCGTGTTGAACACTGAATACAATATCCGAGAGGATACGTCCGTTAACGGGCGCGTTAAAAAAACCGAGCTCGCCCTCGACGCTTTTTACCCAGCTGACCTATCAACCGCACGAAATTAGCTTGTTTGTCATTAACTCGATTCCCGAAAGTGAATTTCTGCGAGGGAGGTCCGGGCGGCCCGTGCAGAGCCGAAATCTCATCTCCGAAGGATCTCGCCGAGAGCCGCGCAGCCGCCGCCGCCGCCGCCGCCGCGGAGCGCAGCCCCGTCAGAGTTTCATCTCCGCTCAATCGGCCGCCAATAAAACGTTAATGACGCAGGCGGCGGCGGCGGTCGCTCGCGGTGCGTTACATATCCCGCCGGGATATGGGCCAGGCCTCGCTGCCATTGGCGCTTGCGTGTGGTCCGCGTCAGCGAGCGTGAACCTCTAGTATCTTGTCACGGACATGTCCGCGACATAGGTTAGAGGGGAAGAGAATCGAGTGGGCGCTCTCCGCGCGCTGGTAATCGAGTAGACTCCCCCTCCGCGCGGCTTCTCGCTCTCTCTCTCTCTCTCTCCTTCCCCGCGGCTGGATTTAAGAGCGTGCCGTTTCGCGAGCAAGAGTCCGATGCTTTTCGCGAGAGCGCGCCTTCGCGAAGGGAGAGAGAGAGAGAGAGAGAGAGACAGACAGACGGCGCCGAGGAATGCGTGGAAAATTAAGTATACAAAAGGCCAAAGCTTCTCGAGAAGCTTTCCGAAGGGATGAGCCGATGGCGAGAGGAACGGTTGACTCAATTTTTTAAATTCCCCCCCCCCCCCGGCATTGCCCATTGTGCGCCGCGCCTCTCGCTTTCCTCGGGCCGAAATTTATTGGGGGCACTTAGGGCGCAATCTAAGCATAATGCGGTCTCAGGTGTAAAGAGCCGCATTAGAGTGCAGTGGAGGAGATGAAAGGGGGCGCGCGCGCGAGTGCGTTATATATATATATATATACGCCTTGAGAGCAGAAGAGGAGCCAGAATGAAAAAAGAAGGCGACGGGACTCGGCCGAAATACGTGCACGCACGGCGCGCGCGACCAGAATACGAGCTTAGGGCGCGTGCGGGGCCCCGAAATCGTCGCTCTCTCTCTCTCTCTCTCTCTCTCGCTCACTCTCGCGAAGGCCGGGGGAAAGAAAGAGTGTGTCACCAAGGTGGTCCCCTCGTCAGTCCGCCTCGGTGCAAATGCGCCCGGCAAAACAGCGCGCTACGGGAGCTGCGCTTTTCCCTGTTTTTCACGAGGACGGAGATTGGGATCTGAAGTGGTCGACCACCCACAAGAGTGAGAGAGAGATAGGCGCTCGAGGGGTAGTAGCTCGGCTCGGTTACAGGACCGCCCGCTGGCCGCGCGACAATTAAGCGTAAAACCTCGAGGAGCGCCTTTATTTACTCGCTGCGGCGGCGATATTTTTCACCTTCTGGCTCCTCCTTTTCGCTCTTTCTTCACGCGAAGCGGAGCCCCGGGGCCTGATCGATTTTCCGCCTACGCGCCCATTCAGCGCCTTCCTCGAAGCGGGCGCCGCTTGATTCACGACGCCCCGCGCCCGATTCCGGAAAATGGCAGTCCCGCTTTATTTGTACGTGCAGGGGCTCGGGCGGACCTCCTCCTCTCTCCCCGGAGCTTCTCTCTCTTTTCCGAGGTTTCCTTTTTTTTTTTCACGCTGCTTTGGGCAGCGCCGTCCGCGGAGCGGCTTTGGCCGCTTTGCTAAACACTCGTTTATGGGGAAGTAAGTATCATTATTGTGCGCTTAACTGCTTTACGAGCTCATTAGTGTCTTCTAATTCGAGCAGGTGAAAGAAAGCAGTACAGTAAAGCAGTATTTTTTGGAGGCAGTAAGGATGTGCATTGATAATGTGCACAAAAAGTTTATATAGGCCAGAGCTAAATTTTTCAAAGAATCTTTTTTGTGTTATTTTGTGAATTTTTCAGTAGAGAAAGTTTACCTTGCTCACGCCGAAGCAGTGATTTAAGCTCTATACACCCCGTAATTACTTTCTACCATTAACAAATCTAACAATTTCAGAACAAAGGAAAATCATTTTTCATCCGCTGTATTGCGATTGTTAATTTTAAACGGTCTAAAAACTTGTTAGTATTTTATTATAAAAAACACAAAATTTAGAAGGTGAATTTGTACATTGTGTTATTTTCCTAAATGCGAAACAAATCTTTTTAATTAGTACCATTGTTCAACGATCAAACGCAAAATACACTTCCGCCGCTTCGAAAACAATATTTACGACAGCTCGAGCAGCAGGAAGAGATTGATTGATTGATATCAAACTTATTTTTGCTAAGGCTCAATTTGAGCCGTATAGAAATAAGTAAAAAATACAAATACAAATTACAAATTATGCAAGATCATAATATAAAACATGTGCAAATATAGCAAGTAATAATCGAGAAATACAGCATGATATAATATTAACATTGTAACGCAAGATAAAAATAATATAAAATATAAACATAAATAAATATAAAAATAAAACTAAATAACAACAGAGCTAGAAAATGAATGCAATAGTACGCAATTGACACGCAGTTTAAATAATCTTAGAATAGAGTCCGATAGGCGGACGTAACGCTTGTAACATATGTACAATAAATATAAAAAGTAGACTGAATAGGTATAAAATAAAATAGATCCTCGATGCGCAATGATTATTCGTTCATCGAAACGCGTTTGAAACGAGTGCACACAGTAGTAATCAACAATCGAAGAGAGAGAGAGAGAGAGAGAGAGAGAGAGAGAGAGCACAGCTGCTCGAGAGGAGGACGCGCAAGACGTAGAAAAGTCGATCATTGTTTTGTCCCGACCTCCGCCAGGTGTTAACTTCCAGCCAGCATTCGTCTGTCGATCCCCATTTAGTGTTCGATCGTATATTAGAGATTAGACCGTCCGAGGAAAGACGTCCAGGCCCCCGCCGCAGCCGCATACCGGAGAGGGACTCGAAGCACCAAGAATCCCCGCGCTCCTCCTCCTCCCCGCGTCGCTCGCTCGCCTCGTCGACAGCTCAATAGAACTCCCAATTAATTCGAGTCGATTAGAGGTCTGCGCGGGCGCGCGACCGTATGACTCGACTAAAAGGGACAAAAAGAGGAAACAGCCGCGCGCGGGGCCCCATTCATCGGCGGGATTTTCGAAGGGCCCCGCGGCCGCCGTGTTTGACACGACCCGACAAAGAGTTGCCAACGTCGTCGTGTCCGTTGAGCGGCGCGCGGCGCACTAAATAAACTCGGCCCGCGTCCGCGGGCGGAGAGGAGGGAAAGAGTCGCTGGGAGGCGGTCTTTACGATTAGCATTGCGAGCCTCTCCCCCGATGAATGCGGATTGTTGTTCGACGACGAGACGCGCGGCGTCCCTTTTCGGGCCCCGCAAAGGGGACTCTCGGCCGGCCGGGGCACCCGACCGACAACTATGCCAAGCACGCGCCGCCCCCCCCCCCCACCCCCCCGTTGTCGGGCTCGAGCCCTCCGAGCTATGTATTTATTATGCGGTATTACCCCGGACAGCCGACATGCGCATTGACTCCGCGCATGCGCGCGCCTCGAGAGAAGGTAATGCGAAGGCAAGGCGTTCTTCTTTTTCTCCGCGAGCGACTGCCCAGGCTCAATGGGGGAGAACTCAGCGGAGAGGTGGCGCGCGCAACCCCTTTCTTCTCCCCTCGCTATTCTTCCCGCTTTAGAAAGCCATCGTCGCTCGTAACTTCCCTCGCTCGGTTTCCGTCCTCTTTGTCGTCCGCGTCTAGATTGCGCTTTTGAGGCGCTTCCTTTGCCGCCGAGGAATGTCGCCGACGTATTTAAGAAGTATCGCCGCACAATGGACTCGTCGACGCGAGAGAGTGCGGACGCGCTCTCTCGGCTTTGCGTCGCGCTTGCCCTTTTTTTGCCGCGTCAAGCGCTTTTTCATAAATTAAGAAATTTAGCGGCGAGAGGGGCAATTTCCCGCCGTTACGACGAGCCGAATCTGCGTAACTGCATCTTCAACAAAATTATTAACTTCACCTAACGGAGATTGCTGTAATTTTGCAGAGTATAAAACCCTTTACTGCTCCATAAAATTGAGAACCGAGAGTTTAAGCGCTACAAAAAATGTCGCCGTGCATTCCGTTGAAAAAAATTCAATAAACATGCAAAAAACGGGTGGAGGGAAGGGCGAGCTAAAAATTCGCTCCTACAAAGCCGTAGAGCAACGTATCCGTAATTGACAGGCGTCGCGAACACCTTAGCTCAGCGAAGGAAGGTGCGCAGCCAGGGCGAATTCGGAAAAAAACGGCGCAAAAGGCCAAATTGGTAAACATGAAAATCCCTACGGCCGAGAGGAGAAAAGGAAGGAGCGGCCCGCAGCCGCTCGCGGCCAGGCAATAAAAGCGGGCGGGTAAGCTGCAATTTGGCCGCTCGGCTTCGTGCGCTCCTCCGCGGTCCGCGATCCCCGAAAAGGAGAAGGCCGCAGCCGCGCGCCGCCATGTGCGCGCTCGAGCGGCGCAAAAGCCGAGGGCGACCACTTGACTCCGGCTTCCGAAACGCGACGCCCGAGCTCGGCCGCGTCTCGGGGAAGAAAAAGCGCAGTCGAGCGCGGGTAAATGGGAGCAAAGGCAGCGACCCCCTGTGGACGGGGAGAGGGAGGCGAGCGGAACGGTAGCCGAGGAGACCACCGAGACACCTCTCCCTCGCGTGTTGTCCCTTTGAAGCGTGACCGGGAAAAGGGGGGGGGGTTGTACTGCGAAGCCGGGGCCCCATTGTTGCCCGCGGACTCGGAAATTTTTGATTCCCCGAGCAGGAAGGTGAAAAGCCGAGCATTGTGCCGTCCTACCGGTGTTGCCTCTCTCTCTCTCTCGCCTCTCTTTGTCGCTCGGCGCCAAAGAGCCGCATCGGATCTCGCTTTAAACGAGAGCCGGGCTGGAAAAACGATTTCGGAGAGGTGTCATTGTTGGGCCGCGCGCGCGGCCTTCCAATTGTGTCTGGCTTTCCCGCAGAGGACGGGGATTCGAGCGGGGAGGGGGACAATGCAGTCGAGAGGATGCTACACCCGTGCTTTTGTGCGACGCGTGTTCTCCCGAGTGTCTTACAATGCGGACTCTTGTACGCCCTCTTGGGGCTTTGTCGCTGCGCGCGCTTCCTTTCGGCTCGAGCTGTATACCCGGGCTCTTTTGTGCGGGCAAGCTGCTCTCGCCGATAAATGGATAGTAAATGCTTTTCGTATACGTATTCCCTGGGCAGCGATGCTCCTCGAGTTTTTCCTCGATTTTGGTAAGGGTCGCCACTGGGGGGAGCATCGGCGACTTGATAAATCACTTGGGATTATTTTAAACGCTCCTCGGGAGAGTAATTGGCCTCTTTATCCGTCTCCCGCGCGATCGATTAGGAACTGGGCAGAGACTGCTTTAAATGACGGAGAAAACAAGAGGAGCGGGGTGAAATTATGAGCGATCGAGTGTGCAGCAGCCACGGCGAGCCGAGCCGCAAAAGCGAGAAAGCTAGAAGGCTCGAGAAGTCCGGGGCAGCGCCGAGCGCCTAAATGTTTTCTGCAGCCGAAAGCCGAGGCCCGGGAGAGACGTATTAGGGAGCCATTGTGGGAGAGGTCAGAGGGAGCTGTCACTCAGAGAGTCGATGTCTAGCTACCCCCCCATTAGCCGCCTCCGCTCGTACCTCTTTTTTAATTGTGCCAAATCGACGGGCAATTTCGTGGCGGGAATTTCGACGGACGTTCCTCAGCGCCGGCGGAGGAGCAGGATTATATCCGCGGCGATTTATAGGTCGAGCGGGAGAGAGAGAGAGAGAGAGAGAGAGAGAGCACCACGGACGACGAGTCCGAGTTATTTTTTCTCCGGCCGAAATTTCTCCATTCCCCGCGCGCGCGCGCGCGCGATTTGCGCCGAATGAACGGGCTCGGGGAGTGCAGTGCCGGGGCCGAGGCTCTACGGCTTCCCAGAAATCTACTAGACGGAATTGCCCTCTCGTAATATGGAAGTGCAGGATAAACGTTTCTGGCCCCGATACTTTTCTTTAACTAGAAATACAAGCTGCTCTTGCTCCTTTTGCTGCTCTAATGAAAAGGTTCTAAGATTGTTTAAGAGAGCAATTGCGACCGCGATTTCTTTCCCAAGGCCGCTTGTAAGTTTAACGGATTTGTCGACAAATATATTTTTTCGGCCTCTCTGAGGAAAAACGTACGAGCTTCCTATCTTGAATGATAGTTCGCGAGATTCTTTTATTAAGGCTCGGCCTGCTTCGGGCAAGGGCTCGCGGCTCGCTTTAGGAAGAAATTAAATTAGGCGTAACCCGTCAGAGGCTAGCCTAATTATACTAATTATATGGACAGGTGCCGAGGCTGACCTGAAAATCGAGACGGGGTATGCAAACACTTGGGGTATTAGTAAATATCTGTAATTTATGAATTAAAAACTTTCTTAAATAAGCGCTTATTTAAACAGCATCGAAACGCGCGAGTCACTTTCGCGGAATAAATTGCCTGCCTTCTTTGGCCCGAGCGCGGCCGGGCTAATTGACAAATTATGAGCGAGTAAGTAAAATTGCATGAATTACTGAAGTAGGCAATAAAACAATAAAGCCCTTCGCATTATCCCCGGCTCGGGCAGTCGAAGCGTCTACACTGGTAGCACTTAGGCGTCTCGCTGCGGGAGAATGAATAATTTTTTGCTCGCCCGCCATTCCTCTCACGCTTAAAGTCATACTTTGCTGACGTCCGCTCGTGATTTCGCCTGATTGCAAGTCGCGAGATTTACGAGTCTGCTCTCGGAGATACACATACATACATATACATATATATATATATAATTCTTTCTGGTCTCCCGACTGATTACCTATAGCTCCGAATTATCCCTGCCTGTGTGTGCGCGCGCGCGCGCGTACCTGGTTTTTAGAGGCGCTGCTCCCGTCGGGTCGTAAACACAGGGCGCCGGCAGCGGGAGCAGCGGCGGCAGCCGTCGTCCGATCATTTTCTCGGGAAGAGAGGATTTTTTTCCACGGCTCTCACGCCCTCGCCGGGCCGGGGACCTTGACACGTCGGCCAATAAATACCGCTCGCTTCCGAGAGACACACTCGCGCGCCAATTAAACGAGCAGAGAGAGAGAGAGAGAGAGAGAGAGAGAGTGAGTCGTAACCTCCCCGAGGCGCGGTTTTTATTAACGCCGTATAATGTCGAAATCCCCGGTGCTTTGAGGAAATTAATGGGATTGACGAGGGGGCCACTGGTTAAAATCAATATTTCCCCGGATTTACATAATCGGCGATACTCCTACCGAGCCACGATTGCATGTCATTTCCTTAATGCCTGCGTTTTCACTCGCGAGTATTGACACTCTCTGCCCGTTAATGGCTCCTTCGAGCGCTAATCCTAGACGCGGAGGGGGGAGTGGAACGCGGGGGATATATACTTAGTTAGCTCGGTCCCCTGTTATTGGCGCTGATTTCTACGGCTCGTGGATACAAACATTCGCGTCGGGCAGCTGTCGATGATGTTCGGTTGTATACGCATCTGCTTGCCAATTAGGGCCCTTCTCGCTATGGGACATGGCATTAATTGTAAATGAAGCTGTTGGTCGCTCGTTGAACCTGCCGACTTTGCCGCTGCGCCTCGTTGGATTGGTTTTTCTTCTTTTCCTTTTTAATCGCTTGTAAATAAAAGGCGCGCGTTATTTTGGCAAAATAATAATACGCCCGATTGAAAGTCGTCCGCCGCGCGCTGATTAATATCCAGATCGGTGTAAGAGTTGTGCGTTTTCTTAAAATAGACATTCAATAGGGGGCACGCGCTTGATTTGTTGGCGGCTTTCCTTTGATGCTGCTTCCAGAGAAATTTATGGTTTATTAATTCATTTATGCATGCCTATTTATAATCTTTGATATGAGGCTGATTTATTCAACTGCTACACATTAACGTTCTGTTTATCCTTGCAGATCAAAGAAGAGCATTTTCTATTCTCATAAATAAAAAGCGTATCGTCGCTTTTTATCTTCTTTTGTCGCCTCTTACATTCACTTACCTACTTTGGAAGTTTACTTTTTAGTTTATGCTTAATTTTCTATTTGACGAAAAAACTAGAAATTGAAAATGTTAAACACAAGAAAGCAATCAGACGTTTCCACTTTCGTTCTCAAAATCCGTTATTGACAACTATTTTCCTTAAGTTTAAAAAGTTTAACTGTCCGCTTAAATAACCACAATTACACGAATTGAAAAAGGAGAAATATGTGTGTTTACAGAGCCTCCGCGAGAGAGGCCGAAATCCCTGCCCGCAATAAAACTCGTCGGCACTTGAATCGAAGCAACACTTTACAATTCAAGTGAGCTTCTAATTATCGGCAGCGAGTTTTACGAGCGGCCCCGAAACTGCGCCCGCGAGACTTTCTCAGCCGCGCGTGCAGTAACTCTTGACTTCCGAATATTTCGGCTCGTAATATCACTCGGCCGTGCGCGCTCGCGAGCGAAGGGAGAAGAAAAAAAAGGAGGCAAGAGCCGCGCACAGAGAGAGAGAGAGAGAGCGGCGCATGCAGAACCGCGCGGAAGGTGGACGGAAGAGGAGATTCGGAGGGCCCCGAAACTCCCATGGGAACGGAGGAGTCAGCGGTAACACAAAGGAGGCGAGTCCGTGGAAAAAAGTAGCCAAGGAGGCTCTCTTTACTAGCGGGGGCTGCGCAGTCATAACCCCACCGGGTAATTGGACGTTCCCACTTTTAATTGGCTACTCGACGGGGCCCCGAGCCCGGTTGTTAGGCGTTATATTGTGGCTGCCTTGTATAAACGCTTTGCTGGAAGAGGTCCGGACGAAATTCGCCACCTCCGCAAGCTTCGCACGGCCTCTCTCTCTCTCTCTCTCTCTCTCCCTGCCTACCATATAATTGTTACGTTATTAAACAGCGCTTAAGAGCCGTCGGTCGCCAACGAAAGCTCCGAATTCCTCGGGTCGCCTTAATTGAGGGCTGCTATGATTCCCGAAACTCGATCGGGCCCTGTGTCCTTCTCGTGGAAAACGAACTTTTAATGGCGGGCACTTGTTAAAGAGTATATGGAGGCGCGTGCGGCCGGGGGACAAAAAGTAGCCGGGCCTCTTAATTATTGTCATTATTCACGTTTCGTCTTCATTACCGCTACGAGCTCGGACTTTCCTTTCTCCGTGAGAGAGAGAGAGAGAGAGAGAGAGAGAGAGAGAGAGGCCCAGGCAAATGAGCTTCCTCGTGCCCATTGATTGATATCATAGGCGGAAGCGCGGACAAAAAGGTAGCCGAAACATTTATATTCGGGATTTTCAAGAATTTTAATTGATTCATATATTTCGTCGAAAATATGTATCTGTGAGGCCAATGACATAAATAACTCTCCCCGATGAATTCATATTTTAGTGATCGAATTGATTTTGCCAATTATAAAAGGCAAACAACTGACGTAACCGAATGACGAGCCGAAAAAGAGGTTTGGAAATTTAGATATTCCGCCGCGCGAGCTGCTTGCTAATTATATAAGTAAATCACGTTCAATGCCATTACGATATTTATGATTAGTTTCTAACTCGAGCCGAGGCGGCATGCAAGTATGGACAAGTCCAAGTTTCGGTAAATTACGACAGGCGGACACTCGTAAATAAACGTTTGGCGATAATTGCTAATTTTTACTTTATATTAACTATTGCGCACGAAAAATTTTAATGCAAAGCGTTTTATTAAAAATTCATCCGTTTCAGTTTTGGTCAACTTTCCAAATGTGGCTAATTAAAATGAATTTAGGACTCTTGTCGCCACTAACTTTTTCAGCCGTATAATTGCTAATATGACCCTAAAAAAATTATTTACAATTCCGTAAAAACTCCAAAATCCGCGCATAATTTCGCTAATAAGTGCGGCATAAAATTCGATATTATTCGCAATAAAATTTAGTCGAATTTATTTGTCGCATAAAAATCTACGAAAAACAAACTGATATAATTTAAAGCGCCATCGTAAGCAGCCCCGGCCGAGGAAAGAAGAAGAAGAGGAAGAAAAAAAGGCCCAGCCTTGTGGGAAAACACACGGAGCTGTTGATTTGGCCCACCTGGAGATCAGCCATAACTCCGCCTCCTCTTTCAATTTAAAACTTTTCAATAAAAATGTTAATTTCGCCGCGCGAGCGGCGTTTACAAATGGGTGAAAGAAACACAGTCATCGCTCGTTTTCTGCGTTTATTGTGCCCTGAAGAATTTGTCATTGTTACGTACGCCGCGGAATGTATACACCGTCCGGGGTGAGTGAATGATAGTCGGCCCATTTATAATGCGGAATCTATTAATTTTCAATCGGCAAATCCTAAGTAGTCATCTCTCTCTCTCTCTCTCTCTCGAAAGATGACGAATCCGAGCCGGCGATACGAATGATCTCTCTCTCCCCCTCGGGCCGAGAGAAGATTCCCATCGGCCGGAGGAGAGGCGTGTGTAAGCACGCGCTTAAATATTCCTCTTTGTGAAGGCCCCGCGAGGGATGACGAGCTCCGAGGCGCACAATGTGCGCGGCGCGAGCCGGGAAATATACGGGCGATTAATGCGCGGCCGCGGCCCGTTTTGTTTTCGGAGACCGACGGCGGCGGCGGGCTCCTTGCCATGCTAATGCGCCTCTCGGAGCTTATTTATTTCGATTTCGGAGCAAGTCGAGCGGGCCCTTCCGCCCCGGCCGTGTCATTACCGCCGACGCCAGTGCTTTTCTCGCCTCGCTCGCGCGGATCGTAGGAGGGGACCCGGCTCGGGCTGCTTTTATCGATGCCCGCGCGAATTGGCTGTTTGTCGTTGCGCGCCTCTCTCACTTTGTTATGCACGTTTTTGTTGTACGATCCCGGAGCGATTGACTTGGGGACGGAGGGAAAAAGTAAAAGGTTCCCCTTTCCCGGGCACGATTGAAAATTGAGAAATGTCGCATTGAGAAAGGGGCATTTCGCCATTGCTGGCCTTGAGTTATGGCAAAAATAAAATTGCTGAAAAATTCGCAGTCGCTGAAACTTTTTCGCGCAGAGCCGAGAAGTGGGGGACTATTAGAGACTAACAAACGGATCTATAAAAGTCTCCCGCGAGTTCTTTGATTACGGCCGTAAATTACGTATGCTTAAAGTGAATTAATCCCCATTAAAGTACCATATACCATACTCCTATGCGCGCTATAAATAACGTTTCTATAATTAATTGTTATTGTTTTCATTATCTATTCTTTCGGATTAATAAGGTATAACTTACGGTCGTAATTTTGACAACGTTTAACGGTTGATAAAAACGGGCGACGATCACGATTGCAATAAAAAATGACGAGTAGTGTTGTAAATGTTCGGATGCAAAATTAATTTGATTTTAATTTTTAATTCTTCGCAATTAGGATGTCAACGTTATAATACGTTCCTGTACTATTTTATACGAATTTATGAACTGATCGTGTATTAATAACTTTGAGCTTTCTTAATAAATATCTTTCAGGCTGGTCTTAGATTTTTATTGAGAAATGGCTTGACCGCGGATTTTAACTGCAATATTTTAAAAAGCAACGTGGTGAATATTCTCGCGGCGGTCGATCTTTTTTTCCCTGAATCAGAATTTCAGTAAAATGAAAAATTATATTTGACTTCCTCGTGCCGTTGAGAAATTTAATATTTTCAATTTTCAAATCGATCCTGATGAGACTTTTATTAAAGTTGAAATAAATAATTTATCAGTAAACACAAGTTTTTCAATAAAATTAATAAATACAAAATAATAACTAACTGCATGTAAATTCTTAGAAATAAGATATTAAGAAAGTTGATTAATAAGTTGTACGTTATTTTACAGTTTATTAAAGCAAAAACTTTCTAATTATTATTATGAATCATTTATAATCGATTATAGCATTTCAAATAAAGAAGATAATACTAGAAGTTTAATTATAATACGCAAATGTAAAATGTTTCAATAATGTTTTAGAAAGTTATGTTTTCATCTTAACCAGCACAGGAATGTTAAAAATTTATTGTATATTAGTTAAAATTGTTTTAAGAAAGTAAAAGCATCTTCTAGTGATGCTTACTTAAATAGAGTAAGTACACGTAATTTTAATGAAGTACCCGAATTACAAAAATGTTGGCTACCAATTTATTAAAAAATTATTACTTAAAAATCCGCAAATACCAAAAATTGTATAGGTATAAAGTTGAAAGTTTTATGCTTTCGTTCCCTGTACAATTTTATTGAATCCCGAAGGTAATTTGAATATTTAACCGTATAACGCGCAGAAAGAAAGTAAAAAAATTGTGAAAAACTGTATAAATAAACATTTAACTTCAGTTTAACTTTCACCGCGCTAAGTATATCGATCGCGGCGGACGTAACTGCAGGAGAAAACATAAAAGCAAAGCAGACACATTTCCTGCAGACGCCTAAGGAAATCCAGCATTCGACACAAAAGCCATTAAAAATGCAAATTGAGCGATACGGGAATCCTCGGGAACAAGTCGGGGACAAAAATCAGGTATAAGGCGGCATCGGCCATATTTTACGAGCGTTAGCGAGTCGCCTCCGGATTTTCATTTTTCCCCTATCGGCGAGACGCGCGTCGTAAACGCCGAGGCTCGTCGCGTGAGAATCCTCGGGCAGAAACTCATATCTGCGGCGGCTGGAAGCCGCGAAAATCGCTCGAAAATTGAATGCCGAGCGAGAGGATCCGGAGCGTCTTTAAAAACACATAAATTAGAGGTAAACGGCTGGGCGCGAGCGTCATGAGCGCTAAATTATGGATCGCCAGCAGAGAGAGAGAGAGGGAGAGAGAGAGAGAGAACTGATTCCCCTAATGTTCCAGCGCCGCCTCCGCTCTTCTCTTCCATAATCTCGGCAATATCGCGACGCCGACTACTACTACAACTTGCGAGAGAAGCGATATGCAATTTTAGTGTTCGTCGGCCGGCGACACGCTTTTTCGATTGCTACTCTCGGCTGCAGCTACAGCGGCAGCAGCAGCAGCAGCAGCAGCAGCAGCTCGATTGTGCGTCTATATATATATATATATATATACGTATATTTATATATATATATAGGATATGCGTGCGATTTTGTCGAAACGATATCTGCCGGAGGACGAGAGGGATCTCGGGCTGCCTTTTTCTCGCATAGTTGTATCTTTCGCACGCGGGTCCGCAATATATTTCGCGATTTTTTACCCCTGCCATAATTCAGCGTTAATTGAGAACTGCTTGCTTTTCTATATACGACGGATATCTCTCCCGGCCCGGGGCTTGTAGAGCTCTCTCGGCCGTTATTTATTGCTGCGCGAGACACGACTAATTCGTGCGATGAATTTATTCAGTACTCTCTCTCTCTCACTCTCTCTCTCTCTGGCGCTTCGATCGCTATAAGGACACCGGGGACAAAAATCCTTTTATCGATGCGACATTTTCTCAATCTCGAAATAGTGTTCTTTGTCAGAGGGAAATTTAGGTGTTGTAAATTGCCACTTTTTTGATAATGCAAGGTTTCTGCTGTCGTCGACGAGTTCTGACTAACTATACTTGCTTACCAAAATGAAGGCGGAGATTTTTTTTTTTATTTTATTTATTACCAGAAAATTACATTAGGTAAGTCCTGCAGAGGTAAACGCAGTTACCTGTACATAGGCTGGTATAATTAAATTCTTATAAACTAACTTAAAACTAAAGCTTAAACTAATATCCCAACATTTATACCCAGTAATTATCAAAAAAGTTAACCGTAGATTCCCATCAATACATATATTTTACTTAGATTTTATAAATTTCTTAATATGTTTCTTGATAATGTTTCTACTTTTATTTAAACACTTTAATAATTTTGGGTTAAACATTTTTTTTTTATCCGACCCAAATAGAAGCTTTTATTCAAAATATACAAATACGACGATCTTGCAAATTTTACCATTCTTCCACATCTTACATAATACACCTTCAGCCAACCGCAAAGAAGAAAAACTTGGTCAATTCAGCGCGGCGAACTTTATGCGCTTTCGCGCATAAGCCCGTGAAAGATACTCGACATTCCAGCGGACGCCTCCGCGGCTATAGTCGACCGTACACCCTGAATAATCAAAGTCCGCGGCCCCGCGAAATTAGCATAATCGTCCCGGGAGAAGCGCGGGAGAAAAAGAGGAGCCGCGTAATAAAGGGATTGAAAGCTCGCGCGACGCGGCGACAGCGCGGCCGTAAGTCGCGGGATCCGCGCCGCGAGTAACACTATCCAGCGACAGTGTCTAATACCCAATTACCGGAGCGCGCGCGCGCGCGATGCTTTACGAGGCGCGCTCGCTCCGAAGCTCCTCGGGCTGCGAGAGATCCTCGCGCGCAAGCTCGCCGACGCGCCGGCCGTATGATTAAAGGAGTATAGATTATTGCGGAGGTGCCGGAGCGCGGCGCACAATGCGTGCCGCGCGACTGGAGGTTAAAGTGTGGCGGCGGCGGCGGCGGCGCGTTTCTCGAGTGCGCGCCGAGCCACAATATAAATACACCGCGGCTTTATTACGCGCCGTAAATTACCGGGGCGCATTATTTTCCATAGATCGGACATTTTTACCGCGGGGACGAGAGAGAGAGACTAGCGAATATATACGATCGACGAGCGCGAGCCAGCTCGTTATTATACCGAAGCACGTGAGAAGCGAAGCGTTTCTTCTTCTGCTCGCGGCTCCGACGCGCGGACGCCTTGCGCGCACACCTACTCGGGCACTGTAATCTCCGCGTTTTCCGAACTGTTTTGGCGTTTTGCATTCCTAAGCTGCCTTGATCGCCGGCTCGGGCAGCGCCGCGGATATACTCGTCCGGCGGGGTTTTACGACAACGAGACAGCCGGCATGCTCGGACGAGTCGAGACGAGCCGCGGCTGAAGCGGCGACATTTTTCACGGCATTTGTGTGCCGCGCGGAGTGGGAGCGCGTCAGCGGTTATTTAAAGTCGCCGGTGGTAACTTTCAATTTTCGCGGGAAACTGAAAATCGCTCTTGCGTCACTCGTTCGACGAGCAATGTAAATTTTCCTCCCATTTAATATTTATGGCGATGGCACGTATGCAGTAAGATGCGCCGTAATGCTTACAGTATGATTGCCGCAATTATACAGTAAAAGTACATTTAATTATAATTCAGTATTTTCCGAGAATGGATATGCGCGCCGCGACCTTGCTGCGGGTTATTTATAGTCCCAATAAAAGTCATTTTGCAATTACTTTTTCGATTTTGATAAAAATCCTTATGCCCGTTAAAGACAGAAATATAACAAGCGAAAATTTTTAATGAACATGGGAGAAACTAATGATTTATATTCTCGTAAAATAGCGCAAGAGTTTGTTTTGTCGTTAAAGCCGTTGATTATATACCCGCCGCTAAGCATTTGTTTCAAATCCCCGAGTAAAAACGTCGACTAAATTATTTCAGCCCGGTGTTATATGGAAAACGAATCTACAAGGAACAGTGCGGAAGCGCGCGGGGCCCCGGCAGCTTCCTCGGCTCTCGGCTTTGCAGGCTCGCCAACTCGCGAGCCTTACGCAAACAAGTAAAATATTCCTTCGGGGAAGCCGGCCAGCGGGAAGCGCGCGACGGCAACGAACGGTCCAAGCTCTCTCCCGGGCGCCGAGACGCGCGCGCGGGGATCCGAAAGAGAAGGCGCGCGCAAAAGGTCGCGCTCGGGGCAGTCGTTAATCGAGGCTCGCTCCTCGTGAAAAGCTTCGGCGACTGCGCATACCTCTTCTGCGGCGGGCGGCGTTGTCGCGCGTTCGCACCTCACCTCCGCTCGCTCGCCGGGAGTTAGCCCTGATTTATACGAAATTACGTTAGTCGGCCGGGGGGTTACCTAATTGAGAAACGCAATGCCTCGCTGAGTTATCGCCATCGACCTCTCTCTCTCTCTCTGCTTTTACGCAGTTCCCGCTTGAATATAGTTTTACGGCTCTGAAAAGGAGCGGGACATCCTCTTTGCCGCGCCGTTGCCCACTCTTTCTCGGGGCGAAGCAGGAGAGAGAGACAGAGAGAAAGAGAGGGACTCGTGCCTGAGCGGGCGACCACACGCGTCGACAAGTAGATAAACTGATTGAAATACGACCTGCCTTCCCTCTCTCTCTCTCTCTCTCTCTCTCTCCCCCTTCCTCGGAATTGCGCGCTCACCCCCGGACGCAGTCTAGAAACACTGCTTTACACGTTAATCCCTTTACCGAAAGCCTCGCCGTTAAGATTACGAGCCTTTTTGCTCGCCAGGCGCTATCTGGGGACGAGGCGCGAGCCCCGGCCACGGGCGGAGACTTGAACGCGCGGACACACGCCGGACGACGCGCGGGAATAAGGAGTCCGCTCGATCTCGCCCCTATCTCCCGTCCGGCTCCGGTCCCCGCGCCTGGAATCGAGGATCTTGCGAGAGCCGCGCGCGCGCGCGCGCGATTTCCTGCACTTTTTTAATGACTTATTCTTGCCGGTTTTATTTCTGCCACCCCCCCCCGCTCGTCGCGCCCGAGCACCGGCCGGGCTTATCGGGAGGGAATAAATTTAATTAAGCCTGTCGCGAGCCGCGCCGATTTGCCCTTTAAGCCCCCCCTGCTATCGCATCGGCGCGGTGGAACGAGACGGCGATAGCCCGAATTCTGGGGCTTTTAATTAGATTTTTAACACTCGGCGAGCGGGCGTAAATTCGCGGAGCATCGGGTAGCGGGGTGTGTTCTCCCCCCCCCCCCCCGGCCGCATTAGCCGTTCTCCGAAAGCTCGCTGCGCAGCCGATGCAGCCTTCGGGAAAAGGGACTCGGGCGTCGCACGGCTCCGCTCGGGATGTTTTATAGCCCGGCGCGGCAATGTTTTACGCTGACAGTGTCGAGAGTCGCACGCTTCTCTAGTTAGAGCCGCGCTCGTATAAGTGTCTTCCGCCGTACGTTTCGAGCTCCGATTATCCTCCGGAGCGAGGCATGAAGCGCCTAGTTTGTGCCGGCCGCGCCGCGCGCCGGACGCCTTTTTCCTATTCTCCTTCTCGAGCTTCGGCTCTTTCGGGGCTATTTAATTGATGATTCATGCCCGCTTTCGCGCTCCTCTTTCTAACTCGCCCCCCCCTCCGCGCTAACTACATTGTAAACATATTCTTCACGCTGTCGTAGAGCCTATTTTATGGCATTAAAGCCTAATGAATAACAGCGGACGTTGCGTTGTTGCCTTGCATTTTATGAAGAGCTATGATGCGCGAATAAATTTTACTTTTTGAACGATAAAAAGCCCCATCAATCATTCGTTTTTATTGCGTCGCTCAATTATATTTGTTATAACAGTTTGGGAAAAAATGTCTGTTCGTCTAATTTGAAAAATGGGCCGCGTAAAATCCTTTAACCATCTCGGGGATGAATTCAGTCTCGAAATCGGCGAGGCTTAAATCGAAATGCAATTTTCTTCGTGAATCGTAATTTATTGAAGATCTACATTGCGAGCGCTGTTTGAAATTACTTTAACGCACTTGTAAAACTCAACGGCAAAGTAAATTATGAGCACTTGTGCAATTCGAAGCGATATTATTATTGCCTGGAAAATGATAATCCAGCCATCCATTACAATAGCCGGGACGTAAAATTATTTTTTACGCCCGTCGTCTTCTTTTTTACGACAAACTCTTGTTTACCTTTACGTTCCAAATTACTTATATCTTTACGCCTCGCCGCAGAAGACTCTTTCGAAAACTGGCCTCTACAAAAACGAGAGGCGAAGCCGCGCGACCTCGCGCCGCTTTATCGAGCCCGCCGTCCGTCACCGCGCGCTTAGAAGAAAGTAAAAAAGCGTCGCGGTCGCGCGCGGGGTGGCGATGCGCTTCAAAACGGAAAAGCGATCTGCCCGGCGCGTCGGCCGAGGAATAAGCAATAAAGGTCGCCGCGCCGGCCGTAAATTCGATTTCGGCCTCGCGCTCCCGCATACTAAAAGCTCCGCGTCCTCTCGGGGCCTGTCCTCGCTCGTCCCCGCGACTTCGCACGGGCGTCTAATCTGTTATTCGCGCTTGGGGCCCGGCGATTTCCGATCGATTGCGTGCGCCTCGGCCAGCGTACGTATATCGAAATGTATCGAGTGCGCGCGTCGGCGCCCGATAACGATCGCGACATCGAGCGCGACTCGGGCCGCTCGATTCGTGATCCCCTTACCCAAGCGGGGGCCTCTCGTCGGGACGTCTGCGACATCGCCTCGCGTTTGTGTATATTGTTTTTCTTTTTTTAGTTGGAAGCAAAGGTTTATCGAAATGGACTGTTGTTCGGCTTAAAAGAAAAAGTAGCAGAAAATGACTCAATCGCTTGGCCGGACGAGGTGGCGTGGGATCAAACGGTAACAGCCGAGCTCGTCACGTAATTCCCACCGGGCATCGCAGATAGTCGATCGGTTATTAATCGGTTAACAAAAAGACAGCGGCGAGCTTTCTAGGAAGCCCCGCGCGGCGCACTCCCACAATATCGATCCTCGACGCGCGCGGGAGGAATGACGAAATGGAATAATCGAGCGGGCGGCCGATGTACAGTTAACGCAGCGTCGGGCTACTCGCGACCGCCTCACGAACCCGGACGTCCTCCGCCTCGACGTAGCTCGCTTCGCTTTTTATCTCTCCCGTCGTCGACGTTGACTTCTTTGTTCTGCTTTCTACACCGTGCGCTCGCCCGGCCGCTCGCGGCACGAGATAAAAAAGAAACCGGGGAGAGAGAGAGAGAGAAAAGAAACGAAACGAGGAGGAAAGGATCCCGAGCGACAGACGCGAACAAGACTGGTTTGACGTATGGCCGTTGCTTCCCGTGAATAACGTCCTTTCATTAAAACGTGCAGAGCCGCCTGCCGTCCGCTCTTAAAGCCCGCTCGTTCCTCGCGGCTCGAACGTCCTTTTAATAATCCATAGATTTGCCGCTTTACGCCGATATCAACCCCCAATTAAGCGGCGCGAGGCGCCGAACCGGTTCTCCCCGGGCCGCCGGGGTAATTAAAAATTATGCGCGCCGCCCGCTTGCTCTATTACGGTAGGCCGCGAGCTCGCGTCTCGTCCGGGCCCCGAATCGTAAATCTCCGCGGGAAACTACCGGATATCGAATTTATTCCTCCCATATTGAGACGTGACTCGCCGCGCGACGGAGCTGCTTGTGTTCGCGCGAGTGACGTCACGCGCCGGTGGATACAACGAGCGCGCGCGCGCGATGAGTAATTAAAGGAAGGCTCGCGCGCCCAGTGAATCGATCTCGCGGCTCTTTGTTTAGGGGCGCGCAGTGTTAATAAAATGATATTAACGACGAGCGGCCCGAGCCAATGCGATTGTTTTTATGGCCGACTCTCCCGAGCGGGAGAGAGAGAGAGAGAGAGAGTTGCGCAATAAAGCCAAGTGGGAGGAATTCGCAGCGAGCGCTCTTTTATATACCCGGCGAGAGGAGAGAGAGAGAGAGAGAGAGAGAGAGAAACGACCGCTGGCGCGGAGCTCAAAGAGCTTTGGACCCTCTCGCGAGCGGCAATCATATTTGTTACGCAGAATTTCACGATGAGTGCAGGACTCGCGAGGACACACGCAGGCGAGGCGCTGCCTCGTAAATTACCGGCTTATGCGCGACTATAAGCACTACGGCGAGGCTCTTTCGTCATTCGCTCCTTTTTAAAGGACGAGCTCTATACAGTGTTTTAACGCTGATATTGTTCGCGGATCGACGACAGTCGGGCGGCTTTCACTTTTGCTTGCCTTTTCATCCGATTTGCGTATCCTAATACCGAGAGGCCTCGTCGACGTCGCGTCGGCCAATACAATTCGCCGGAATCCCGCGGAAACCGACGAAAAGGGAAGAAGAAAAAAGACCTCGCGACAGATTTACAAGCGGCGATTTGATTTATATCCTGTTTTGAAGCATTGAGTCACGCTCCGCATAATTAAGGAAAGAAATCCGAAGCATTTAAAAAGCGGCGAAAAAGGTAAAAGTCGAGGGAGGGCCAGAGGGGTTAAGGGCAGCATCCTGAGCAGCAGCGGCAGCTGCCTTCGACGAGCCGGCCGGCCGGGAGCCGGGCAGCTCGTCGCTCTAGGAAAAAATTCCGAGCTCGCGGCCCGAGGAGAAAAAAAAAAAGGAGCAGCTCATCGGACAGGTCAGAAACTGTATGGGAGCCTCTGTCCGGACATTTATTATAAGCCCCGGCGACTGTCTTTGTCTCCCTCCTGCTCTCGCGAGCGATTGGATGAATCGCCAATCGATGCCATTCGACAGGAGGAGAGACACCCCGCGACGCCTGACAGGCCTCGTAACAAATGGCTGTTTTACCGTCCGGAGAAAATGAAGCGAGCATGACGAGTTGATTTTCGGAGCGCGTGCTCTCTCTCTCTCTCTCTCTCTCTCTCGCAGCTGCATAGAGAACTCCGCCGCCGCCGCCGCCGCGCGTGCGCGGAGACACTCCTACGCGAGGCCCCGGCGGTGTTACTTGTCAGTCTCTCGGGGCCCCCGAGGCAATGACAGCCAACTCGGGGCCCGGGAATTAGCATGGGATAATGGAACGCGTATATATGTACCCCCCGAGCCGGGCACCGCGCGCCCAATATCCGACGAGAGCCCGCCGCCGTTCGGGTGCATTGCGTTACACCCGAAAAGTAGGCCCCCCCCCACCTCCCGCCGATGGCTTTTTTTTCGGGACCGCCTTTTACGGGACGATGACAACCGACGGGCCTCGGAGCAGTCATCCTTCTTGCTTGACGCGCCGAGCGCGAGGCGAGTTCGCGAGTCGAGCCGAGCCTTTGCTTATAATCTTATAAATAGAGTCATCAGGCGTCGGGAATTAATGCGCGCTCTTTTTCCTGAAAAACATGTTTTGAATTTTTTAGCTCCCAGCCGCGGAGAGTCATTATCACACTTTGGGATTCATAATTACGTAAGATTAATAAAAGCTGGTAGGCACTCGGTCGTGGCGGAAGTGCTTCTTGACATTAAAGACTCGCGGGGACAATCGGCTGCAATCGCTTAAACTGGCCGTAAAAATCGAGTCGTTAAGATAGCGACGCTCGGCGCTGATTATTCCGCAGCCTAAAAAATAAAAATACAGTCCATTATATCCAGATAACTGAACAAAGTTTGCTTCATTGCTAATTCATTCGGCCTTGGGGATCTATTTCCGACGCTGCACTCTTTTTAACGGCACCGAGCTGCCATGCGTATATATCCCAGGTTGAAAAGCGTCTCCTGCGCAGCGCGATTCTATTCATTCTTTTTCCTTTCGCCTTGCGTAAGAACAGTACCGAAAATTGATTATAGCGTAGGTAGTGATTTTCTCTAAAAGCGCGATCGCATTATAAGCGAGATGGTGGGAGGTTCCTGTCCGGCGCAGAATAAGAGACTGCTTTGGTCCTTTTGCTAAAAGCTGTTTCTCGTAAAAGATGTAAATTACAGTGTGGATGAGAGAATCCTTTGTGTCTAATCGAATTAAGTAGTGACGCAGCCATCGGCGACGTCAACCTTCCGCCTCGAGGGATCTTTAATCGGCGAGTCCGAATCTCCACTCGATGAGAGAGTCGATCGAGACACACACATCCTCTCCCCTCCCCCTCCACCCCGGATTCCCTATCCGGTATTTAACTATATACGCTCTCCTGCCCGCGCGAACACGAATCGGTAGACGATCCAGGCTCTAATAATCCCAGATAATTCCGTTTCACGGCTCCGACACGCCACCCGATAGACTTTCCAACTTTTAATCCCATTCCCGCCGAGCGTCTGCAAATAACTACTGTATTCTCGGGCCCCTCGTCCCTCCCCCGGAATTTCGCCGCGAAGTACCATCGGCGACCGGAGCAGCCTCGTTCACCAACTCCGCGGCGCTCGACACCTCCTCTATCCCCCCCGACTCTGTTTCGGAGGGCGCGCAGCGGGGGCCGCGAGCGGCGGGCCGTATCGTCGCGGCGCGTGACTCGCACTCCCGCATTCCCGATGACGACGACGATGATGAGGGTAGATCCGAGCGGCCCGATACGCGCCGGAATTCGGCGCTATCACAATATTGCCCCCCTCCCCCCCGCCCCCTCTCGGGCCGCGAGCATTGTTACCCGTCGGACGACGCTCCTCCGCGAGGGCGGACCTCGAAAAATTCTACCCGCCGCCTATGGCCGCATGGAATGTCTGGGCCCGAGTGCTGGGCCATCGCGAGCGCACTGACTTCCCGGTCGCGTTTACATCCGGGGCTCGCTCGTTGCGCCGCCTACTTTTTCCTCTGCCCCTCGGCGCGCTCGCGAGGAAAAAGCGCGCGTCCCGCTGCCGCGTTGCTCGGCGGGACAGAGGTTCCTTTATTGAAACGACATGCTAATGGACGCGCGACTCCGTTGTTCGGGATTGACTGGCTCGGGGCTCCTTTACGAGCTGAATAATAATTTTATAACTGAACCTAATGAGCGCGAAAGAGCGCTCTTCTCGCAGAGCTATAAATACCGAGCGGGTCTTCGACGCGGACTCGAGAGGCCCCTCGTCGGATTTACGGAAGCCGGCTCCCGCATAATCCTACTGTTTTCCGCGCGCGGCTGACGTATGCTAATAAGCCAGGAGTGGAACTTTTGTATAATCGGAGGAAGGATCGATTTCGATTCGCCTCTCGATACGAGGATCCTTTAAAGAGCCGCTAATGCCCATTGTGAGCGAGCGAGGCTTTATCGCCGGCAAGCATCTGCCCATTCATCGTAAGGCGCTCTTGCTCTGTTATACTTCTTGTGTATCGAGAGCTCTATTTGTTATCTGTCATCACTAGGCAGCAATCGTTGGGAACCTCGATCGCATATTTCAAAATGACACTCCGCGGAGAGCCGAGGCAGCGGGGCAAACAAGGGTACGTCCATTACGAAATGCCTCCTTGACACCTGCCGCGATAAGCGGCAGCTCGTGGGCATTTTACGTTTCGCTAATCCTCCGAGTCGTGCATCGGTCGCTTTCAATTGCGCTGCAAGTCTTTATTTCCACTGTCGGCGTGCGCGCCTTTGTCGGTAGGTGGGGAATCTGTTTTTTCTCCGCGCTGCCGCGTCAGAGTCCGTAATTTGCGTTGAGAGAACGGACTGGCAAGCGGTGTTATTCTTTGCAAATAAATTCATCTCTACTTTGAGGTAGCACGGTGTAGAAAATACGTTTATATTAAAAGCCAAGCTGTCAAAGAAACGCTTGCTTTAATTTATAACCATCAGTCAGAACTTCCTGTATACGCCTAATTATAAGTATTCCGGTCTTTATGTATTCACAACGTTTTATTAAGAAGTAGTTATTTTCTCGAGCCTCCGTCAAAATTGATGTTCTTTTAAAGAGTACAAGTGGGGGGGGGGAGGGAAAGGGATTAAAAAAAATGTCGACAAAAAGCGCGATATCCTCGAAGTGTTATTTTCAGCCGCGAAGCAATGAAGCGGAGGCCTACGAAATACCATAAATCATTGCCGCGGAGAAGTTCACGCGAGAAGGTCCGGACAATCGTGCGTCGAATAAACGAAGAGAACTCGATCGAGCGATGAGATAAGAATGGATTTACAAGAGTCGTGTACCTTTGGAAAGTGTTATAAAACGATCTCACGAAAAAGGACGGGATTAGACCTTGGTGAAAAATTATTCAGGAATTCGGGTCCGGCGAGGCTGCTTCTGCCGTCGAATCCACGGCATCGAATTGATCTAATGCCTCGTGCCTTCTTCTCCAAGCTACCGTCTTGGCGCTTCTCGCGCGGCGCGAGCGTCGTCGCCGCCTGGGAATCCTCCTCCTTCCTCTAATTGCTCTGTTTATCGGCGAGCGCCGCGCGCGAGAGGTGTATTACCCGCCTAAGCGATTTCATTTTTATTGAAAATTGCACAAGATGAAATACCGCCGGTAATTTGTATTATGCGCTAATAGCAATTGGAATATTAAGTGCTCGATGAGTACGTTTCGAACATGATTTCAATTTACTCTCGCGAGTTAGAGGGAACATAAAGCCGAGATTTTCAGAATAAATTTATTGCCGAGCGATCGTGATTATGTACTTCTAATTTTATTCGCGTTTTATTCCAATCTTTTATACATCGCCAGCGTTTATTATTTGAAAAATAGGAATTCTGTTAAAGATCGTCTTGTATATGTATAAATTTTGCAAACGTCTCGATACTTTCAATTCATTCCGAACAGGAAAACCAGTGGTTTTATAAAACAGAGCTTCGAATATCGGTATAATATTCTTTCGTTCGCGCAAAAGCATTCAGTCGAGCGATTGTTTTCTCAAAGTATCGATAAAATTGCCAACTGCTTTTTCCCCCCCAAGACTGTCGATTCTAATAACGTTCTGTCATCGCTAATAACCTGCCTCTCTGCTCATCATATCATTAACGTCCCGCCGACGTGTATTATATCAATCTCCCATTAGCTCGAAACTCCAGCAAATCTACCGACCAAAAAGAATCGCTCTATTAACTCGCATGACTTTCTCTCTCCCTCTCCCTCTCTCTCTCTGTCCGTCGGCGCGTGTCGCACCTCCGATAATTCGCTTCCTCAACAGGCGGCAGGCACCCGCTCTCTCTCTCTCGGAGCGTGTTTCGAGCTTCCGAACTGGATAATTCAGCGCCGAGCGATTACAGGGCCGCGCGCTCGCCGAGGCATATATCGTCATCGCGGCCTCATCACGCGATGCCCCGTCGGGAGGCGCACACCTACGCGGGCGCAAGCAAACACGGCCAGGGGGGATATAAATTAGGGGCCGGCCGAGTGCACGCAGAACCGGAGAAATATGCAGCTACCGAGCGAGAGAGAGAGAGAGGGGGGCCTTATTACGAATACCGCGGGGGATACTAATCGGATTTGCATAACTAGCGGCGCGGCGCGGGCAGAAAAGCGGTAGCGAGCGCCAAGTGTGCCAGGGCCGCCTCCTCGCTCGCGGCAAAGGTCGCGCACTCCGCCGCTCGGCGCGCGAGCCACCGACCTACTCTCCGCGGCGGCGAGCCTCGAGACCCGTGATTTGTGGAAAAGCCGGCTGCCGGCCGCCGCGGCCGGGCCGTGTGAAAAATCGAGCCGCCGCGCGCTTGCAAAACTTACCGATCGACTTGTACAATAAATAGCTGTTTTTATGGGGCTACCAGCGAGGCCTGCCGCGAGGTTTTAGCCCGATGTTTGCTTTATATTCAGCTAAAAATCAGAACGCTTTATGTAACCTTTTTATTGCCAGAAGTTCGTCGGGCTCTTGAGAAACGGCTGATTTTCTGTGGGAAATAAAAAGCGGCGCCGCGGCTCGTTACATTAAAATCAATTTACCGGCGCGTAACGTCGAATTTGAAAACGAAAAAGAGGAAGAAAAAAAAAAACGCGCGTAAAGCTATATTTTTCGCTAATTAAATCGAACGGTCCCTCGGGCAGCCGGCGCGCGGCGTCGCTTGCCCGACACGCGCAAAAAATCGAAATATCGCGCTAACGAGAATAAGCAGCTCGGCGCGCTCGGCGAATTGAATAGGCGGCGTTTCTTCTTTTTTTCTCTCCTTTCGCGAGCGCGCGCAGCATGGCGGGGAAGCTCCTCGCGTGCGTGGGATCCCTTAGTTTTACGAGCGTCCGCGCACTGGGCAGCCTCATCACGATCGCGGCTCGCCGCTAATAAGGCTTAGGCTCTCGCGTGCGCATCGAGCGCGACAACGGCTTTGCTAAATCAGCCGCGCGCGCGCGAGCCTTTATTTTTCAATCGCATGCACGCTCGGCTACGCCTGACGTCAATTAATGATTCCATTGAGGAATCGACAGTGACGAATGCTCGCACAGTGGCAGCCGCGTAATGAACCTGACGTGCGGCCGACTCGAAAAGAGAGAAGAAGAAAAAAAGCGCCTTCCCCCCCCCCCTGCGCGCGCGAGTCGCCGATTGGAATTTATGCCGCGCGAGATACGGCTGATTTCTGGCCGCACTACCGGTCACGGAGCCACGTGAGAATCCGGCGGCGCGCGGAATGCGCGATGATTTTGACCTCCACGTAATCCAGGTGCAGCGACCAGGCGGCAGTCGAGAGCCCCCTCGAACGGTATTATATGCCCACGAGCCGCCGCCGCCGCCGAGCTCCTTAACAGCCGGAGCTTTAAATGTCAATGTCGATGCCGCGCCGACGTAAATAATTGGTATTATTAAGGTGGCGCACCGCCGCCGAGGGTAAAAGCGGCAAGGAGCAGTCCGAGGCGGACTCGAGAGCGAGAGAGAGAGAGAGGAGACTCGCTCGTAATTTATAGATTGAAGCGAATCGCCGCGGTGCGCCCGTCCGCGTCACGACGTTCGCCGCGCGCGGCAACAGTGCGAGAGGAGGCGGCCGCCGCGTCCGCTGCTTTTACGCGCGCGACTCTCTCCGGCCGTCGTGCCTTTTAACTGCTCTCGAGTGCGCTTTAAAATCCTTTACAATAAAAGCCACCTTTCCGTGAGTTTTTTTAAAATCTAAGTAGCATTAAACGCGCGCGGGTTATATAATTGTAAATTGCCGGCGGAGACTGTCGCGGGTTTACAGCGGCACTCGACTCGGTTAAGTTGTACCGCCTAATCGCTCCTTACGAGCCGCCGCCGAGCGAGAGCGGCCTCCTCTACCGCCGTTTGATTATTCCTTGTCCGCGCGGCAAAGTCCCGCCGGGAGTGTCCTCGCGAGGGAGGCCAGAAACGTCGCCGCGGCAGATGGCCGGATAAGACGGGAACGAAGGCGCACGCGTCTGCCTGCAATCCTTAGATAATGCAGCTTCAAATATTCGTCAAGCACCGTATAATCCGCTGGCAGGGTCGTTAAGATCAGCGGGAGAGTTTATGTCGAAGTTTTAGGAAGACTCTCGCGGGCCGCGCATATTTTACGAGGAGAGCGAAAAAAGCGTCCGCTGCACGATCCTCGTCGTCGTCGTCGTCCTCGTCGTCTCGGGTTTCCTGGCCCCGAGTATACACGTACCGACGCATGCGGGAGAGGGTGATTTCGGATACGGATGACTTCACTCTCTCGTTCCTTTCTCTCCCTCTCTCTCTCTCCTTCGCCGTCTCCTTTCCTTAATATCCGCGCGGGGACAAATTCCGAGCGCTTATCTCAATTCGGTCCGCTGCACGGATTTACGTCCTGCCGAACGTGAGGCTCCCCCGGGCTGAATGGAGGCTCGAGGCGCTGCGCAGCTTTTTCGCGGTGGGTTAAGGTGCTCCTCGAGGTGTAAAATGGGGGGCCTACTTCCGCGCGGCGAAGATAATGTTTCGCGGAGGAGATTCGTCAGAGTCGTGGTTTGAGAACGGTATTATGTGCTTTCCGCGTTTCTGGGACGGCGGGCTTTGGCGAATAATTTACCTTTATAGAGTACTTCCAAGAGCTGCTCCGGAGTAAATGTATCGAGCGATTTATGTAAGGCGATAATTTTTTATTCAACGTAATTATAATATTTTTAAGGCTGTTACAGGTTAATAATTAGCAAAGAAAGTTGCGTGCTATACTTAATGAATAAAAATGTTTAGAAATGTTTACGACCCGATAATATGCTAATCGAGCATATCTCCGGGCTGCATGTATTTCCTGCAAACGGCGAAAAGCGAAAGAAACGTCTTGTGCTGAATGGCCTAGCTGCTGTTATGTTTCCAAGATAAAGTGAAATTATTTCCTTTTGAAAAAATTCTCGTGTTTCAAAAATGAATTTATATGTCTCGAGGAATCTTTTGTGCTCTCGTAAAGTAACAATAAAAGCAGACTAAGTATTGCAGTATCCTCTTAATATTAGCAGTTGCTTTTTTAATACTATTTTATCAGCCTTTATCAGACTGTTTAAACAAGATTATAATCAATTCGAAATCATTTTTATCAACTTTTATCATTTTCACTTTCCTGAAAGTAATAATAATCTCGCTCGCAATTCTGGCTTTATCGGTGAAAATAGTACAGCAGGAATGTTTAATTATAACTCAAGACTTTTATTAAAATTTACCGTCAGCATTATTACAATATTTTGACTAATAGATTTCCCTTCAGAAACATATTCATTCGAAATGAGAAAAGTCATTGTTTGTTGCCGGTTACATACAAGTAGTAACATGCACTTATCGATCAATCTTTCCCACCATCGAGCACAATAATACGCAGTCAATATACCCATTTGGAAATTAAGCGAAATAAAGCCTCTGATGTGCAATCCGGCAATATTGCGTTTCTTATTTATGAAAAGTCGTTAAAAATTTATTTCTTTGCAAGACCAGATGTATATCTTCTTCTTTACGATACTTCTCCAAACAAACTCTCGTTTTGTAATAATCTGCGGTCACAATTCCAGAAATATTAATCGATTCCGCCGCCTATCCGTGAGAATATCGGGAAAAAATGACGGAGCGCCGAAAAAAAAAAAAAAATAAAACGAAAGCTGTATACGTCGGACGGCGAAACAATTATAAATTAAGATTTTATGCCGACCGGAGCGGCAGCATAAATATTCTAATGAAGCCCGTCTCCCGGTGGCAAAAGATCGTAAATCCCCGGGGCTCCAATAAAGCAGCCCGAGCCGCGTCGCGCGGCGAGTTTCCCAACCGGAAGCTTCGATATTTATGAAGCGCCCGAAAGCCGCCCGGCTCGGTTTCTGCGCGGGTGTGAGAACGGGGAAAAGGGACGAGGACGGGCCGGGTCCGGTAGTCGCGCGCGCAGTGGCACGTCCATCGGGCAGAAGTCGATGGGAACCCAAGTGGCTCGGTCTTCACATATTGTAGCAACAATTAGGTGAAAGGCGCTCCCACAGACTCGGCGCTCGGTGCTCGCTCGCTCTCGAGTTCGCGCGGATCCGTTTAATATAGCCTCTCTGCCTCCGTGGCCGACCTACCGACGGGCGCGCGCGCGCGCGCCGCTGCCTGCCCGCCTCGTGCTCGCCCAGGGCGCCTAATCGCGAGATGCGCGCGAGCGGTAGTGCCGGGCACGAGCGCGCCCGGCTTTAGGAAACGCCGCTCGATCCGCACGCGATCGCGACGTGTAATAAGCCGCGGCCAGTCGACACCCACTTCGCCGAGCGAGCGGCGAGATAACATGCGGACGAGAGGTCCCGATCGATGCGGCGGCGAGCCGCGGTGAATTATGATTCTATTACGGCGGGGGGAAGGAGCTCGATTCCCGCACGAGTACCAAATCCGGCGCAGCTGCTCGCGGCCTCGCTCGGCCGGCAGTCGTCATTGTTCCATTCTCTCGGATCGATTAGCTCGTGGGCGTGTCCCGCGGCGCCCCGAGGAGGCCGCGCTTCCGCGAGTGAAAGCAGCCGCCGCTCGCGACCTTTCACCCGCACGCAGCTCGCTTCGCCCGCGGAGGTGAGAGTGCAGCGTATCCCTGGGAAGCGCGGCGCTGCTTTTCCCCGCGGGACGCCCACGCGGCTCGGTGCCCCGCTCCCCCCGGCGAAAGAGGATCAGCGCGAGAGCGATTGCGCAATCGCGGGGACGCAGGCGTATAAATCAGTCCGGCGCTAATTGATACTCGCCGCGAGGACGATAACGCCGCGGCGAGCGGTTTCGCAAGCTGCTGCTCGCGCGCGCGGATCGATGCCCATTGTCCTGCCCGCGAGAGAGTGAGAGAGAGCCTCCGCAAAAAGGGGCAATATTTCTTAGGAAAACGCGCTCTTTCCCCACGGTGGCATTCGCTCACGACTATCGCCCGCGGAGGTGAGAGCTGCCGATGCGCCGCGCCGCGAAAGTTCATCGCGGCGGCCTGCCTCCTCGTGCGGGCCGCCGCCGCCGCGCCACTGTTAATTCGTTCCACTTACGTAAGCCCCGGCTGGGAAAGATAATCCGATACACCGGAGCGACAAATAGTACGGATTGCCCTTTGTGCGAGCGAGCGCGTCGGAGGTGTTGCCCGCTCGCGCGCACGCAGCTTTCTCTCGCGCTTTATCCGCGGAGGAGGCCCGGCCGGCTGGCCGATTTATCCGCTCGTCGGCCGTTTCTCGTTTTTAGCGCCGGTAATTGAGTCGCCGCGAGTCGTGAATTCTCCGTCATTCGGTGAAAATCGCGCGCGGGAAGCTCGCGCCGCGTCTACCGATTGGGAAGAGGAGGCGGCGAGTCGCGTCGGACGGTTCGTTTATTTGCGAAGCCTGCGCCGCAGGGACCGTGTATCCCGACGAATTGAAATTCATTGTTGCAGACTTGCAAGACATCGAAAACAAATAACGGACGATTTCCGTATAACACCTCGGCCCGAGAGGCCGACAAGTCGCGCGCGTTAAAAGCCGCATTTGAATTTCCTGCTCTCGCGCGAGCGCGAGAAGAAAAAACAAGAAAGGAGAGGGAAGCAGGCGGCCGGGAGAGCTTTCGCGCGCAAACAATTAAAACACCGTCCACCTGCAGATAGCATCGCTTACAAGCGCCGCCCGACGCGCTCAATAATATCGAGAGTGTCGGGGGGGCGGCTAATTGGAGCCGTGTTGCCGCGGGAACATCGCTTATTAAAAGCACTTATAAGCGCGGACGTCGCTTCCATTATGGAAAACGGGCCGCGTTATTAGCTCCTCCGACTCGAGTTCTTCTGTTTGTTTACCTTAGGTGAGATTTAGAGCCGGCTACATGCGCGCGTACAGGTGATTTGCATGCAACACTGATTGAAACGACTTGTCGAACAAGCCTCGCGGGCTTGGCTGCGGCTCCTCTCTCCCTCCCTCCCTCTCTCTCTCTCTCTCTCTCTATTCCGCACTCTGCAATCACGCTGCGTACACGCGAGTGGAAGGTGTGTGTATACGAGGCTCTCGCGCGCGGAGAGAAAGTCTGCTGCTCCTTTTTTTCCAGACGGGGCTGCCGCGCCGCCGCCGTTGAGGCTTCTTCCTCGGCTCGCGCGAACGCTGTCCCCTCGCAGCGCGCTCGCATGCAGATTAACAAATTGATGCATTGTTCGGCCGTTTCTCATTGTCTCTCCACGCCGAGGCCGCGCATTCTCATTCTCTTCCGTCTGCGCGGGGCAGCCCGACGCATTTGCCGTCTCAATAACGCCGGGCGAAATCGGGCGGAGGGAGTCGATTTGCATCGCTGCTTCGACGCGCGGTGACAACGGACCTGTTTCTGGCGAAGGAGCTGGCCGCTGTCGATTTCGTCGGAAACGGTTCGCCGCGTTGAAACTCCCTCGCGGCAAACTGAATTTCATATCTGGGTTCTATGAAGTTTCAGACATCGAAATTGCTTCGAGCAAATGTTTCCTTACGACTTTTTTTGGATTACGCTGATAAGAAACTAAATAGTGAGAAAAGCACTTTGTTCTCGGTATCGGCTTTGTAGGGAGATTTCGCTATCTTTACGATCTCTATTTTTGAGAAATCTTCGGCTAAATGCATTTTGATGTTTCGAAATTTTACGCTAGCTCTTGATAAACTATTATCGGCGCACGATAAGAAAAAATATTAAATCATAAACTTGGAATTCAATTGTGCAGGCGATTCTTTGTGCTCTTCCGTTCAATGAAATCAAAATAAATGCAAGTTTCTCCAGGTGACGCGCTGACTAAATACAAACATTTCAAACGCGAGACGAAATTAAGGAAAAAAAAAGATGATTACCGTAGCCTCGTCCGTGACTCGGCGAGCCGCAGCGCTGCGAAGTAAAACTATGAACGGGGGGAAAAAAAAAGAACGGGGAAGAGGATAAGATAAGGCCAATAAAGTAATCGAGGTAATATCTGTTTCTACGACTTGGCGAATTTTTATTGGTAGATCGGTGAAGGTGGACGAGCGTCCACAGTACATTGTGTAATCCCGATTGTGCGTTCGCTTCGATTACATACTAATAACAAAGGTTATCGCATCGCCGTCGACAGTGTCATAATTATCCTTGCCTCCCCGCCGACGCGGAGAGCCTCCTCTCCCCTCGGCGGGGGGAGAGGCTCGCGGCGTCGCGCGAGGAGGAAGGCCCGCCACGTTTTCTTCCTGCGCTCGTAAAGCTAAAGCGATAGAGATTTTATAGAAATTGTGTATGCAGGTGCTATTTTTACTCGATTCTGGTTGCAGCTCGAAAAATTCTAAATCGCTCCCGATGGTACTTGTGGTACGAGAGGACGCGACTCTACTGTATAGTTTCCTTTCCTTTCGACTCGGCTCATCGAGAGATACACGACTAAGGACTATCCGATCGTACTTTTTATAAAATCATTAGAATATAATATATTTATATATATATCTATACTCGTGATGTTTCTATCATTTATAATAATAATAATTAATAATAATAAAATAATAATAATAATAATAATAATAATATTAAAAACGCCGTAATACGTTAAGCTATTTACAAAGAGCGACTGCAGTCTTTTGGAGATAAAACGTTAGGAAAGAAAAAAAAAAAAAAAAAAAGACGCACCGACACAGGAGTGCCAGTAGAAAAAGACGTGCAGGAAGAGACCGGCGCCGCTCTGCTCTCCCCCCGCCCTCCGATTGCAGCGCGGTCGAAAACAATTAAGGCACGGCTGGTGAGGGCTCGCTCTCGACATTCGTGAATCGAGAGGCCAAAGCAGCTACCGCTCGCATCGGTGTACTCGCGGAGGAGCAGAGCTGCGCGCCGGTCCGCGAGAGCGGCTGACTCTCTCTCTCTCTCTCGCTCTCCCGCGTAACATGCGTCTATCGTCATTTGTCGCACTGGTTCAATGAGCATCGATAGCCCGCGCCGACGAGCGCTCCTCCGGCGCGGACACGTATCTCGTTCCCCGGGGGAGCGGGCTCGGGAATGCGCCCGATTATTACTCGTGCCATTCGGGCCGTCGCCTCGCGTGAGCCGCTGCGGAGCAGTCGCTCGGAAGGAGCGAGGTGGCCCTCGGCGCCGATGGGCGTGGCTGCGTCCTCCGGTAGCCGCTTCTTCTCGCTGCGAGCCCGGGGTGATGATGCTGCTGCCGCCGCCGCCGCCGCCGCTGCTGCTGCTTCCTTCTTCCTTGATGCCAGGAAATGCGGGCGGGATGGGAAGAGCGAGATGGAGAGAGAGAGAGAGAGAGAGAGAAGAGAGAGAAAGAAGAGAGAGAAGAGAGAAAATATAAATAGAGGGACTGCTGGACTAGCGAGAGCGCGGGATGAGTTTCTCAGTAACGGATGGTCCCGCGTCAATCAGCGCCGGTACCTAAATAGCGTTTATACGTTCGTGCGTGGTTGTTGCGCCGCGCGCGGACAACGAGTGGACTTACAGGCATGAGGGGGGTGGGGGTGGGGGGTGTAGTGAGAAGACAACGCATGATCTACAGTTGTTCTTGATTGATTTTTTGTTGTTGATGTTGTTGTTGTTGTTTTTTTTTTTTTTTTTTTTTTATTTTATTGCGCAGATGTGAAGGGGGATAATGTGGTGGCACTGGTGAGTCGGCCGCCTGGCTTCTAGTACCTAGAGTAGCCATTCGAATAGCCATTCGAGTAGCCGTTGGAGCCCTTGTAGGGAACGGAATGTATGCTCCTGGAACAGAGATCGTGGCAAAACGAGAGGTGAGAGGACGTGTCGTATTAGTGTTAGTATTAGTGCGGTTAGTCAAAATGAGGGAACCGTCGTCGCTGCGAGCTGCAACCGCGTCGGCTTTCTCTCTTTCTCTCTCTCTATCTCTCTGCTTTTCTCGAATTAAGTTTATATCACAGTCGAGTGTAGCGCGAGACGCGCGTTGCAGACGCACCGGCTTCGTAGTGCTCGAGTTCGCGTACAGTGTTAGTCTTGGTATAGCAGCGGCATGCGGGGCTTAGAGTCCTGGGCGTCGAAGCAAATAACAAGGTGATGATAAAAAAAGCTCGGCCCTCGAAGGAGACGAGCGAAGAAAGCTGGGGCGGTGGTGAGAGGGGTGGAGGCGCGGGGGGGGGGGGGCGGTGGCCGGGGGAGCG
>JAWWEM010000054.1:6683309-6693392 GCA_035582935.1 Ormyrus thymus | reverse complement strand
GTGATTAGTATATTAAAACTTAACATTATTCGTAAAATTTAACTGCGAAAGTTATTAGCCGCGTTTTGCGCGGCAACGAGCACGATTTCACAAGGAAATCCCGAGGTAATATAACGATAAAATAATAAAATTAGTATTTTATTTGCCCTCGGTTATTGCTTGCGATTTCCCTCCATCCTCGCGCCCTTATCTGGCTTACACTCAAAAAACAAATAGCCGTGCCTAACGCAACAAATACCGTGAGATGCGCGAGCCCCGATATTGTCCATCCTCCGTATACCCGCCGAAACCTCGGCCCGGAGCTTGTGCTCGCACAAGTCCGGAGAGAGAAAGAGAGATAGAGGGAGCCGAGAGGTAAAAAACGAGAGAGAGAGAGAGAGAAAGAAGAGGGTCTTCGGTCGGCAGATAACGAGCCTCATTGATTAAGGATACCGGGGAAGGCAGAAAGCGTGCGCACGAATTAGCAGGTAGACACCCCGACGTCGCGCGGCTGATCAGCTGCCGATAAAGATTTCAAAAGAGCGACAAACCCCCGAAGCCCAGGAAAACAGACGCCGGACGGTAGGAGTAAAAGAGAGAGAGAGAGAGAGAGAGAGAGAGAGAGATATGGATGAGCCGTCCGGCGTCTGTTTTCCCCGACGGCTCGGATGAAACAGCGGCAGCTTGCGCCGAAATAAACGAGGCCTAATGCGACTGGGAAGTTTTCTTGCACCTCTTCGCACGATGATTTCCGAGTCGTCTCTCGTTTTCCTCAGTGAAACCTGCACTCTTTACAGCCGCATATCGACTCGGCTAACTCAGACGCCGGGGCATTTCTTCTGGGAAAGACAGCGAGATTAACTCCCTCGACCATTCATCTTTGTCTGCGGCAAGCTTTATCTGTTGGACTTTACAATTTGAGGAGAGATCTGGTATCGGCGCGTCGGGCCTCTGGAGGAGGAGGAGGAGGCGGAGGAGAGAGAGAAAAAAAAAAGAATTCTGACGATTCACGCTCGATGAAGTCGTCAAATGCTTTTCGTCGCGAGGTTTTGACAGGAGGGTCAAGGGCTCGGGGGGGAATTTTTCGGGCTCGATTGACTGGAACCTCAAAGGGGATTATTCTGCTCGAGGAAACGCTCTCGCTCTCTCTCCGCGCGCCGAGTACTCCGGGGGAGGGGGGGGGGGGACACCGCATCCCGTTTGGGCAGGGCGCGTTGTGGTAGCTCCTTGACAGATCTCTTTTTACGAATGATAAATAGGCCGCCGATAGCATCGGATGTACCGCTCGATCGCTCGGCTCCCGGTGTTGCCCCTCTCGGGGCGGCTGCTATCGCGGAGGCCCGAGAGCGAGAGAGGCGGCCGAAGGGGGATATACAAATTCGATAATTTACGCGGCCTCCCGAGCGACAGCTAATTACTTAGGTCGGCGATTTTTACGAGCTCGTTAAAATAGTGGGGCCCCGACGCCGGGCTCGAGTGTAAAGAATGTATTTGGGTAATGGTGCTAAATCTACAGGGAGATAACTCGATTGCTTTTCTTTCACGAATTATGCTCTACGAGGTGGTCGTAAAGTTACGTGTGAAATTAATAACGATGCTAAAATCTTATTTAAACTTTGAGTATTTACTTAAATTAAGGCCTGCCGAAGAGGGTCACGACGTATTCAATACATTTTTTTCTTCGGTTAAGAATTCTTGTGCAGCCCATTGCGGTAAGAATAAAGCTAATGTCTAATTAATTTCGCGAGCCGCGTCGTCCCCAGAGTCCCGGGAAAGAGTAGACTTTCGAAAAAAGTGCGCAGCCAGCAAGCCTCCAGACGGACAAAAGCCGCAGCAGTCACCTGAAAGAGGCCTCGTAAAAGGGCTCGCATAGAAATAGATTTGCCATTGGCATAATCCGATGTGTCGGTCCGTCGTGCACAATGGCAGCCGCAACACAAGACAGAGAGAGAGAGAGTGTGTGTGTGTGTGTGCGTGCGTGTCTCTGCTCTGCGAGGCACGCAGGCAGGTAAGGGCTGGCCGTAGGAGGGGCCCTTTCGGAGCGATGATAATATCTGTCCCCCGCAACGGCGGCCGACATCAAAGCCCTGCGCGCTTGGCGAGAAGTCGCGAGTCCTATAGATATGCGGACGCGCCCAGTGCGGACGTGTGCGTATATACATATATATATATATATATATACATATATATTTATATATAGGTACGGAGCGGGCGCGCACGAGGCCTAATGGTCCTGCGGAGGAAAAAAAGGCCGGCCGTGGGATCATTCGCCAGGGACAGGCCGGCCTGCATGTATAAGCATGTTCGAATATGACATTGCGATTTTTTTTCCTTTCTTTTATAGCCGGCCGGCCGCTCTCTCTCTCTCTCGCTCTCTCGCTCTCTCTCTCTCTTTCTCTCTCGCCACTTTTCATATAGACCGAGAGCGCGAGGCGCACGCATTATAAGCGCGAGGCCCGAGCTGCCCTCCTCCTCCTCCTCCTCCTCCTCCTCCTCCTCCTCCGCTGAACCTCTCCCGGCTCTCCGTCCCCTCTGTCGCTGCATCAAGCGGTGCGCGCGCCTTAATATATAATTCTTTGCTAAACGTCAATTTTATCTGGCGCTTTTGATCTTTTCGCTCTTTATAAACATTCCGCGGCCCGGTGTGCGTTACGTACGCTTAATTAAAAAGGCTCGCGCGCGTCGGAGGACCGCGGACTCTGTGCAGTGTTCAATCGATCAGCGACAAGAGAGCAGCAAAGAGCGCGCCGGGGGCATTTATAATCGAAGCTGCCCCTCGAGAGGGGCAAAAAGTCGAGAGGCGAAGCCGCGCGGATCTTCAGCCGCGGAGAGGAAGATCGGACGAGAGAGAGAGAGCGAGGGAGAGAAGCGGGAGGGGGTGAGCGCGTGGGAATCGGGGATTCGCCGGGATCGACTCGCGGCTGCCACTTCGCGGACGCAAATCGCGCGCCCTCGGGAGGCGATCGAGCGGCGAGCGCGGGGCGAGATCCTCTCTCGCGCGGAGGATGGCCCCGGGCGGCTCGCGGAGGTATTGTGGACAGAGCCGCACCCTCCCGCGTGGCGCGCCAAAGCAAAGCTCCGCCTGCCATCTCTCTTCCGCGGCGGAGGAGAGGCTTTATTGCGACCACCGCAATGCACGCGAGCGCGGGCCGCGCTTCCTTTTGCTTTATCTCTCTCTCTCTCTCTCTCTCTCTCTCGTTCTTTTCCTTCTTCCCTTTCGGCGCGAGAGCGCCTCGGCCCGGGCGCGAACCCGGACGAGGCTCGCCGAGCAACAAAGAGCAGTGTCGAGCGATAACCTGCTGATTCGAGTTATCTGCCGCGCGGCTCGCTCGGAGCGACTTTCTTCGGGCCGCGTTTCTTTTTTTTTCTTTTGCTTGTTTTGAATATGCGCGTGCTGGCCTTTTAATGGACTTTTTTTCTATTGCCTTTGCTGCATAGAGTCCGGAGTTTAAACGCAAAAATGTAAATGACAGCTTTTCTATTTTTAAATAAAATTAATCGTTTTTATAATATTTACGATGTAAATAAATAAAATATACTGAACAAAAGATAAACACGTTATAAAGATATTTTTAAGTTAACTATATACTTATCAACTGCAATTGAAATGCGTTAAACTATTTTTATCGTTGAAAAAGAAATGGAATTAAAATTGAAAAAAAAATCTGTGCCTCGACCTGCAATAAAAACACTATAATTTTATTGCGCCTTCATTGTCAAGGTATTTAATCGCGCTTACAGTTAAGGTATACCGGGAATCAGAAAATCGTTCTATTGTCTTCCATACTGCGCGTCAAAAAGTGCACATTGATGCGTCACGGGCAATATTAATAAAGTGTAAGTATGATTAGATTAATCTCCGATAGTGCCGCACCTCGGAGCACAGCACGCTCGAGTGTGAATATCAAGCGTTTCCTTAATGAAAATTGTCGAGCCTTCAAAAGTTATCCAGAAATCTCAGGGATGATCCGTAAAAATCATTCGGATACTTCCCAATACGCGCGCGCCACTGGGAACGCTTGTCCTGCACTTTTCTCGCTCTAATTAAATCCAGCCGCCCGAGCGTGAAAGTCGCATAGCTCTCGTCCGAGGAAGCGGAAAGCGGAAAAAAGGGCACGCACGCCGACGAAGAAGCGAAAAAGCCGCTCCTCGATAACGATCGGGAGGCAGAGAGCAAAGAAACCCGAGCCTGCCTCTCTCTCTCTCTGTCTAAGCCGCAGTCCGTTTTGGCGGATCCGCGCGCGAAAAGCGAGACTCTGTCTCCTCCGCCGCTTTCGCGTATAGAACAATGGGCTCGAGAGGGCAGCTCTGAATGAGCGTGAACGGCCGTTCATAGCGGTCGGATGAATGGACCGGCTCGCGCCTCTCCCCTCGTTGTCTCGGCGCGATCTGCACGCGCGCGACTGCGGGTGTGAATGAGTCCTCCCCACACGCACGCCCGCGCGCGCGGCCAGAGGCGAGCGCACGGCGAGGATCGAGAGCGCCTTGTGCTCCACGCGGCCGCCTACCTCCCGCAGCTTCGCTTTGTGCGGGGTCTACTTTCTTGCGACGGGGAGAGGACTCTCGGGATCGCCGCGGAAAGTCGAGGCGAGCTAATGGATGGACTTTTCGGGGACGGCTGCCGAACGGGAGGGACATTGTTCTGGCTGGCTCCGATGGCTTTCCGAATAAGCCGTTTAGCGGAATGTGAAATAAATGTGCACTTAGCTTTCTTCGCGCTTCGAGGAGGAAATTATTTGCATTTCCCTTTGTTGTAGTATTCTCGAAAATTTGAATTGCAAAGGCTTTCTGCGAGACGCGCGATATTAATACCAAGCGATATTTTAAAAAATGGCCTTTAAATGTATTTTCAAAGAATTTTCGACGAGCCGCGAAAAAGATTTTGCAGATTCTTAGAACGATTTTTTAATATTTCAACGAGTCAATTGAGAATTTCGAGTAAAAAATTTAAACTATACGTCAAGGAAAGTCCGTGTGCATAACGAAATAGCTCGTGTCACTTCCTGCGGAAGAATCGGTGACCAGGCTTTCAGGAATCGGTAAATTCTATTATTCATCGTAAATATTACGATATTTGTTTAACGAGACTCACCTCTTTCCGAGCAATTTTTAAAGAAGCCACTTTATCTACTTCCGGATTTACTTTTACGATCGCCTTTGTACTTCAAAAACTCCTAAATAATAAACGACAAATTCTGCTTACAAAAGATAAGTCGATCCTCATAAAAATTATCTCCGTGCAGCTCTATAAAAAAATCTATTCCCCCTTTATCTAAACAAGCTAATATCAAAGAGTTGACGACGAAGCTGGCGACGAACCGAGCAATATCCAACCCCACACCGCGCGAAAGACGCTCAATTCCTCCCAAAACCATATCCATCTCCATCCGCATCTCCACCATCGCCGCTCGATTGCCGCGCGCGCGCGGCAGCTAAAACTCGAAGCCCCGATAAAGCACTCCGCCGCGCAGCGTTTTCTCAAGGTATACCGAGCTCGCGCGAGCACGGCCTCGGCTCGGCGAATCGGCCAGCCATTCTATTGTCTCAGTTGCGAAAACAGGCTCGGCCGCCTCGCAAAGGTCGCGGCTCTCGGCGACTCGCACGGCCGATTTTCCCCGCGCGAAAATTGCCAAGGAGCTCGAGGAGCGCCCTGCGTAACGCACCGGCAGCGCGCGCGCGCGAAAAAAGAAGAGAGAAAGAGAGCGAGACCGAGCGACTCGCGCCTCTTCCCCCCTGCGCTATCGTTCTCGGCAGGATTTACCGACGAGCACGCCCATGTTTGTCTTGGCTTTTGAGTTATGCCGAAATTTTCAGAGAACGCCGCCGCCGACGGGGGGAGGGGGCTTATCATCGACGTCATTCGTAACGCCTCGGCGCAAAGGAGCGCAGGAATAGATTGTTTGTCGATTTTTAGTCGGCTTTACTGCCGCGTAAAGAGAGGCAGCTCTCTCTCTCTCTCTCGCTCTGCGAGCGAGCCGCCGGCGCGAGTCTAGTCGTAAAATTGCACTGCCCGAGCGGCCCGAGAATTACGGCGAAGGAGAGAATATGAATTTGCGTTCTTATGGAAGCGGCGCCGAGGCTAAATAGATGCAACTTGCACTAATGGACTTGATACTTTATACTTAATATCTCTATGTTTTCTCCAAGTTTATTTTAATTATTCATGCGCCGTCTTACTTTTTTTTTTCTCTTTTCGTGTGTTTGCGTCTCGTTAATGCTCTGTGACAAATACTTGCGGAGATAACGGTGGGAGCTTAATTATTTCTGCGCAATCGGACTGAGGACTCGCTAAATTTTAGAGTTGCGCAATGAAGTTTCTGGTTTAAGTAATCGGGCGAAGCTTCCTTATTGAACGAAATTTCTTGATAATTCATCTCTGTGCTCGGTTTCATTACTGTATTCGTTTGTACAAGTAAAAATTGAGTAAAGTGAAAAATAGGTCTTGAAATTTTTAACTTCAATACAGGATTTTATAATTACTTCGAATTTTACAATATTTATGTTAATTGTAATCAAATTATCTATTCATTTCATCGGTTTAGAATTATTATAAATATTTTGAGTCGTAAAAGAAAATCACCTGAAACTCAATAAGTTAAGAGGTTTGCATTCTCAGTTTTCTTATTATAAGTGTATAGTATTCTAAGAAACTTTATTCAGATTGAAGTCTGTATTTATGATACGACTCTTGATTTTCTTCACATGAAGTTAAAGTAAGAGTAAAAGTTATTAAAAAAATAATTTTTAATCATTTTCCGCGTTAATCCGAATAAAAAGGACAGCACAGTAAAAAGTACAGATTCCTAATTAATGAACATTCCTCATTAAAATATATACACGGGGACTTCAGTAATCAGGGAAAATTACACAATCTTGCAAATGGAATACTTTGCATCCGCGAATCCGCTAAAATTATTTATTTATCTCAAATAAAAGCAGTTGTACAAATAGCATAAGCAAAGAGTCTCGTGACGTAAGATCAGGCAGTCTAGACTGTCTCGTTCAAGAAGCATAAAACTCGAAGCCTCCGCCGGGAAGCAAAAGAAAAAAAGGGAAGAAATTGTCAATTTACGAGCCTGGAAAGAAAGGAAACAAGCTCAAATTCCAGCGCTGGAAATTTCCAGATCTGCTGCATCGGCGGGGAGCAGAGTGCGAGTAGCAGTATCGCGTAATCTCGGCAGAAATGCTTCCTCTCTCAGTAACGATCTCTGCTTATTATAAGAGGCTCTCGGCGCCTACGTGGCCGCGATATTCTCGCGCGTATCGATCAGCGAGCTATAAACCAGCTAAGAGCCGCAGCCGGCCGCGAGAAGTGGGCTTTTTACGAGCGGGGCCCGCGATAAAGGGGCCCGTTTATCGGGACTACCAGGCTCATCGGGCATTTACCAGTCGTGCTCGCGCACTGCACTCCAGCGGAGGTCCATTTCCTATGCAGGCCCTGCCGCGCGTAGGCGTCGAAACCCGAGAGAAGCGAAGGAGAGAGAGAGAGAGAGAGAGAGGAGCAGCGCGCGAATGTCCGCGTGTAACCGGGCCGTGTTGATCGCCGGACGAGTGTGCGTATACACGAGTGCCGAGTGATCGCCGAGCGTGTATTATGCGGCCGAGGTGTGGGCCTCCGGGCCACCTTCGCAAGCGGACCGGCGAGCACCACCGGCAGATAAATAAGCTGGACCGGGAGCATTCTAAAAATGAGAGCATGAATCACCATAGGGCAAGGAGGCGCTGCCGAGGGGCTCCGAGCTTCGAAAATCACTGGCGGCCCGAGTTTTGCGCCCGACGTCATTGTTTCTTTTCGCTCTCACTCCTTGGGCTTTTCCTTTTTGCTCGTTACTGCTGGAGTTGGATTCTTCCTTGGATTCAATTGGATTTAGCGCGCTGTCTCCAGTTTACGTATTGACAAATAAAGTTAAGGTTAAATGCTTATACCGGAGTCTGATTTTGCTTTGTTTTACTGAAAAGAATTCAATTCCGTTCAAATCGTTATTGTTCATTTGTAAATGGAGTATATAAAAATAGAGTATACAAAGCGTTATAAATAAAAAAATTTTAGCGTTAAGTAGTAAGTAAGTTTTTTCCTTTTTTTTCTGCACCAGACCTATGTACAGGTAAATATATTTTACCTCTATAGGATTATTTTACACTGTAACCTATTTTTAATAATAGGACTAATACTGATGTAAACTGGTTTCAATAAAATAAAAAAAAAGAATGAAAAATTTCAGTTATGAATTTTAATTTTTTGCTTAAAATAAGTATATTAATGATGACAATTTCATAAAAATTTACTTCATCGCATATTTTAAAAGATTGGATTATCATACTAGAAAGCAGAAAGTACTCTGTTAAAGAAATTTCATTTTAACTGATATTTTTTGACACTTTTATTTAAAATGTTTATGCAGATGCCAAATACGTGTGACGTATGAATTTAAAATCAATTTTAAACATTCAAAAATTATATCCTCCACAAAAGATAAACAACCGAAAGAGTTACAAGTTGGATCAGTTGTATAAAATTTGAAATTTTTAACATTTAAATGAGCTATTTATTTCTCGCCAATAAAATCTACAGCAATTTAATTTGAATTACATCTTTTGCAAAAAAACTAAAATGTTTAAAATACTTTTCCAAAAACATGTAAATCAATGCTTGTATTCGCTTACTGACTTAATTCGGTATTAGTAAATGAATTTTTTCACATGCAGTTTCTACATAAACCTTCAAACTGCACACCTTTAATTTTAAAATACTTCAATAAAACATTCAAATTCTCATGCTGCTAATATTATTAAATGTAAATTTTTTTTAAAAACATGTCTTGATTGCTCAATAATGTTTATATTATTTTCTAGTTACATAACATGATTTCAAAATACCACTGATACCATTTAATAAATTACGGATAATTTATTTAAAACGATATGCATAAAATATTATATATACTTCGGAGACAACAATGTGTTGTTTTGATTTAATTACATGGTTATTTAGTAATTTTTTTCGTTTTTATAACTTTTCAAGTCTGTGAAATCATAGATTTATTAATTCATTTTTTTAATTTTTTATACGAGAGAAAATTTCTATATCAATGCCTAAAGGGAAAAACGCAGTGGCTTAAAACCACCTTACTACTAATCCAGCCTTTCTTATTAGTTATTTTCTAAAGTATAAAAAACTTCTTGAAACGCTCTCATTCCTTTTAAAATGTTGTAATTATTTAAACACTGTTTTTAAAGACACCTCCATTATTGATTATTGTTTATACAGTGTCTTTGTTGAACAAAATTCTCTCAATTGAGCAACTTTAATTAAATATTGAATGAATAATAATAGTATATTATAGCACGGGTGCGAAAATGATTATTTAAGTCGTGCGACAGTTTTTTGCCCGAGCGAAGCGAGGGTGAAAAGTCGCACGAGCTGAATAATCAATTACGCACCAGTACTATACGATATTTTATAGTACGAGGGCCGAAAATTGGCATTAAAGTTGCCATTTTGAGGTTAGAGTGCTATAAAGTTACTGTTTGCATAAAAAGCTAAATGGATATTATTTGTAATAAGACATTTAAATGTAAAAAGTAGTACGTTTAGAGTAAGTAATCTGATTCAAAAACTTTGATGCAATTTATGAACAAATTATGTGATTAAATATTTATTAAAATAAGCAGACTATTTTAACTAACTTTATTTAAATATTATCAAAGTTTTGCCGTGTGAATGTTTATAAATTCTAATTCTGCGTCAGTGACGCCCTCTTTTTAAAAGCCTCTGCAGTACAAGACTTTCTGGTACTCTTCTACTGTCCTTTCGTTTCTGTTACATAACTTGCAGGTCTCTACGATACCAACGTATGTTTCGTGAAGAAGTAACAATGTACCATCGGCTGGAAATATCTATTGTTGCTATTTATTATCACTATACAGTAAATCATTTATTGTAAAAGATTTATTATCATCCAAAAGCGCTAATATTTTAAAAATTATAACTTTCTAAAAATAAAATGATTAAGAAACAGTAAATAGACATGTAATAGCTAAAAATAAATAGATATTAGTTGACTTTACCTTTTGTGCTTTGTTTATTTTTTATGCGAACACTAT
>JAWWEM010000054.1:6660413-6671884 GCA_035582935.1 Ormyrus thymus | reverse complement strand
CTCCACGTTGGTATAAAATATAGCAATTTTTAATAAAAATTATAGGAATTTTTACTTATACATTTTTCTCCGTGTACCTGTCACCTGCTGGCTGCCTATACGGTGCCTCTCGACAATGTCGCTACTTTCGCTGGGGTGGTGACTGATGATTTTCGAGTTAACGACTGATGCTTCTTCTTTTTTCTTTTTTCTTTTTCTTTTGGTGCACGAGGCTTGAACGTTTGAAGAATGTAATGTCGGCTGGTTTTTTAAATCAGTGAGTTTTCTTTGCTGATTGGGGCGAATTTTTTGGCACGATTATCAATGTAGAATATTACAAATTTTTTTTGCATCTGACGCTTGAATAAGAAATTTTCTGTTTATTGCGACTTTCAGTCTTGACTTTTAATCGTTCCATATAAAAAGCGCTCTGCCATGCAATTCATCAAAATATCAATTTATCTTAATACCCTCTTAAAAGCATCAGCCGGCAGCACTTTTTACTCCTCTGCCGTGCAGCGGCGTTCCCTATTCCCACCTAAAAACCTCATTAAGAATGCATTATATAAGTCTGAATCACGCGAATTGGCAATTCAGTAGTGGTCCCGCGATCGCTTAAAATGCCGCCGCCGCCGCCGCCGTGGCGGCGAATCATCGCCCCGCTGCGAGATTCGAGTCGGGCGCGCCGCGCGGAGGAGCTGCCCCGGCGAGGGCCGATCGGGAGTCGAGCCGCGGCAGCGAGTGGTAATTCACTTCGCTGACGTGTTCCAAGCGAAAATCCGGAGGTTCGCGCACGTGAGCGCGCGTATTGTATGTAGGCGCGTACGAAGGGGTCGACCTTGTGGCACAGATATAAGTAAGTTGAACGGACGCGAAAAAAGGAGCCCGTAGCTCCGGACTTCTTTTGTGTTTCCGCGCCTCCCGCTCGCCCGGCCGCTGCTTCTCCCTCTCCTCCTCTTTCTACTCCCGCTCTGTTCCTGTTCTTCTTCTTCTTCTTCTTCTTCTTGGTCAGGGCCTGCATTCAGGGTTTTTTGCTCGGTTTTTTTTTTGCAGCGCGGCGTACAGGTATAGAGAGAGAGAGAGAGAGCGGCGTGTGCGAGTATATGCGGGAGAAGAGAAGATCTGGAAATTTACGCGGCGGCGGCTACGCGGCACGCGAACTACAAACCGCCAGAGAGGATCGACGCATTCCTTCAGAGATTCATCGCCGCCTCCCCCCCCCCCCCTCCTTGTCTGCCTTATTCTTTCTTCTCGCGCTTTTCTTTTCTCTCTCTCTCTCTCTCTCTCTCTCTCTCTCTCTCTCTCTCTCTCTCTCTCTTTCTCTCTCTCTCTGTCTCGCTCAACTCGGGGAATGTCTGCGAGCGAAAAGAAGAAAGGATTCCGGAGTGGGAGAGAGTTTTGCGATAAGCTGAAATTCGAAACATGCGTTTATCCTCCAGAAATGCTGTCTCCGAATTACGCTTTATTTTTTCGCTCCCCCTGCGCCCAAGCCGTAATTCCTGCTCGAGAGTTTCTTCATTTCTACCTACCTTCCGCGGAGACGTAAACGATGCATCACGCCGTAATCTCGCGCGCGGTCGAGATTCAGAGCGTTCGCTGTCAAATTTTTCGCGCGCATCCTTCGCTCTCGTCGGCCGGGACAAAGAACGCGGCGCACTAAAACGTACCTAAACGTACGTATCTTCTGGTACGCAGGCAGGCTCCTTTTTAAAGTTTTAGTTCAAGCGTTAGTCCCACGAAAAACCGGACTTAACGGTAAGGCGCATGACGCGTCCTATCGAGAAGAGACCTTGGAGCATTCTTAGCCGACGAAATTATCTTCGTCATTCTGAAGAGAGTTCAGGAAAAGGTCAGAATGAGCGTGAGACTACTTTTTTTTACGAATCATTGATCGTTTGATGAAAGTGCTCGACAACTTCTGGCAACGATTATCGATGCGTAATTCATGCTTTTCAGTGCTTTTTTTCACCGGGTCTGCTGAACTTTGTAAGTGGCTTAATAAACTTATTGGTTTGGGCGAGCAAAAGTGCGTCCGATTCTTCACAACGCGATCACTCGACGTATAAGTTTGTTTAAAAACCGGAAACCCAAGCGGTACGCCCGAAAGATCGTTGCTCTTTCGAAATAATATCCAAAAATTCTCGTACAATCGCTTACGTAAACGTAAACACGGAGAAAGGCGTCGGAAGCCCTCCGCGCACAAGTGGAAAAGAAAGAAAGAAAGTATACCAGCCGAAGAGAGAAGGCATTAAAAAAAAGAGAGAGAGAGAAAAAAAAAAACTAGGAGCTAGCTAGATGAAAAAGAGCGATACGAAACGATTCTCTCTCGGGCTCGAGCGAGAACGGGGGCCTGCGAGGAATAATTTAGAGCGCAGCGAGCCGAGCTTCGAAACCTGGTCGTGGCGTCGCTCGTTGCCGAGCCGAGCAGCGACTACCTCGAGGCTCTCCTCTCTCTCTCTCTCTCTCTCTCGGCGGCGAGTCGTTTTGTTCACTGAACTAGTTCCCTTCCCCCTCGGCCCTTCAAGACGCTGCACCGCGGAGAAAGAGAGAGAGAGAGAGAGAGAGAGAGAGGAGGCGCATGCCGACACGGCGCGTAATGAGAACATACCATCAGCGGCCGGTCTGCTCCGCACGAGCTTTTATCTACTATCAAAACGGATACCACGCGAGGCCCCGACGCTGCTCCGCCGAAGCCTCGATCATCGCAGCGCGCGTATGTATATCACTCCGTTGCACCGCGCGATAATGCGCGCTCGAAATAGAAGCTAAGATTGGCCGCGCGTACGCGAGGAGTGCGTGTGCGCTCGGGCCTGCGCGCAGGCGGTCGCGAGCTGCGAGCTGCTCCGCTGCTTTTCTTTTTTTCTTTTTCTCGGGGGACCTCGGCGGCCGGGGAGACGGCGGAGAGTCGTTCCGCGACTTTCTGCGCTAAACGATCCCATTGCAGGGGAAAATGGTATCGCGCGCGTCCCGAGCCCGACTGCCGCGCGGACGCATTAATCGGAGGCGGGATGCGAGGGATTTGTAATGCGGATCGAAATGTCTGGCTTGTTCGTTTTTTGCAATGTTTCGCCGTATCGGACGAATGTGTTGAGCGAGCAGCACTTGGATTTTTTGGAAATAATAAAATTGGGAAATGGCAAAAATAGAAGGATTACTGCTGAATTGATATTGTTTTGATAAAAGGAAATAGTTAAATACACGCTGCAAATCACAAAACGTATTTGATAGAAGCTGGACGTTTCTGTCTGCAGTTACTGTAAATTTATGAAATAAGTTTTAAAATTGTATCGGCAATGTTCAATTCCCCGTGATAACCGGTCCGAGTCAGTAACTGGTGTTCGCCAATTAAAGAGGGGCATTCTGCGAATAAACTAGATTCTTACTTACGTGCTCACTAGTTTGTTATTTTTGTATTTGATGCAGGCAGACGTAATTTATCTGCGTGAAAATTTTAATTAAAAAAATTTTGACGCTCCGTTTTGGTTTTCGGATAATAAAAAATGTGCATCTTTTTTTCAAAGATCGCCAACGTGTGCTGTAACGGAAATAAGCGTAGGGAGTCTCTGTCGGTAATGTTAGACTCTGCATTTATCCGCACGCTTTAATATAAGTTTTTTATTTTTTTTACTAGAGATTGTGTTAAAATTGGACGTTCTTTGTCGAATAATTAAATAGCTAATTAAGAACTATTTAAAATTACAGAGTATACATATAAATTAGCATTGTTTTGATACTACATGAAACAATAAAAAAATTATCTTTTTGTTAACTCACAAGCAGTTAGAATATTAAGAACACGCTGCCATTAAAGTCTAGATACAATTAGCAGCTACAGAAAACAATTAAAAAATTTTCTATCAAGATTATACAAAATTTAAAAATCAATTTTTTTCAACTAAAATTTTTGATAAAATTTAATCAAAACCGACGTATACTGCCATTTATTTAAGTAAAGATCATTTTATTTTATATTATATTCGACTCTAAAATATTATGTACGAAGCTAAAGCTAAGAACGTAGCTTCCTCTTGCCAAAAGTAGAACATTATTATAAAAAAAGCTTCTTTTCCAAGCAGCAAGCGCACTTTACACAAACAATAGTAAAAGAAAATCGCGCACAAAAATTCTAAAAACTTGTCGAATGCGCGCTTCTTAATAGATCCTTAAAAGCCAATCGCCAAGTCGGGTTACTCGGGCTGCCGAGCGGCGCGTCTCGCGGAGCCGGTCTCTCTCTCTCTCTCTCTCGCGTTCAGGTAATACTCCCTCGCTCGTGATTGGACCGCGCTCGGACGCACGAGGCTTTTTGCATAATTAGGTTGAGCCGCTAGCTCTAATAACATGTGCTCTCGAGTCCTGGGCCCTGATGCGTTCTGGACTGTAATTTAAATTGCGAAGACTCGCTCCTCTCCTGCGTGTACCTCGGGCCACTCGGCGAATCCGCCGCATGCTGCCGATGCTCCTCGAAAAAAAAACCAATTGCTTATGAGCTGCGCGTGTGCGTTGAATTATTCATTTTTTGTCGCCGCACTTTGGCCGCATCTCTCTCTCTCTCTCTCTCTCTCTCTCTCTCTCTCGGCGTAGTTTTGCAATAAGTCTTTTATGTCGTAGACTTGAGCGTTATGCGATTCGCAGTTGCAAAGAAATTTGTCGGTGAAAAGTGTTGAATTAAATTACCTTATATAGAAATTGAATATATACCTAATTGTATTATTAATAGAATGTAATAACCTAATAGAGTTTGACGATTTCAGACTAAACTGTATTTAAAGACGTAGCCTAGTTTGATATTCTTACAAATGATTGTTTCATGTATTTATAAGAAATGAATAGTTAGAATAGCTGCATATACTGGTATCATCACATAATGATTACAAATATATTTTGTATTAAAAAAAATAATAATTAAAGGTATCAATTCAAAAAACTTGAAAGAGTTTTATGAATATTTATTCGATGATACACTTTTTACATGCATTAGAAGCTTGAATTATTAGTTTTATAAGAATTATGAATCTTATAACACTTCTTTCTACTTGATAAGTATCGAGATTTGATATTTTTTGAATTAATGTATAAATTAGAACATTGGTTAAATATTACACAAATATTAGAAAACACACAAATCTGAATTTTTTTATTCCATCACTACTTTTGACGTTGAAATATTAAACATTTAAGTCAAGTCTCTTTCTAGTTTTATTCAATGATATAAAACCAATCAATATAGCTTTCAGTTTTATCATCATTAAATAAGCCCTTTTAGTTATAATCAAGCAAAGCTTTTGATTTAGCGTTTCAGTAGTATTGTTTTAAAATATTTTTTATATATTTAAGTTAAAATATTCATTTTATATTGTACATTTAGTAGTATTTCAAATAAATCACCCTTTCAGTCACTAGTCTTAGGAATATAATGCTTTTGTTAAGTACGTTGAAAGTATTTATGAAAACTTACATTTTACACGTTATAGTGTTCATAAATGGAAATATTGCTAGGATCAAGTGCAATTTTTACATGGAACTTTGCTCATATACTGTTAGTCGTACTTGCTATTCACGTTATATTTACATAGATATTATATACATTGAAAGCCAGGCATATATTAATAATAAAGCTTTTAAGATTCATGCTTTTAAAAACCACATAATTTTAAGTGCTACAAAATATTATTAAAAATTTTTTCTTTTAAGGTCGGTTGAGTTGTAAAATTTTAAAACACACGAATTCATATAGATTTAATTTTTAGTTAAAAAATTCTTTTTTATTGGTCTTGCTATTTTATTCATTTTGCTATTGTGACTGAAAGAGCTCAAACAAAAAGTGGGCAAAAACAAAATAACACTACTAGTGACGATAAATAAATGTGAAACATGTTTCATAAAATTTATAAATATCAATTTTTCTAGATTTATTACTCTAAAATTCACATATAAAATTTCTTTAGTTAATTTCTTATGTCTAGGATTATAGAGAATATAATACTATCCATCAAATGTTACGTTTACCATTGTTGTATGGTTATCTATTTACATTTACGAATACTGCGGGAACACAGGACAAACAATTTCACTTTAATCAAACAGAATAAAAAAAAAAAAAATTAAAAAGTACCTTTTTTGCAGGACTAGTACTAAATATAATCATAAATATTTAACGAACGAGGAACTACACACCAAATTGATGCCTTTCGAAAAGAATTACTGAATAAAATACTCTATTATGTAGAATAATGTTTTTTATAAAACGTAAAAAATATCACAATAATTTTTCGATGCTTTATTTTCTACATGTTTCTTATGAAAATTTATTAAATTCAATATTCACCTGCAAAATTTTTTTCTTTATGTTTCTTTATTCGTTGTTTAGAAGTCAAAAACCTGAAAACAAAATTTCTCATTCTTTCTCTTCTTCACATTGGACAAAGTATAATGTAAAAGTTCTGCAAAGTTATGAAGAAAAAGAAAGCAGAAAACATTCGCAAATTATAAGTTTCTCAGCAAAGCGATAAAAAAGCTACGTCAAGCTAATTTCACATCGTCCAATGTTCCCTTATTATAGAAAATACAACAGCATGCAAATATGATATGCATTATGGAGTACTGAATGCCGTAAAACATACAGCTTACATAATAAATTAAAAAAAAAAAATGTATAGAAAGGGTTTTTAAAGAGGTGGCGTTGTGCCGTTAAATAATTTGTATTAAAGTCTTTATTATTATCTTATATTATTGAGCGGGTGATTTAGTTCTTTCCTTGTATCTTTCATTTTCTGTTTTTTAGAATAATTCAATTAAATTCCTTGTTTGCGGGACTGCAGATCCACCGAGAGGAAACACTGCTCTCACCTTTTACAATTGTCGCCAGTTCCGTTCCACCTTTGGCGTAGATTTACTTGTTAACATTTAATTAAGTTATACATAATTCGCAGTTGCGCGTCGGCTCTCGTCTTTGCAATTGTTGCTCCTTCATTGGAAAGATGATCATGTTTCTCTCTCTCTTTTATAAACGTTACTTTTAAATGCGGCCCCCGTTGCTGGGAGGCGTGCGCGCGAGGTATACAAATTCTTCGACTACTTCACCCTCTTTGACATTCGCACAATTTGTTTCTCTCTATAACAATGAACATTTAGTACATGCACTCTCTCACTTTCTCGCACTCTCGCTTGTACTCTCGACTGTGTGCGTGGGTGTTTTTGTGTGTGCGTGTGTGTGGCTGCGCGCGTAGGTGTATGCTGGACCTCTTACTTGTCGGCACGCGATCAAGGTATATTTTTTTGTTTCGATAGTAATAACTGTAAGAATTTTTCTTTTAGGGATTTTTTTGCTCGTGCTCGCCTCAGTCGCGACCGATCACATCACTCACATCAATAAAATATCCGCGAGCGTCGCCACGCTCGCGGATCTCTATACAATGTATATATAATATATATAATATGTATATATAATATTATGTTTTTACATTACATGTAAATCATTTTTTTTCCTTTTATGTTTATGCGCTTCTTGCAGTGATCACCATTACGAACTATTAATAAACTATGAACATAAAATCAATAGACAAGCATATAAACTTTATATATTATACGTAGAATCTCTTCGAATAGTTTCACATAATACTTTAACGTTTGCTATACATATATTATTTCATCGTTCTCCTTTTGTTTTTCATCTTATATAAATCGTGTTATCAAACATAACTAAAAAATATATTGTTTTCAAAATCTACGCACGTCGGGTAATCAAGTTTTTTTAATCGGAAAGTCATCTTTTGCGGAGGGGGGGGGGAGAGGGGATCAGAAAAAGTACCATACCAAGTGTGTTAATATTAAAAGAGGCAAACATTGGTGTAACGTTAACATTAACGTCGACAATAATGCTAAAACTTACTGCCTAGTGTTCTTCGTCGTCGTAATCACACAAGTGTATCATTTCGTGCGGGACGGCGAGGGGGCACGATCAGGGATCCGGTCTACGACCCGATTCAGGATAGAACGCAGGACGAGGAACGGGTGAGGCAGGGAGGGGGGGGAGGGAGGCAAGCTTTCGTTCGCGGCTCGCGAGCCGCGCGGTTCACGCCGTCCTTCTCTTTACGGGTTTGCGCTGATGGTCGCTGCTAGACGAGGCTCACCATTGTCAACCTATTTTTACCCATCGATCGATCGAATATTCCAGCGCCGCCAGCCATCTGCGAACAAATTTAGATTGTTTATTCAAGGTCGTCGCTACTTCTCCGCTGGAAATCAACCCCGTCGGAGATGGTAGCGGAATTTTCAAACGGACCGAGTCAGCGTGCAGTTTTGGCGATTCGAGATTTTATGTTTATGGAATAGCTGGGGCTATTGTACTTTCGAGTTTTGCAAATGCGTTTTGGTTCTGGCGATGCAGTAAACAGATTTTGTCATCAAACTATATTAAAGTACTTGAGCGTAGATTTTTGGTAATAATCAAATCGATCATTGGCAATTTGGGAAATGTACAGCAAATCTCATTTAGCGATTTTTTCAGTTCGTTACGTTTCGCGTCTGATTCTTTCTCTCTCTTTCAAACAATGCGTATCTCGACATCAAGCAATTTAGAATAGCTCAAAGACCAGCAAAAGGAGCATTAAGAAATTCAGCTGCCCTTCCATCTTCTCGCCCAAGCATTTCCCTCTCATTACACCCAATCGAAAAGCGATAAATCGAACGGCTCACCGCTTCTTGTCCATCTCGGAGTCGCCGGCGAACACGTAGCTCCTCTGCGTGGGATCGGGCGGCTGCAGCTCGAAGGTGTGCTTCCTGCCTTGGGCGCTGGGCGCGCTGCCGTGCACGCGGAACCCGTGCAGGCAGGCGAGCCCGAACGCCCGCTCGGCGTTCGCGTCCTCGTAGAAGTAGAGGGCGGCGTCCTTCAGGACGCAGTAGCGCTTCGACCAGCCGCTCGGCGACGAGCTCCTGCGCACGCGCTCGTGCTGCTTGCTGAGGTAGCCGTAGCAGTCCGGTCGCTGGATCATGCAGGCCGGCAGGTGCTGCAGCTTCAGCGACGCGTCCAGCCACGTGTCCGCCTGCAAGCGCCGAGCGGCACCGTCACTCTCTCTCTCTTTCTCTCTCTCTCTCTGTTTACCCGACGTTACACGCTGCCCTCCCCCGCCGCCGCGGAGATCGATAAGCGCCACCGACTCCCTACCAGTGCTCTCGCGCCTCTCTGTACTCCCGAAAGCTTTCTGCTCGACCCGTGACTCGATTTCTCGCCAGAGGCTATTAAAATGAATTTCGAAAGAAACTTATCTAGGGGAGAACCGGGCTAGATGGTCATAGCGGGCAAAACGGACATCCCCTATGATTTCCGATATCGCTTTTACGAAAATTCTGAAATAAATCAAGTATATTGTATGTGTCACTAGCATCAAAGTTTCGTGCTCGCTGCTCGCGGCATTAACATCGCTTAGAAATCAAAAAATTGATTTTAGTCTGTGAACTTACGATGCTATCAAGGTAAAAAAGTGAACTTATTTTTTACACGGATGATGAAATTAATTCAAAAATAGTATCAGGCTATAGTATTTATAGATATTTTACCAAAAAAACCTTTTAAAGTCAATATTAATTTTTTTTCACTAGTTTTATCAAAGAAAAGTCATCATTTTATCCTATCCGGTCAAGACGGTCCGGGCAAAATGGTCACCCTTTCATGTATTAATAATATATATAATATATATATAATATTATATTATCATAAATAGGGGCTTATGACGATCGCGATAAGGAGGGAAAATGCTTTCTTTATTAAGAGTGAGAGCGAAACTTCGTTTATGCCTACCGTCGTAATTTTTCCCGGGTGCAAACGAGATAGGCTTATGTAGAATAGCACGTCGGTTGCCATAAACCTCTATAAACAAATGTATATATGAATATGATCAAAGTTGCTTATTTAAACAATTTTTACTGATTTTTCCTGCGGGTGGCCGTTTTGCCCGGCGATTTCTGAAGCCCTTAAAATTTCAAAAGTTTTCCAAAAATTTTTTATTGTATGTTTAAGAAATAATTCGTCGCTATGGTTGCACGAGCTTATTTATTTTGATGTCAACTTTAGAAAAAAATTTTAATTGGTTATATTTTTCTTTCTTGAATCCATGTTTTATTCGTTTTTCCTTAAGGGGTCCGTTTTGCCCGGGTCTCCCCTAGTTAAAAAGATGTTTTACCCACGAACTCATTTAAGTCGGTATTAAAGGAGCTCGAAACGGCTTGTTCACCCAAGCATCGTACTCTACTATACTTTTTCACAGTTGCAGAAGAGTGAAGTTATGAATGAAGGGTTTTTTAATTCAGTTGACCTCGTTTTTGCACCCATCGACTTCTATTTCCCCCTGCATTTTCTTATATTTATTTCAAACTCCAGAATAGAAAGTTAATTTTGTTTTTAAAAAGCTTGAATTAATATTTATTTTCGGTAATACCCCGATTAATTTTGTCATAAGCCACATTTAATTAAATAAAGGTATGTTACACATATACTTCAATGAACGAAATTAATTAGAATGAAAAATGTTACTCGACAAAGATTTCGTCGATAAAGGCCCCCCCATTAATTAGACTAAGAGCCTCCTACAGTATGCATTTCGTGTTTCATCCGCAAATTAGGTCAAAATCAGCCTTTTATTCGACTGTCGCGCCCCGCGACGCCACCTCCCCGAGAGGCCATTTATTTTCGTTTACGGCAATTGAAGCAGGCGCCTCTGGCCGGGCCGATCGAAAGCGCGCACTCGTTCGTTAATAACGAGCGCAAAGGAGCCTTCGCCGCCGGCTGGCTTCGTTACCTTGTCATTCCTCTCGACGGCGTCCCGAATCGCGTTGATCCAGCGGACGGCGATGTCGTCCGTGTCGGCGGCGAGGTGCAGCGTCGGGGCGCCGTGCTTCCTGATGGCGAAGCTGTGCGGCCGCGACTCGTGCGTGAGCTCCACGTCGTACTTTAGCAGCATCACCGCTCCCACCGGCTGCGAATCCTGAAAGCGCAGGCGATTCCGCGGTTAGGCACTGAATTTTTCTGCTATTCTTCGAGTTATTGAGAGCTTTACGTTGATTATGATTGAATTGGTATAATAAAGATGGTTAAACTCTATTTTTTTTTTACTAAAAGCACAGCAAAAGTTGTTTTAATTTCTTAAATACGCTGAGAAAGATACCTTATTAAAAATTCGTATAGTCTATCGTAATCGAAGGACAAACTTGCACTATCCTGAAAAATTACTAAAATTTAATAGAACTCTGGTAAAAATTAGTATAGTTTTATTAAATTTTAGTACAAATTATCGTAATTTTTCAGGACAGTGCAAGTTTGTCCTTCGATTACGATAGACTATACTAATTTTTAATAAGGTATCTTCCCTGGTAGAAATCTTACGTAGTTTTTAACTAATGAATAGCCAGAAATGCGATTTTTGGTTTAGTTTTGACTAGTCGCTAGCTAAGCATTGCGTATTTTCGTCACGCTTTTGAAGCAGAATATGGCTGCTTTC
>JAWWEM010000054.1:6615350-6659265 GCA_035582935.1 Ormyrus thymus | reverse complement strand
TAGCCGTCAGCACTGCCGCACTGCTCACAAACGAATGCTTAGCCAGAAATTAGAAAATATAAATCTAATGAGTAGCTAAAAAATATTAGGCAGTGCTTAATATTTTAACCAGCAGGGCTGCTTTATTTTCTACCAGGGTTTCTCCGCATACATAATAAACTAATTGTCCTCGCAATTAAATTCCGTCTCCTCTACCTTAAAAAGCACACTTATTTTCATTGCAACATTTCTCGTACTGTTAACATCAAAGAGAGCTCTCGGACCGTCCCATGCGCCACGTACCGTGTCAGTCTTGTAATAATAAAGGCAATTGTCGCGTCTGAGAGCGAACCACCGTCGCACCCACTTCTCCTGGCCGCCGGCGGAGGCCGTCGGTCTGGCCTTCCTCCACAGATACCCCGAGCAGACGGCCTTGTCCTGCTTGGCCTCCTTCGGTCCGCCGTCCCTGGTCAGCTGGGGCGCCAGGACGTTGCAGGTCCTCGCGACCTCGAGCTCGAGGACGTCGGTGCCCGAGTGGGCGAGCCTGACCACCTCCGAGTGCGTCGCCTCCATCACGCTCTTGCCGTTCACCGACATGACGATGTCGCCCACCTCCAGGCCGGAGCTCTCCGCCGGGGTGTCCGGCTCGATCGCCGACACCACCACCGGCTTCGAGCCGTGGATCCGGAAGCCGAACTCGCCGCCCGACTCGCGCCTCACCACCACTCGCTTGTCGCTCTCTGGAATCAGGGCGACGGCAGCGTTTATGCTCGGTAGGGAAGGCGCTCTTCCGCGGCTTCGTGGTTAGTTCTACGCGCGGGCAAGCTGATTTTTGTTTAAGAGAAAGATGCTCGGCGAGGCTGGATGAAGGAAAGCACACCGGCAGACTGCCGCGGTTTTCGTTTTATTTCCAAGAGGAATGAAAAGTAAAGTTTCGATATCGCGCTAATAAACAAAAATCAATTTGTACGTCGGACGGTCCTTATCGCAACCGTGTAGATGGACGTTACCTACTTTGCTATGTTACTACAGGAGTTTATAGAGATACCATGTTGTATAATTCTATACGATAAGAACGTTATCAACGTCGAATTGGTAAAATAATTTACTCTATGTCGGAACTTGTTAAAAAAAAAACAAAAAAAATTATCTAGACGACAGAGTCGTCGCCGAAAACGCGATTTACGTTGTGATTCGGTTCTAATATTGAAGATGCACTATCTACGACATTATTCAGCGGTAGCAGAATCGCAGCTAAAGTCTAGTAAAGAATGGTATCGAAGAAAAGTTTAACTTGCGGCATTGTCAATAAGGACATCGATCAGATCTCCCGAGCTACCTGAAATTCAATTGAATTACAGATGAATTGAAATTTCGTTGTTACAAACGGCCGAATAAAACAGCTTCTCAAAGCCTCAAGTTTTCAAGCTAATAGCAAGCAAAACCTCAAGTTCAAGAAAAATTTCTTCACCAGCAGACCGCAAAGTCGGCAGTGCAGTTGACTGTATTTTGCTTGCTTTAGCCAGTTAAGCTCTTTGAAAAACTGATCTTCTTTGAATTTTTGCTGAATGCAGCGCGAATTTCTGCTGCATATTGCATTCGTATGAGTGGGTAGCGGTAAAAAAACAGCATGACATTAACTACGAACTTCTCCTTACGACACTCATTCTGTACGTTCTCAGTTAGACATGTAGCAAAACTAATTATGAAACTAATTATGGAATTTATAAAATTTGTACTAAACATCTAGTTTCTCTACCTCGGCAAAGTTCTAAAGTTGTTCTACAGTATTTTTAAATGCGATTACGGTATAAGTATACTAAACAAATTCAAAGTAAGGATCAACTGATTCAGTATAACAAAAATCGTACCCATTAGTCATTTGCTATTAATAATGTTACATATATATTTTTGGATTAAGATGCAATTGCAACAGATAAGCCTAATATAATTGCAAAAATAATTGTACGAGGCTAAGCTTGAAGGGATAATCCTAATGTATAAGTAATAAGACTCATTTTATCAAGCTGCCTTGTTCGCATTACCAAAATAATACTCAGCTTACTAAAGTATTTCCTATTTGCGTAAGCGTTAATAAAAAGAACGAAAAATAAGTTCATATATAAGTAACAAAATAGTGCTTATAACAATAATCAAATACGAATTGAGTAATAGCATTTTTTATCTCATCAGTCGGTGAAAATGTGCTGCTTCCTCGATCCTCGTTCCTAACTAATTTTTAGCTCAAGCCTGGTGAACCATTATTGCTCTATTGAATTGTGCGCCTTCGAAAATCCATGCAAAACTCGCCTCAGAACAGTGTAAAAAAGTGCCGAGCGACGCGCCTTCGCAACTAATTTTACAACCGACGAACTAGGCGAAATAGATAAGGCGCATCAATTAAGATACGAATTCGTGCAGCTGTTATTTGCATCGCTGAATTCGAAGCGTTCCCCGCCGTTCGCGCTCTTCAGTCATCGCCGAGACGCTCGCAGCTTTATTTTAGCGCCGCGTTATCTCATTGCACTTGTCTCGCGTTCGGGCAATAACAAGCTTGGCAGACAAGCCAAATCCGACTTCGGGCGAAATAAGTGGAAGGGTAACAACTTTTTAAGAACAATTTTCAGTATTAGCGGTTCTATGAGTAAAAGTTGGAAAATAATTCAATTTATTAGAGCGTTTATAAAAGTGAAATATTTCACGTGATTTATATAGAGATTTAAAATTCTATCTTAATCTCGCAATAAAGTGTACTCGTCCCCCGGAGACTTATTTCACAGAAGCTTTTGCGCAATGATTTTTCTCCGAAGTAGTTGAAATTGGCACGGTGTGCTCGCAATTCGAAACGACGGTGCTTTATACAGAGAGAACATTGCGCTCACTTCGTGTCAATGAATTACTATTTTGAGTATCTCACGTTTTTCAATTCAAATTGGTATCTAATAAATAACCTTCCGCGCTTTTACGAGCGCTAACGAATTAGCAATATTTTTTTAATGAGCGTGCACACGTTTGACGAGAGCTCACGAGATTAAAGAAGTAATTTACGCATTCAGATATATTGCTGGTTTTAGCGAGAAAGGTTGTCAAAGTAATTTCATTCGTTAGTCAGAGCTTTTGAGGGTCCATTCACTGCGTGAAAAGTTTGTAAAGTTATTTATAAAAATTATAAATCTTTGTCTGACTTCCCGACGAAAGATCGACTTACTGGATCGTGAAGAGCAATTAGCGCGTTCAAGAAATGTAACGTTAAACATTCGCAAACGTTTGACTTTCATAAACAAGCTAAAAAAGTTTAAAGGAACGGAGCTCCGTTCTTACATAATTGTAAAGAGCAACGCTGCAGATTTGAGAAAAATACAACGGCATGCGTCAGGGTGGCGAAAAAAACAAGCCGACCCGTCAGCAAAGAAAGCAAACGGCCAGTCGAAAAACAAAAAAAAAGAACACCTCATTATCGAGCCCGCGACTCGCCTTCGCAGCTACCTTGGCAGAGAGCTTAGCGCAAATAGCAAATTCTCGAAATAGTCTCCCCCCGCGCTCTTTATACGATAATTGCGCCGATAATTAGTTCACGCTCCGCTCTCCTCCGAGGGCGGCTCGCTAATCAAGCGACTAGTCAAGTTTAAAGCTCGGCCGCGCTCTCCGCTCTCGAGGATCCTGTCCGAGGCACGTGCTTCGCCCCGACGTCGGCACGGGGGGGGGGGGGGGGTGTCAGTCGAGTGCCAATCGGCCGGCCCTCTCTCGCTCTTGGCTTCGATTCCGGTCGCGCGCGCGCCTCTAATTAGGCTGCTCGGGATGTAATCGCGTTTCGGCGAAGGGCATCGATCGGGGAAATTGACTTTTTTTTTTAACGATCGGCGACTCGGCGAGGGGACGGACATTAGCCGGCGCGGGCGTGCACCCTGTCCCTCCCCGCTCACCCGCTGCAAAATTGCCTGGAGATTGAAATCCCCCTCGCGCGCCGAGCGAGAGTTATCGATCTACGCGGCTGCAGTCGCGATTTAACGAAGCACTCGTCGATTCTTCCTGGCTGCCGGGTGTAAATGACTCGTAACGAGGGCTGCGATGCATCTGCCATTGAAACTCGATCGTAAATCTCTCGGGATCCGCGAGAACGAGCGTCGCGGCTTTCGATGCGCGATGCCTCACTATTTTCAGCCGGAGAGCCACTAGACTTTCCTTGAAAGCGAGAGTCTCAACGTGTGCTGGCGTGTGTGTGTGTGTGTGTGTGTCAACGATGATTCGATTTTTCGATATTCCGGGTCGAGCGCTTGTCAATTACGAGCCCCACTGTACATAACGGAGTCTAACCTCGTTAAGTCCTGAGTACGTCTAAACAAGCTTCTCGCGTCCGAAGGTTCGAAAGGTCGCACGTCGCCGCGGCGCTAGTGCAAGCTTCGCAAGCAGCTCGCCCAGCCGCGAGCAAGGTTAAAAGAATCTTTCGCCGCGAAGCTGAAAAGCTATTCTCATTGAAAAAGGAATTCTCCCCTCGGGCAGCGGCGCTCTCGGAACGGGCGCCGCGAGCTCGCGCGGACGCGGAACGCGACTAGCGGAGCAGCGAAATACCGGAAGGCTTGAGAACGCCGAGCCTGGCGAGCGCCTGGCCCTCGGTGCACCAGACCCTCAGCATGCTCTTGAGCAGCTCCTCGAGGGAGGTCTTGAGCGTGCCGGGCGCCTCCTCCTGCTGCGGCCCGGCGAGTTCCGGTGGGCAGTCGGCGCCCGCGGAGTCGCACACCATCTTCGCCTTGCACGACAACAGCTTCAGCCAGCGAAAGCACAACACTGAATGCAGAAGCCGCCGAGCCGCCCTGACCCACTGACTGGCGGCGCCAAAAAGCAGTGCGGCAGCAGCGTTACACCGGGGGACCCTCCTCCGCGGCGGAGTCTCTCTCGCGCCGCGCCGCCGAGTATATTTAGGTCCGTGCGCGTCGTCGCGTCTGCGCGGCCGCGCCGCGCTCCCGAAGCCCGACGGGGGGGCTTATTTAAAGAATCGGGAGGAGCGCGGGCCTCCTCGCGCCTCCGCCGTCTTTTTTTGGACATTCCGGGTTTCGCGCGCGAGACGCCGCCGAGGGAGCTGGAGCGCCCGGCATTCCCTCGGCTCCGGCCCGCGGAATGGGGCCAGCATCGGCGCGCCTGAGGCTCTTTGGGCTCCGCTCGCTGCGCGGACTCGCGGCCACTTGCGAACACGTTGCGGACGGTCGTTTCGAGCCGCGAGCTCCTCCGCCGCGAGTCCGCGGGTCTCGGAGCTCGGGCGGAGGCGGCAATTAGACGGCGCTTTCGATCGAGTTCCCGCTGCTCGGCAGGCTCGCTTGTTTATCAATTCGGAGGGTTTGCCACTTGACGAATGATCGCGGGTGCACGAGTCAAGGGGCTTGGGCACAATTTTAGGGATGAGCAGGATGCATTTGCAGCTGTAAACGGCATTAGTTTTCACTTGCAATGCACAAATCTTTCTCTCGAGTTTTGCGCGAAAGGTGAGGATTTGTGAATGTTTGTGCAATAATTTGACACGTAAGAGGGCAGAATAAAACGTTACGTATACGAGCTTGGCTAAAATTTCAGTTTCAAACGAGCTAAACAATTTGCGAAGACTATTAATAAAGCAAAGGAAACATTGTGGTGTATTAGAGCGCGAGGCGCAATCTAGCAAAACGAGAGCCATTTCGCTTCGACGGTTTATTAACGTCGTGAATCAGCATCGCCGAATTAATCGTTCCGTACGTTTTTGGGAATATGCCCGGCTCGTTTGTTTCGCACGAAGCCCGCCCAAGTCGGGACGGGGGGAGGGCTAAAATCGGCAGAGCGACAGATCGGGAAAAACTAAAAGGCGGAGGAAAAAGCACGAGGTCGCGGCCCATTTTTCCTGCGCTCGGCTGGAGGGCCGGCTGTACAGTGTCGTTAAAAATAATATGGATGGAATTTCGAGAACGTCGCCGGCTCCGCAAATAACCGAACCAGGAGGTGAAAGTGCCGATAAACGTTGGTCCGATTCCGAGATTTATGGGTAAGGGAGTAGCATCTCTCAAAAGGCGGGGAACAAACGGCTTTCGAGGACGTATTACGTCGTCTTCGCTTTTTCAATGTTTTAATGACGGCCAACGGCAGTAATGAATGTAATTGTACCTGGCTTTTATTTCAATTGGCGTAAATGTAATTGACCGCGATTCGAGTTTATCTTCAGTCTAACAATTGCAGCTTTAATTTTCTGCACGGGAAAAAATGTGCTAGTAAAAATTACAATAGTGCATTTTAATTTGATCACAGGCTGTAAAAATCTAAAAAATTACCAGTTTCTAGTAAATTTCATGAGACCAATGATAAATTTTCATATTGAAACTTGTAAAATTTACTAGGAACATGGTAATCTTTTAGATTTTTACAGTCTGCGATCAAATTAAAATGTACCGCTGCAATTTTTACTAGAAAATTTTTCTCCGTGCACCAAGTGCAATGCTGTTATTGAGGATAAGCTTCAATCCCTCTTAGCGCTTTATAAAGAATCGAAGTTAACGCGTTAAAAATCCCCAAATTCATGCTAATATTGCGAGTGACAGACAAGTGTAGACTTCGGTAAAAATAAAAAAAACCGCGCGAATGCAGAAATGCGTAGGCGGCACAACGAGTGAGAAGAGAGAGAGAGAGAGAGACTCACCGAAGCACTTGGTCTGTATCCTTTTGTACATTTCCCCGCTGCTCTTCCGATGCACCATCCTGTGCGTGGCCGCCTCGTACTTTTTCACAAAGTTCCGCTCGCTCTCCGTGGACTCCTGGGATCCCCTGCGCTCCTTAAGGCATTCCAGCTCGTCGTCCCCGTCTTTGCTGTCGGGCCGCTTCCACACGTGGCTCTCCTCGAAGTCCCCGATGTAGATCCACTCGCCGCTCGTGTACGGCTCGACGTAAGCGTCTTCGTCCTCCCGGCCTATTGGTTATTAAAGCGACGCAGCTGAGTGTCGGAGGTCGTGTTTCGATGATTCTTTTGCATCGAGAACGCGAGAGTTGAACAGTCGACGAAGATACGTTCGAGGAGCTCGTGAAAAACGCGCCGATTGTCACGACTCGTTAATAAACATCGATCAGTGGCACGAATACCGCCGAGCGCCTACGAATAGGCAATCGAAGCGCAGCGCTGCACTGCGGGCGGATGATTTTGAAATATTTCGTTTATCGTATTTATTTTAAATTTTCATTTTTATTCCGATGATTAAGAGCGACAAATTGAAACAATCAATATCGCGATTCTACTTCAAAACCACGAGACGTACGACGAATGAACTATCGACTGGAAATCCTCTGATATTGAAAGCTGGAAAAATAATTTAACGAATACGCGCATTGAACTGAATAAATAATTGAACGATGAGAGATTTTCCGAATTTGCTTATAATTATTGAAAACCCCGTGTACTATTGATATAAATGTTTTATGTTAGTATATCGTAAAACCAAAAGGCGAAATCAGCAATTTTTTTTCAATTAAGGAAATATAATTTTAAAATAAGCAACGGCAGACCGAAGAAATTTTTAGTTTTCGAAATCTTGAAAAATATATTTCCTATCGAATGAGTCTATAGAATCTATAGCTGTGTACATTAGACTTTTCAAGTTCTGAAGTTTGGAAGGTAGTGGCCTGATTTCGCTATATCTGCGGGAAAACTTGACGGAAAACAAGGGAGAAAACAACAGAAAGTTAAAGTTAGATAACTCGCGTGTATTATTCAAATCAATAAACCACGAAACTTTGTAAAATTATGTAGAAAGTTACGTTCGCATTATACGTTAAATTATTAATTCGTGTTTTAAAATTCATATAAAACGAAAATGTTGTGATGTAATTGAGTGAAAATTTATGTGACCAAAAAATATCTTTAAAAATTTGTTACGCGTTTACGATTTAATCGAAAATGAACTAATAAAAGTATTAGCTTTTCTAAGTTTATTATTTTCGCGAAAACAATCAATCAATTATACACGGCGTTATATGCGGATGCCTAAAAAGAGCATTGCTCTCGACTCGACGAGCAATATAATTTAGATTATTTTCCAAATAAATGTAATCGGAGAACTGAACATTCACGAACCCGTTTACGTTAAATCGAAATTTTATTTTCTCGAAAATCGAGGACAAATCGCGCGGCATAACGATTTTTGTTATTACCTCCGACATTTTAAATAACCCCTCGTTCCCAAAAACCGCCGTTCGCCGTTAAAAAGCAAAGATTAAATGCTCGCGAGACACCTCACCCGTCAGTATCTCCATGCTGGCGTCCGTGCTCCTCGCGTGCAGCCTCTTCCGACTGAAGTCCTCGCCGTAGCGGCCGCTGGGCTTGCTGCCCCTCTCCTCGGACTTGGCGCGCACGTCCGACCTGCTGATGCTGCTGCGATGATGGCGCCGGTCGCCTCGGTCCTCCGACCTGTACCGCTTGTCGAATTTCTTGAACAGCCGATGGCCCGTCGTGTGCTTCGACGTCGGCCGCTGCACGCCTTCCGGGGAGTCCGCGAAATCCGCTGGCGGCTGGACTATTTCTTCGGGTACCTTCGCGATTCGCGGAGGGGGGGGGGGGGATATTGTTTAATTCAGTTTTGGAGATTCAGTCTGGACAGTTCTTAGAAGTTGTTTATTTCATTAACACTAAATAGGAGTCTATGAGAGCTCCGGATCATATTTTATTTTAGGACAGGGATAAGTTTTCTCATATAAAAATATGATGGAAACCTCGTCCATTCAGTTTTACATTCGATTTTTCAAAAATTACGAGCTTTTTCCGCTAAAATTCAAGAAAAATTGAATTTATTTGAATTACTTATATAACTTTTGCATTCAAAAGGTGAGATTAAATCCTAATAATTAAAAGAATTTCATCTAAAAATCTTTATTTGTTCAAAGGTTATAATCAAATAAAAATGACCAATAAAGTACCTTAAAAAAATTACAAGATTTCATCGACGTAATCTTCGCTCGAATTAATTATAATTTTTGAACAAATAAAGATTTTCGGAACAAACTGAAATTTTTTTTAATCGTCAGGAATTTATCTCTCCTTTCGAGTGCCAAATATGAACATTCTCTACACTTAAATGTTGAAAAGTCGCAAGTGATTCAAGTAAATGCAATTTCTCTTGAATTTTAACGGAAAAGCTCGCAACTTTTGAAAAATCGAGCGTCAGACCGAACGAACGAGATTCCTCTCCCATTAGAAAACTTATTCCCGCGGCAAAATCAAATTCACGCTCCCGAGCTCCGACAGATTCCCAGTCGGGACTTGCAAATCTCCAGCTCGCGTCGCCTCGGCCGAATTCTCCGCAAGCAGTATTACCTCTCGTCCGCAATGATGGCAGTGTCCCTGATCGGCCGGCGCGTCGTCCACCCCGTAGAAGACGCTGTCGCTGCCCGGACTGACGGACCTCAGACTCTCCGCCGACAGAGCCTTCAGCCTGACCTCGGGGCTCGGCGACTTGGCGACCGCCGCCGCCGCCGAGTGTCCGCCGTTGTGGCCCGGACTCTGGCCGTAGCGGCCGCCGCTGCCCGGACTCAGGCGGCTCGAGCAGACGTACTCCACTCCGCGAGAGCGGCGTCGGGGCAGGCTGCCCGTTATCGCCGCGTTCTTGTCCTGCTTCGGGGGAACGGAGAGGGCTCTCGTTAGGATGCTTCCTTTTTTCGAAAGGGGCTGCACGTGGCTGCGATCCAAGCTCGTTAGTCACATCGAACAGTGTCGAGGAGGCTCGAAGGGATAAAGCAGCGTAATGTGCAAGCTAACAGAGTTCTCCGTACGGTTTCGAGTGCCGAGCTAACAACTAGTGGAGGATTTGCAGCTCAGATTTTCGTCGAGGAGGCTCTGCGGGAAATGCACAGTGCGCTGCATTGAGCGTCTATTTTAATCCACTTAACGCTTGCTTACATTTTAATTACATTCGAACGTCCTAATTAAACCTGTTGCGGACGCGTAAATGGTAACGACGACAGTCTGGCTGGACCGACGAGTGGCTGTTTAACAAGTTTAAAGAAAAAGTGCGGGCGACTTTTATATAGGGAATTAAATGTAAAGGAAACCGAGGTCGAAAACAAGTCAAGTGCGTCAAGTTATTTTTAATCGGTAAATGAGCTCGTAATAAATGTAACGACAACTGCGTAGCTAATGCGTCAAGCGACAACGCCCGGTGTCGCCCAGACGTCTAAAAGTCCATTCGTGCATTTGACATAATCCAGCCCATCGCGCTCGCCATGAGGCAGCCGCGCCTTCGCTCGCTCTGCATCTGACGTTCGAGCCGCATCTTCGCCAATTCGTGCTCCTCCGCTCAGGCTGGTATTTCGACCGCGCGCGAAGATCTCGCGAGCGCCGTCGAGCAAGCAACGATTGGCAGTCGCGAAGCCGACGAGAGCCCGAGAGCTTCTCCGGATTGTCAGTCGAGAAAAAGAGCCGAGGTGAGAGAAAAAGGTGTTTAGAAGCGCCTTGCGTGCCTCCGGGGGCGTCACAGTCGGCGCTCGCGCCTGTCCGCGGCAGAGCAGCTCTAATTTACGTGGCCCTCGTCGGGGCCGCGACAAAGCGACAAGTGGGACAGCTCGGGGGGCGGGGGAGTAGCGTCCGCTAACAAGCCGCGCGGCCGCCTGCAGAAGTGGCCCGTAAATCCAGCCGGCAGACTCCGGCTCGGGCGCGTACCTCGTTACTGCGCCGCCTGGCCGCGACGTGCGAGCCGCTCTTCCTCCTGGGGCTCTCCCGCGTGCGCCGGTGCCTCTCGCCGGCCTCCCGGTGCAGGTGGTGGTGCTGGTGGTGGTGGTGCAGGTGGTAGTGGTGGCTGCAGCTCGAGTCGTCGCTCGTCGGCACGTGGCCCTGCTCCTCGGCCGCGGCCCAGTCCTCCTTCTGCGGGTTCTTGCTCGCGGCGAGCGGCTGGCCCGGCTGGGCCTGAGGGGCGGCGGCCGGCTGCTGCGCCTGCAGCGGCACGATCTCGGCCAGCGAGCGGCGCTTGCTGCTGCGGTGGGGGGAGCGCGTGGCCGAGCTCTTGGCGCGGGCCCGGTGCCGCTCCCGGTGGCTCGGCGACGGGGACTTGCCGTCCCGCGGGTGGCAGACCGCCTCGGCCGTGGTCGGACGGGTCGGCAGGCTCGGCTCGGCGGCGGCGGCGGCGGCGTCGGCGGAAGACGGCTCCAGGCCAGCTGGAAAGTCGAGGGTGAACGTCTTCTTCCGGCGCCGGCGCTCCTCCTCCGTCCAGATTTGCGGGTCTGGCGGTGACTCGGCGTAGCCGCCCGATGATGAATGGCGGCCCTCCTGAGGATTTCGGGCCGTGCATTTTTATCGGGTGCTTTTTCTTATTGGAACATTTAATATTTATAACAGCTTGGAGAAAGTTCATGTTCACGAGCAGGGGGACACATATAGAACATTCATATAGAGAAATCAAAACAAATAAATAGTATTTCTATTACATAGAAATGAAAAGAATTTTGATTTATAAATTAAATTTTAGCATTTTTTTTATCGGTGAAACATTTAACAGTTTTTATCATGACTGTGTTTACGTGTGTCAGAACTTTTATCGGCTTTTAGTACTCGTATCAATATCCTAGAGCTTTTTAATATTCTTTACGGCGATAAATCGTGCCTGGCATCATTCATAATTAAAAATAAAATGTCATTTTAATTTAATAAGCTCGCTTGCCTTCCACTTCTCCGACCCGAGAAAGTAATTAAAAAAAGTTTAAAACGTCCGCTCGGGGATGCAGTCAAGAGAAAACTTCCGAACGATTGCGTTCTCCTTCAAGAATCAGATGCGGAATCGCGGAGAGGGTCCGAGGATTTTCGAAAGAGTCGTCGATCGGGCCGGGAATCCGCGGAAAGCCCCACGGCCGGGAGACCCGCTCGGCAAAGGAGGTGTCTAAAAATATCTGTCTGTTCCACTCACGTCAATCTCCTGCTCGGCGGCCGCTTTGTGCTTGCTGTGCGAGACGGACGCGAGGGAGTCCTGCTTGGACTCCGGCATGGCGTCCTCGAGATCGTAGCTGCCGGAGCTGCTGCTGGTGGTCGATCTCGCCGGCGAGGCCGGCTGCTGGATGCTGTACGGCGAGTCCGACTTGTCCTTTAGCGCGTGCGGACTGCTCGGCTCCTCCAGCACGGCCTGGTGGTGCAGTTTCGCCGATTTTATGCAGGGGATCGAGCTTTTCAACAAGTTCATCGCGCAGGGAGGTGGCGGGAAGGCAGGTACGTGCGCCCGCCGCCGAGATGAAATTCGTAATGCTCGCGGAGAAGGCGTGCAGGTCGCACATGCGCGGACGCGCGCGGATCAATCGTGCCGCGGGTCGATTTTTTTTCTGCCCGAGACCGCGTGCGCGGCACGTTTGCGCGCTGTTTACCGCACCTTGTGCACTATTTTTACGCCGACCGAGCTATTTCTGGAGCGAGCCGACGCCGGCTTTACTTGCGCTTTTGTCGGTCTTTGGCGAAATTTACAAGTCTTATTATAAACGGGGGAGCTATTCATAAACAAGGTCTTAGATGCTCAATAACAAAAGCTTATTTTGCTTCGGTCGAGTCGTAAACGTTGGGAGGGATACTTTTGCGCTCGATTATCAATGTAAGCTTTTTTAATCAGCTTGTTGGTGTAAAAGTGAATTTTGTACTAGGAGGTGAAAATGAATGATTTCCAGCGAAAATCTACTTTAACTCTACTGTACTGTTCACGATAAATTCAGTTTCAGAAATTTTATTGTAACAACGCATAATACGAGAACGGATACTTTAAAAAAAACTAATAAATGTATTAAAAAAAAAGGTATTTTAATTCAAACTTTCAAATTACGAAATGTATTTTTAACGAAGATTTCAAACTACAGTTCGAAATTGAATGTTTCTATTTTACACAAGTTTGTTAATTAAAAAAGTTACAAACGCGGGAGAATATTGGATATTTGAATTAACGAATATTATTGCAACCATAAAAAAAGATTGAATGATTGAAACTGTCGTTATACGAATTTTATTTATGCCCTTATTTAGTTGTCACATTTATATAATATTTTGTTAATCGAATCCTTGTTAAATGCGAATTTTTACCATTTTAATTACTCTAATTAAAAAAAAAAAGAACCAGCAATAAACTGCATTCAAAACAAAAAGCAAAAAAAAAAGAAAAAAGAAAAAAAAAACGGAAAGAAGAAAAAGACATCCCAGTGCAGGCACCATACACGACACGGGCTCGATCATGCGACGCAACGTACCTCGCTCCTGGCCAGGCTGTAGATCGAGCTGGCGCTCTCGAAGGAGCTGCCGTCGGCGACGGTGGCAGTAGCGGAGGCGGGCGCGGACGGGCCCGCGGGCAGGTGGAACGGCGTCCTCGAGAGGGAGCTCGTGGTCGCGGAGGTGCCGGTGGTGGTCCCTGTACCGGTCGAGGTGTTGGCAGTGATGTAGTCGTCGGTGGTCGAGGTCTCGCTGACGTCCGTCGTGCCGGAGCGGCTCAGGCCGAACTCGCTCGAGGATTGCGAGTGCGGCTGGGAGGGCGCCGGGCTGCGCCGCAGGAAGCCTATCCGAGGTCGGCCGTTGGTGCTCGGGAACGTCGGCTCGGCGCTGGGGGAATTCGATTCGGGTCGGGGACCGGTGACTTTATTAGCTGCGCTTTTTCCTCGGTTACTTTGTTCATTGAAAAACTCGGAGTAGAGACGGGGTGAAATTGATTTTTTTTTTTTTTTTTTTTGGCTAGTATGAAATTGGGGAGGTTTTTTTTAATTTAATTTAATACTTTCGAGTAGCTTCTCAGTTTTCCAAGATGAAATGTTTGCTAACTTCCGCAGTGATTGAAATTTTTTACCTTTACACTTTACCCGGTAGAAATTTAACGATTTCAATTCGAGAAAATATTTTGAGTCTATATAAATGAATCACTGTTGAAATACTTTGACATAATAACAATTTCAAGTTACTTAATTACAATAATAAAATAATTAGCGCGAGTACTGCACGCTCGTCCTCGCAGGAATGCATGCCCGTTGACCATCGATTCATCTCCGTTTGTACATTTTATTTTAATAATATTGTTTTTTGTACGGGACACGTTATGACATAGTTTTTTACAGATCGATTTTTTGTTTCAAGATTGGTTATAAACCGCCAAAAAATGTCCCCAAACATGTTATTTAATATTAGTGGTCTATATCTACAGTTACGCACTGGGACATTTCCCAAGGCGGTGAGTCATTGGTAAATAGCTTTCGAAAGCTTAAATTTGCAAAGGCCGCGCTCGCTTAAATAAATGATAGGAAGAGCCGTACGTAGGAGCGACAGTGACGGGAGTGGCGGCCTCCAACCTGATTCTGGGGCTGGCCGGGTAAACGTCCATCTCGTCCTCGGCGTCGAGGGCGTCGGTGTCCATGGAGGAGCGCTGCTGGTGCTGGAGGAGCAGCTGGTGGCGGCGCCTCGAGGATGGCGTGAGCAGGGCGACCGAGTCGGCCTGCAGGACGGTCGCCTGCGACTCGTTCCAGATGCCGTCGCTGTGGTCCCGGGTGGCGTCGTTGGCCAGCGAGTCGCTCGAGGCGAACGGGGACGGCACCGCGCAGCCCGCGTGCAGGAACTGACGCTGACCGGGCGCCGTGGCCGCCGCCGCCGCCGCCGCCGACGACGGATCTCGCGAGCCGCGGACTATTCTGTCGACGGCGGATGGAACTGTCGACAGAGAAAACAGGCCGCCGCCGATGTATCCTGCCTGCATCGGCATTTCCTTTCAGAGATTTCTGAGTACTATACTTTTTTTTATTAGGCTCCTTATTAGCTTATTAGTTTAGAATGGAAGAGCAGCCTCGCGTGGGTGAATAATCCTTTGGAGTGGATAGCTTCTCGATTAAAGTTAACGAAAGGTACTCTATTTAAGCGTACATTAATTGCTTTATTCTGCTGTTGATTATTCGTAATTCAATATTGGGGTAATTCAATAATTCGATAATTATTGAATTCAATTGTTATAATAGAATAATGGTTTGAGCATAAGTAAGGGGATTTTCATTGTGCTAATATTGTTTTGGGTATTTAACCTTTAGTGATTCTTTAAAGTTTCATACGTTACTTATTGCAACAAGTGAAATTACTGTCATTTGCTCATGAAAATATTAAATTTGTAAGAAGTAAAACGTGCGACATACAGGGTGTTTCCAAAACGTACACCGAAAAGTACGTCATGGATTAGAGGACAGAATCACGAACAAAAAATTTTGCTAACATTTTATAATCTGATAATTAATTCTAACAGAGATATAGATTGTTAAAAGTTGATGATTTTCAATGATATGTATATTCAACTAATATTATTAAACAATTCTGTTAATGAAGTAAATTAAATTATCGGTTACCAATCGTTTATAAAACTAAATTGATTAGTAAGTGGAAATCGTTAGTAACTATATATGTTTCTCACTCAGTAATGATGCATTTAGTTTAAACTTTTTATTTTAAAATATATAATAGCATTTGATAAAAGTAAGTGCTTTGTAAGGTTCTTGAGGGTATCCATAAAAGATTTTAAAGTTATAAGAAAAGAAAATATACGTTTTTCATTACATGTTTAAACATGTTTTAATGATATGAGATGGCTGACTAAAAGTATAGATATCCTTACTACTCGCATCTTTATTCGTAGTTGAATATAGGCCTAGTTAAATACGCGCGACAAAAAATCTGACATATCAATAAAAAACCACTATAACAATGACCAAATTATTGTTTTCAACAGATATATATATAATTTATTAGGGAAGTCGAGGTGCTATTTCGTTTCTCATATTTATACGTAAATTTGTATAGAATTTCACGATAAAATAAATCTTTACAGAATAAAAATGTTTGCCACGGCAACAAGGTTTTCGTTTGAAAAACAAACAATGCATTTGATGTAAGCGTAAGAGTAGCTTTCTATTTAATTTCCACTTCAAGGAGCGATAAAGGCGTGCTAATTATATAAAGTAACTAAAGCCGTTAACATTTGTAATGACGTAAGGATACCGTTTAGACTACCCTTAAGATATACGCAACCATTCAAGCCTGTTCGCACGCACTTGTCTTATATGTACAGCCTTGCTGAGTTAGTCGGAATAGGAAATCGACGGACTTGTATATGAATTGTTTGTCAAATGTAATTACTTAAGAATTGTACATTTTAACTGTATTAATTACTTAAAATGGCACTTTATTTATCTACCGGTAAAAATAATAAATAATATCTGTTGTACTTATTTACAATAATAATTAAAGGATATCGGTTGTACGAATTACTTATTCTACTCGTTTTAACCCACGTGAAAAAATTTTGTTCAGCTTGAATACAAGTTGTATACGAGGGCTGTATTCAAAACTGTTTCTACATAATATTGATGCAACTTGCATATCAATATTATGTAGAATATATAATATATAACATTATTATATTAATATATTATATTATATTATTACATTATTATTATATTGCGACGTTGTGCTTTGCCACGTCACAAAAAGTCACATAAAATTAAAGCGACTCAGAGGCAGCCAGCAGATTGGTCACTCCAGCTCGCACATATCGTACTTTAATTTAGTAAAAATTCCTATCGTTCATTATTTTCTTTTTCTTTTTTTCCCGAGCTATATTTTAAGAGCGCGCGCCGATGTCCGCCATCTCTCCGAACGACCAAGCAAGGCACCTCTCCGGCGAACTAAAAGCTGAGCCCTTTTGATTATTTCCTTTTAATCATTAGCACATATTGATAATGGGTTTTAGGCATTTCTAAGCCTCGGTTATATCTAGCCGATGTTTAAATTTAGCTTTTGGCCCATTTCGGCCAAACACTATTTTCGTGACATGTGGTATTTCCTGGTCCCTGGCAAGCTCGCTTGCATTGTGCATCTGCCTTCTTTTCGGCCGATTGCACCTCTGATTTTACGGCAAGTTGCTGTCGTAAAATTTCGGCATTGAAACGGCGTGTAAAATATTCGCCTTCTATGCGAGTCAATCGCTCATGTTTCAATTGCCGTGCTATCGTACTTGCTTTTATTTACAAGTACTTTATTTCTGCACGTAAGTGCAAGTTATTGTGTAGAATTTTGATCTTGCAGGTTCGCCGAAGGTTACTCTCTGTAGAATTTGCCACACGGTCGCTCCGAGTTCGAGAATCATGCGATGTGTCCCAGCCAATCAATTTCGGACTACGGGGATGACTCCCTACTCTCAATCTAAGAGGAGAGAGAGCGTATAAAAAGGTTTAGCCCCGTGTTGGAAGACTTCTTTTCTGGTTGCCAAGCGTCAAGATATTAATTTAATTTGCCTGTCTAGGCCCGGTGTTCCGGCAACATCGAACGATATGGCGGAAAGCGAAAAAAGGATCAGACTCGCTCAACTCCGTGCATTTACTACAACTGCCGTTTGAAGGCAAAATTTAGTGAAATTAGCCAAGATTTCTTGTACACGGCTATATTACGCGATTCTAGTGATTAGCGAATTGTTAATGAAAAGTATCTCCGATTTGAAATATTGTACTCGCGATGTAGTAGATTATTATAACGGCGGGGTGGAGTTCATTCTTGGTAAAAATTCAACTCAATTCAAATTTGTGTTTTACGAGATTGTAATGAAATTTCTTTTGTGCCTATTGAGGCAAGTCATTGTCAATCTCATTGTTTGCTAAATCCAGTCCTTCGAGACGAAATAATACTTGTTGTGAGAACGATTCCACGCCTAATTAAATTTGTTATTGTAAGATTATTTAAATCTGGCTCATCAGTTTGAATGTTCTTCCTGCATGATTGTGTTGTTTGAGATTCCTAACCTGTCGATTACAGCTGTAGCCCGTTCGACCTCACGATTCTACTGTCTGCCTCGCCGAGTCAACTAGTTTGGTATATTTGAAAATTCTGATTTTACCGAGTGATGCTGCTGTCATTTAAAATTTTATTTCAGCGTCGATTTTGCTGACATTCCTTAAAATGATTTTAACAAATTTTGATCTAACCCTGACAATTTTGTTCTTCCTAATTTTTCTGGTTCACCACGTGAACGTCGGGGATCAGAGATTGCAGAGTCCGCGCAATCTTTAATCCCCCCACTAAAATATTATTATATTAATATATAATATATATTAAAGTTTTAATTACAACGGTTGAGAAAACTATTAGTTAATAAAAAATGTTTTAAGTATAAAATTATACAAGATTCACATATAGTTTTTAACGAATGAATAAAATCCAATTAAAATTAATTGATTGGGAAATACGCACATGTAATACATGAACGATCTCGTTAAATCTGATCATTCGACAAGAGTTATTAAAAGAATATCCGTAATTGATCTATTGCTGCAGCTGTTTCTACGTAAATTTATGTCGTATCCTATTTTCTATTATAAAAAAAAAGAAGCTTATCTCAAGAAAAATAGGTCGATTCCTAAACCCTCTATTATTGACTTTTATTCCCTAAGCTTAAAAAAAAATTAGGTTAAAGATATTCAAAGTAATTGCGCCAAGGTTGATCGTGATAATAGTCCGTTTTCCTCAAAGGTTAAGCGCGTCCTCTCTTGATCGCGTTAATCGCGCTCTCGCCGACAATTTCTAATACATTCTAAATTTATCGCTTCTATCCCGACCACGGGCTCCACCCTCGTTTCGGCATAAAATGCACGCTCGTTCTACGGGAAAGACGCTCGGCTCCTACTCCACGACGCTCTGATCTAATTTTTTCAGCTCCATTTATAATAGCACTTGACGTCATCGACGCACTTATGAAAGTTAAGTAAAAAATGCTCAAACTTAACAATCGCCGTTATTAATAATTACCGCGGCGGCGTCGCCGTCGTCGTAGCGACAAGCTCGAGCGTTTAATATATAAAAGCGAGGCCGTACCTGTCGCTGAGGTAGGTGACGTTGGTGACGTAGGAAGAGACCTCGGTAGGATGTATTCACTCGCTGAAAGAACTTGCACGCCATCCTCGAGGGACACGCTTCGCTTTCGGAAGAGGCCCCGGCGAACGAGATTCTCGTGGAACTCCTGTAACAATGTTCGCGCTGCAGCTTTGTCTGGCCCGAATCGTAATTTCGTTCTGCTAAATAGTGTTTTAGCGCGAGCTTGCAAGTTCGGAAGGTACGCGGCGATTTATGAGTAAGAAAAGGGAATATTTAAAATTAGTGCAAAATGCCACTCTGAAAATTTATTTATTTATTTGCTAAAAGAATATAATCTAAGTATATTTTTGAATCTGACAATAATCGAGGTGGTGTAAATTTTGCATGTTCGAACCTAAACGTGTATGACATTGGCAAATGAAAAATAAAAAAGTTATTGTTTGATTTAAAAGTAAGGCCAGTTATTAATTAAAGTAGCATTTTATACAATTTTTGAAGAGATGGATTATAATTATTTTTAATATTATTCAACCTCTTTTACTTTTACATTTTTGGCTTAAAACAAATAAATAAAGTCTCAACAGTGATTAACTCATTTTGCTTAACGCGGGAGTGCAAAAAATCTGAAAGTCTGACTTTAAAATCAGGATTGACGGTATCAAACAACCCCGTGTCCGAATTTAAATATTTTCGGGATGCAAAAAACCGCCCCGACTCGAAAATCCCCCTCGGCTTAGCGCGGCGCAAAAAATAAGGCAGCCAGCGATCATTGTCGCTCAGAGCGAAAAATAAACAGAGAATCGGGAACACCGGACGGAAACGTATCCTGACCTCGTCGTTGTGATCGTCGGGCGGCGAGGTGACCCTGAGCAGCGAGAGGTCCTCGGGCGTCGATGAGAACTGGACGGGCTGGCGCAGCTTCCTGCTCCAGGGATCCTGCTGGTGGTTCCTGCGGCAGGTGTGCGGGTAGCTCGGCTCCCCGGTCTCGCCGATCAATTCGCGCCTCTCCACCTGGATCTCGCCGTCGGAGAGGGTCTTCTGCAGCGTGACGTATCGGCGAAACGGCTGGGCCATCTCGTTGAGGAGCGCCCGGGCGTCCGGCGAGACCGGGGCCGGCTTGAAGTCTATCAGGATCTCTTGATCGTCGAGCTCCAGTTCCTTCCTCTTGCCCTGCAATTGCGACGATCATTCTTCCGCTCGGGATCGGGGGAGCCTCTTTTGCTCGCGGCTCGTAAACACGGGGCCAATGAGATTTCGCCCGTCGGTCGGACTGACTTATCGATACTTCGCGACTCGGGAAGGGAGGAGGGAAGAGCTGAGGACTTCTTTCTAAGAAGGGCCGGAGAAGCCGGCGAATGCGACTTCGGATATAATCTTGCGAAACTTTTCGAGCTATTTATTGATTCGGATTCGATGCTCGGGCTTTTCACCGAAACTCGAGGCTGACGTTCTGGTAAAAAATTTTAAGTCGTTATTAACACTTATTTACGGATATATTACGTCCGTATACAGTTTTATGGTTTTATTTTTACTTTCTGTAGTAAATTCCGCGTTATCTTCGATTATAAAACATTTTTATATTTACAGCAGTTTTATAATCCTACCATAAAACTTATGTTGGCAACGTTAGGGAGTATTATATATAACGTAAACTATCATTTGAAAGGAATAGTAAACTTTTTCTGACATTGTTTTTTAAATTATACTTATTATTCTTTTTTAATATCTATAAAAATGCAACACAAAAAATGAGTTGAATAATTTACTGTTTGTAAAAACGTAAAAACAGGATCAGCTGGCCAAATTGTCTTTTCGTTATTTCAAACATCGTAAGGAAATCGTGCCTCGGAGGTACAAATGCCTTCTCGTTTGTAAGACTGTAAACAAGCGTAATTCAAGATTGCCCAATTTTCTCAAATTACGCGAGCCATGCCTTTAAACGAAAATGATCTAATAAAAGCCTCCTAGCTTAATGTTTAATTCTACATCAAAGTCAGTACGACGTACAATTTATCTTCGTTCGCCTCATCATCGGCTTTGTCTCAAACAAATTCAGATAAAGAAAGTGACAAAGAAAAATGCTGTGCAATTTGCAACTTTAGCACAGTTGCCCACAAAGCGTTCAAGTAACGAAGAAAAAAAAAGAAAAGAGAAACAGTACAAATATTAAAAAAAAATATATAACGAGACTCACCAGCTGCTCGTGAAGGTGCAGATCGCCGTTGGGCAGCTCGTCCCTGGAGGCGGGCGACCTCGGCGGCGTGCTGTCGATCATGAACGGCGACCTGGGCGGCTCCTCGCTCTGGGTCCTCTGCAGGGGCTCGTGCTCGGCGACCGTCTCGTGCTGCTTGACCTGGCTGGCCCCGGTGCCGAGGGGCGTGCCCAGCTGGCCCGCCTCCGAGTAGCTCTTGGTGAGCTTGCGCCCGTTCAGCAGGCCGTTCGTCTGCGCGCCCTGCGACACCATCTTCACCCGGTGGATCGTGCGCGGGCTCAGCGTCACCGGGGCCCGGCCCCGGAACGCCCCCGGCGGCGGCTCCGTCTGCGTCGCCTGCGCCTTCATGGTGCCGCGCTTCGGCTGCTTTTCTGCAAGGGTCGCCGGCACGGGGTTCGAGTTCAACGAGTTAAGACTGATTTGTCAGGGGTCTGGGGAGAATCCGGCTTTTTTTTGGAAGTCCTTTGAGAGAAGTAGCAAGCTAATGGTGAAGGATGCACTGTTTTAAGGTTTGGCAGCTGCGCGCGGAGTTTTTTTTAAATCTTCCCGATCTTCATTGATCTGTTGCTTTTCATTATACTTTTATACTATAGCTTTTCTTTACTTGTTCCGTTAATATTGTGACTCTTACTTTCTTATAGCTTCTGAATTTTCTCAAATTTGTTTTAAGGAGCAAACACTAATTAAATAAGTGCTTCAATCAAGACTTATTTAGTTTAAAATATTTAATTCAATTGTAAATCAAAGGTGCCTTGTGTAAAATAAATGTAAATACTCTCCAGGCTTTATTGAATAAAATAAAAAGTAGTACGTGAAATCAATAAGTTGTGCAAATGTCGAACGAGATACAATCAAATATTTAATACTGGCATATGTTTCAGTGGGAAATTCACATTTTAACTTGATATTTTAGTATTATGAAAGCATTTTATAGGTTGCATTATGTCGATTGTAAACTTCTGTTACGGTCTGTTAGAAATTAGAAACGTAGAGCACTCTATCCCAGGTACAAATAATTTATCTAATTTTATTATATAAAGATTTTATATAACTTTTGTAAACCCTAGTAGAAATCAAACCATTTTTAATGCTTCGAGATTAAATTTTAGCATTTATTGCCCAATTATGGAGTATTTTTTGGCCATTTATGAAAAACTGGCCAAAAAATTCTCTGAAAATGTTTTCAATTTCTACCAGGGAAGATTTGGTTCTACACAATGTATATAAAATTTTTATATGCGCCACCAAGCGGAATTAATTATATTTTTCACGACTGGCGCTCGATGGCGCATCTTCTTACGTCCAAATTAATAAATTGTACAGAACCAAATCTTTATAAAACTTGTATAAAATCTTTATAAAAATTAGATAAATTATTTTTACTTGGGTATGACCTTCGCAATGGCACCAATAAATTTTTCACACGCCTCATGTCAGAGCGAAACAAAATAGCCGGATTGTAAAAGCTACCAGAAGTTACTCTAACCATCTCCAACTTGAAATTCATCGATGAATTCGATGAAAGTATCACGCACAGGAATCATCTCATTACCCGCATCGCGAAAGGGGCTTAAGACCGCACGAATGCCAGCTGCCCCCCGTCCCCCCCGACAGCAGTACTCGGCTTACCGAGGACGAGAATGCGCGGTTCCGGCTGCGGATAAGGCAGGCCCATGCTCATGGCCGAGGCCATGGAGCTGTGGATCGTCGGCTGGGAGTCGATCAGCCGCTCCTGATTGTGCGGTCGGGGCGGGCTCTTTGTGCGCTGCATGTCGAACGAGGTCACGGTGTGCGAGCGCGCGAAGCTCACGTGCTTGGGCTTCGCCGTCGGCGGTGGTGGCTGCTGCTGCTGCTGCTGTTGCTGGAGCACCGAGACCAGCGGCGCCTGCTGCGACAGCACCGAGGGCAGGACCGCGCGCGGCTCCTCCAGACGCGTCGGTGCCTCGTCCTCGGGCAGCCATGTGTACCTGCGGTGTGCGGGGTACTTTGCTTAAGATTCTTGGAGGCGTGCGTGGGGCTGGTTTGAAATTTAACGTAGAGTAGGCGTAACAAGTTACCTTTTGTATGGGTCGAAAATTAATTCTTATCTTTGTTTTTTGTTTTGCAAGATTATGAAAATGATATGGTGCAAAAATTGTTTTTATGTTTATGAATTGGCTGAGTGGCGGTTTTTAAATTTAAACATTTTTATAAATAAATCGCGTTAAAAGCACCTTTCTTAACAAGCTTTGAATTTTAACGTTACTTTAACAAGCACATCTTCTCGATGAAAAAGGAAAGTCCTCGTTAAAGATAAAAATAAATATTATTAAAATAAATCGGTTATTAGATCTCCCGGTGTACTTTTATTTAAAGAATGCGCCTGCAGATTTTCTCGGCCAATTTAAATATACTTGCTCAATAAACTGTCATTATATTTCCTTTAAGCGAGCTACGAGGCTGCAATTAAAGCTAAGATTTTGTATATTTTATAAACAATTTGCGCATCGACGCGGCTGAACACACTTCCCGCTCGTGCTGGAATACGATACGTCAAGTGCGCTCGTGCTCATATGACACGGCTGATCTTCTGTACACAAAAGCGTCCCTTTCGCGCCCAAGAAGCCAAGTTTCACGTGAACGCCCAAGAATATACGAGTCAGAAAGCGGTCGACAGGCGTCGAGGCGAGACATATTGAACTGCCAGTCCTCTCATATTTACGCAGCGCACTTGTCCGGATATAACGCGCGAGGACTCGGGGCGGCGTCGAGTTAAAAATTGCAGCCTCAAGACGCTCCCCCGGAACAATATTCCGCCGTTTAGAGAGTAAACATCGGCCCCGCGGAATTCGCCCGGAGGCAACGCGCGCGATTCCCTGCAACAGTCGTGAAAAAGCTCTAGCTGCCAGTTAGCACTCGATAAGCGGTTGTCGTACAAGCCGAGGAATATATAGGTTGAATCCGGGCTGTTAACTGACGCGAGCGAGCGCTGGCTTTTTATTGTGCGCGAGCTCCGCGCGAAACGCCTCGCTGTTTACCATATTGCTCGTCTTTCTTTGTCTGCCGAGCGGAGAATGAGTTTCCCGGGCGGCTAGACGCCTATCGTATACCGTGTGTGCACAGCGGGATTACTGTCTTCGGCTTTATTCGACTGTGCGCGAAATTGAACTAAAAACGCGGTCTTAAATTGAATTGGAAGCGCGGTGTGATACAATGATTTGTGGAACAACGGCGACTGGGATTCTCGTAATGCGATCAACTTTTTGTTTCAGTGGAGAATTAATAGGAAGATCGACAGAATCTAATCTAGGAAAAATGGTAAATCACTATTGGCCCAGGAGAAGATTTATCATTCGACTTCTCGGCGGCATTTTAGACCACTAGACAAAAGAGGGGTTGAATTTCGAACTGACTAAACCGGAGGCTAAATTGTTCCGCAAATAATTAATCCTGCGTCGATCAATTCCGAAACGTCAACTTGAACGTAAATTCAATTTCCAAAGTCGGAAAAACACGCGGTCCGCGGACTTTAAACCGTCGTCCAGTTAATGGACAAGCGATTAATCCATCGTCGACGCATGCACAAGTTTGCCGGTCCGGGGCTACGAAATCATATTCCGGCGAACGGCGCAGGCCGGCTCGAGTTTATACGACGCGCGAGCTCGAGGATTTCAGCGAAATATGCGCGAGAGGTGGTTTACGTCGAACGTGTAAGTATTTATCGGCTTCCGCGAGCTGCCGGCCGGCCGCCTGCCCGCGCGCGCGCGCGAGGCTCGCCCTATTTTACGGTCAATTTAGAAGTCCACTCGGCAGAGGCCATTAATTATTTGCCCTTGGGGATCGAAAGAGCTGAAAACGAATAATTCGCGGAATTTAGCTGCCCCCCGCCGTTACGCCGGTCCTGCGACGTGCGCTTTAACTGGCGGCCGGTCAATTCGGCCCACTCGTCTCCGACGTCCTTCGACGAAAGCTCGCGTACGGAGATTGACGCGATAATCTTCATGCGGAGCCGTCGACCGAGAGGTCGTTGAATGCAGGGCCCAGCTCCCCTACAACATCAGACAATCGGGCGAACTGCAGAGCCGTTCCCTAATTGTTTCCCTCCCTCCCCAACTCGCTCTCGAAATGAGGAAGAAAAAAATAGCGCGCTCGGGAAAGGGTCGAGACAGAGGGAAAATTGGCCAGTCGGCAGCAGAATGCGAGGAAAATGCCTCGCGCTCTTTTCTTCATTTTCGTCCCGCCTGTTATGAATAATGAATGGGAAGAAAGAGGGAGAGAGAGAGAGAGAGAGAGAGCGAGCGGGGGAGAGAAAAGAATCGATCTTACACGTCGGCATCGCCCGAGCCTCGGATAATTCATGGAAATGAAGCACTTCTCGCGCGCACGCTCTCGTCGCCCAGCTCCGCGACGGCTGGAAGTCAACTCGATCGATTTCCCGGCGCGATATCCGCGAGCGCGAGTCAACTTTCGACGTTAACGCGCGGCCCGGTCTATTTCCATAGCGCGAATCAATACCGTCGATTTCCCTCCGCGCGCGGAGAAGTATCATAATGCCCCGAGCCGCGGGCGCATTCAAGCGCGCCGGGGCGACTGGACCAGTCAATGGCCTCTCGAGGACTTCACCCTCGCCGCGCGGCGCTCGCTCCGCCGCGGGAAACGTTTAGTCCGACGCTTGCGACGTTTGACGCGCTCTCGCCTTTTTAATTTTACGGAGAAGCCCGCGCGCCGGCAGACGGGACGAGATGAGCGCCGAGTTTCGAAGAATTGACCTACTTTTTTTGAAGATACCTAATATTCATGCATATGGCAATCTGCGCTCTGCGCTCGCGAACAAGTGGTGTGATTCCGGCTCAAGTCAGACGTGGATTTTTCGCAGATGTATTTCTTCGCGATCTAATTTCGCGCTTCCGCGCGACAGTCGGGTTCGTTTTGCGTGCTTTTTTTTCAATTTCTAGGGGAGCTTTTGAAAGACTGACATTGTAAATAAATGCTTTTATTTATTAAAATTTCTCATTAATCCCATTCGCTCTAGGAAATCGGAATATATCTTTTTTTTTATCAGATAATAATAATGCCAAAAAGACAAATGTTAATACACTATAATTTAACAATTATTTTTAGTTCGTAACATTAATTATTATGTAAGTTTAATTATATGTTTTTTTGAAAACCCGACAACAACTTTTTTCAGAAACAAGTAAGAGTATTTTAATCTATGCGTACAAAGGCTGTTTTTTTAAAATTGTAATCTAGGCTTTTGTCAGAACTAATTAAAACGAGTTTTTTTTCAAAATACACTGAGATTTTTTGTAATTATTTTGAATACTATATTCTATTCAAGATATAAACATGACTTCTTTGTATTCATATTTCCTCTTTTTCGAATAAGGATATTGCTTCTTCAAAGCGGAAGCATTGTCATAGTAATTTTTGGAATTGTTCGAAAAATCTGATATAAGTGTATTTTAAGGTGTCAGGAACAAGAAATAAATGGTTTTTGAAAAATGTCTGTATGGATGTGTGTGTGTATATATACGCCTGGATCTCAGCTTCTATTGAACGAATTTTCATCGTTCACGGCTCATTTTTTTTGCTTTTTTTGTGATGGCGGAAAAAAATCCTTTTTAGTTCAGCTTATTTATTTTTGTTTTATCGCAAATTTTCGATTTTCGAAAAATTTAATTTTAATTTTTTTTAATAATAGAATTGAGATATTTAAATCGAACAAAGGCCAATTTAAAGAGTATAAAAATACCTATAATTTCAGAGAAAAAAAGTTACTCTAGCTCTTATGGTTCTTTTGTTTTTAATAAAAACGTGTTTTTTTTTTTAAAAAAGCTGATAATTCTTAAATTAAATTATGAACTGCTCTGCAAAATTTTTTGGCAATTAAGAATATGTATAGCTTAATCTGTAAACATTTCAAGCCATTTTATTAATCAGTTTTTTAATAAAAAGCTGAAAATCGAAAAAAATGAGCTTTCTTTCTCGTTCGATTACGAGTAAAAAGTCTTTAAATTACTTGAAACTTTGGGAAAAGGTAGATATTTTACACGTTCAGAGCTGTATAGTTCTTCTGCTTATGAAATGTATTAGTTCAAAAGATATTAAAGTTTTATTTATTTTCTTTCAATTTTTTGAATAGCTGTATCTTAGTGAATAATCGATTTCTTTCAATGATCGACCATTTATTTTTTTCGCCTTTAACTAAACTTTCAAAATTAAAAAGAATTTTGTAGTTCATCTGCTACTTTTTGTTTTATAACGATTTTAAGTTATGTATGATATCGCGATTATATATATAACATAGAACTGTCATATTATTATTATTATTATTATTATTATTATTATTATTATTATTTTATTATGACTTTTGGCAAGGTGCGTTTTATACACATAAGAATCGTACACGTAAACATTGTATACAATTTAGCATTGGTGAAATTTATATATAGATATATTGGGCCATGCTAAATTGTGTACAATGTTTACGTGTACGATTCTTATGTGTATAAAACACACCTTACCTGACTTTTTACATTAGTTTTAGTAATATAGTTTAAATAAAATACAAAAAGTTACTTTCCTGTAACTAATATTAGTTAGAGAAAATTAGATTTAGTTGAAATTTTTATTTATACAAATCAAGTTTTGTACACGGAGTTTCAAAAATTCTGTTTTTTAGGACTTTAAATATTCCAATAACAAAATTTATGACTTTGTCAGCGGTTTTTATATTCCTATACTCTAATTTATCTTATAAACTAATTGACGAACATTCAATTATATCATTAATAATTTGATAGTAATAAGATAATAGCAAGAACTGAGCAGCGAAGTGTATAATTTTCTTCGAAATACAATCCTAAATTAAAACAACCATAAATTGAGAAGCCAATTAGTGGCCTTATTTTTCACAAGAAATCAATTGCATCGATTACCGAGCGAAAACCTACTCCCCGAATGTTCCCATCAAGCGATTTCTAGATCCTCCGCCCGTTAAAACAATATTCGCTCTTTCTTTTACAAGTTTGTCCCCGCCGCAACGGTCAGCGAGAGATTTTTAACAAACGAAAAGCAAAGCTGAAATCGGCCTATACCTCTTGGGGTCGGCGACGATGCAGATCGACTTGGGCCTCTTGCGAATGTAGCTAATGTCGACCCAGTCGTCTTCGTCGTAGTCGTCGTAGTAGTGTCGGTGACCGGGCCTCGGGTACGAGGGATAGGACTGGGGCACGATGTGCCAGGGCAGGCGCATCTTCGCGGGGTGCGGGTACGGCGCGTCGAAGAGGTTCTCGTCGCTCGGGGCGCTGCGCACGCAGGCCGACAGGATCGAGGCCTTGGCGGAGGAGCTGCAGGGCGAGGGGCCGCGGCTCGAGAGGCAGCCGAAGATGCCGCCGCCCGACTTCTCGACCGCGTCCAGCTGCCGGTTCGTTATGCAGTACTGCTCCTTGATGTCCTCGCGCGAGTACAGCGGCGTCGCGCCCCGCTGCAGCGACGCGCCGTCGTGCAGGTCCACCTGCGTCGACACGTCCACCTGGAAACGAGGGGGTTCGTGCAGTATCTCGAGCTCGATTTCTTCGAAATTCACGCTGATCGTTCGCGCTGCCGCGAGCTGATTCTCCTTTAAATTCACGAGCTGCTGCTGCTCGTTATTTCTTTTAACGAGGATTATTTTCGTTTTAATCGGACGGCGTTGTTTGCTTTGTCAATGTCTCATTTGATAATAAAATGTTTTCAATTTTTTTTATTATTAAACGAAATAAAATACGATCTTTTAATTAACTTTTCAATCAATTCATCTTCTCGTTATTGACTAATTTACAAAAATGCACAGGATTCATTTGTATTATAAAGTTAATTTAATTGAAGGCTTAATAAGAAACGTAGGAAATGATGATTATAAATTTGATTTATTCAGATTGTCAGCTCAAAAATTGCTTATATAATAGACCTGATTAATGTCTCCTATCCGCGCACAGCACTATTTTATTGATTCATTTGCTATTTATAATAACAGAATAATTAGAAAATTCGATATTCAAGAAGTTTATTCCGTGAAAACTATTTCAGAAAATCGTATATCTCGATTTTTATGATTGTAAAGGTATGAGAGAGATTTTAAATATTTCACTGTACATGTTTACATTCGGATAGCCTACAAAAATCTTTGAAATTGTAAAACTTTTAGAACTTTTAGGGAGTATACATATTTATTAAAGTAACACTAAATAATAGATGCTTTAATAAAGATTTTTTTATTTCAACGAAGAATAACAATATTTTCCAATCGTTTGTCCTGCTTCATAAGCAGAACAAACATTGATATCAAAATTTTCTTTAAGAATAAATTATTGATGAAATATTTATATCCGAAAGGTCATCTTTACTCGGTAGATTATTAATAATCACTCGATAAAAAAATACAATGTCCAGTAGACATCCGTTGCAATGAATTTTATTAATATAAAAATAATTAGTGAACTTATTCTCAAAAATCTGTTATATTATATAATAAAGGAAATGTTATATGTCAACAAGAAGTAAACAATTTTATGATTCATCAGACATATTTGTGTGCGTCCTATTTAGATACATTTTGTATCAAAGAACATAATCCATGCTTACGAAATGAACAAATCCCAATTATGTTTATGTAATCCAAAATCCCACGTGAAAAAATTTTGTTTAGCTTGAATACAAGTTGTGAACAAGGGCTGTATTCAACAGAATTTATATACAGATTCGTATGAATTTATATAAAATTTATATACAATTTATATAAAAATTTACATGAATTTGTATATAAATTTTGTTCAATAAAACAAGAAAAATGCATTCTATAACAAAATTTTTTCACGTGGGACTATCAATTTGCATACTAAACATCACGGAAATAGGAGCTTATTTAAGAGGAAGAGGAATGCAATTCCAACGTAAATAAAAGTGCTTAATGCAATGAAAAGGGCATCGCTTTCTTGAAAAAAAAAAACCTAGCAAAAAAAAACGGAAACTCTGCAGTTTTATCGAGTCAGAGTTTAATAAAAATTGTATATCATCGTATTTGCATAAAATTAATTATGCACGCTCGAGAGCATTGGATAAACGTGAAAATACAGCCGTGTAGGAGCGCTCCGCCTCCGAAGCTTAATTGAATCCCCTTGCATTATAACTCGCGAGAACGAAAACTAAGAGCAAAGGGGGACGCCCTTCGGAGTACAATCCGCAAGGGCCTAAGTGTCCCGTAATCGGTGCACCCATGACCAAAACCGTTCCCTTCTCCGAGGAGGGCAGCAGCTGGGAACGCAGCGGAAGAAGCGCTCGAATTCCAATCTGCCCTCGAATTACGTAATTCGAGCTTCTAATTACTCCTGCCGCCTGATTCCTCGTCGAGGACGCGGGGGGCAGCAGCGCCGACGGCCCCGCGAACATTCAGCTGACTCTCCCGCCGCCCCGAGAGCAGAATAACACCCCTCGGCGCGAGCTCGCGGTGGCCAGCCCGCCACGTCCCGCGTCCTTCGATCATCGGCGCAAAAAGACTCTGGCCCACTAGCGCGAAAACATCAGCCGTGACTGGCGAGGGCGCCCGCGCGCGCGCGCGCATGAATGGAAAACTGGGTTATGTGTATATACACCGAGAGAGAGCGTCTTGGCGCAGGATTCACTGACCTGCGTGAGATGCTGCTGCTGCTGCTGCGACGAGGAGGAGGCCCTGGGCGTGGAGGAGCCGTCGGAGGAGCGCAGCTGGTACGGGGCGCCGGGCAGGCTGCGCGGGTCCATCTGCAGCTCGGCGGGCCTCAAGCCCGCCGCCGCTGGGCCCCCAGGCATGGCCGGCCCCAGGCGGCCGCACCCCCTGTGCTCGCGCCGTGGCCGCCTAGCCTATCGATCCCCGGGGGAATCGCATCTGCCGACGGGGACCTCTAGCTCTCCATGCCGCCTTCCTTCCTCCCTCCTCTCGCCTTCTCGCCCTCTCTCTTTCTCTCGCTCTCTCTCGCTGCCCCTCTCCCTCGGCGGCTCTCCCGAGCGAAAGGTCCGATGCTGCGCTTGCGGGCGGAGGCTGCTGTGGCTGCTGCCTGGCTGCGGAGGAGGAACTGCCGCCCGGAGAGAGGCTCCGAGCTTGCGGCCGCTCACCGGCGGATGCTGCTGCCGCCGCCGCCGACGACGACGACGACGGCGACGCGCCTGCGTGCGTGCCGCTGGAGGCGCCGCTGGACCGGAGGGCTCGTCGGTAAGTGCCCGATCGGGGGGATGCTGGAGCGGCCGGCGATGCTGAGGGGACGCGCCTTAGCGACCGCGCGGGAGAGGGGAGTGCGGGATATCGCCCACTAGCGGCTCTCGCTGTACCGGCATCGATCGGCTTCGCGGTTGGGGAGGGGGGGGGGGCGGCGGGGGGCGCTGCACCCCGAGACTTTTGCGAAGGATCGATCAATTTTTTTTCCCAGTCGACCCGCTGCTTCCGGCATCCGGATAGAGGGGCTGATCGTTTGCAAAAGTGCTTACTCTACACTTTTCACTCTGTGTAATTGTACGACGAGAAAATTGATTTAAAACTCGAGGAGCGCCCGTTCAGTTTTGATTCCGAAATGGTAGCAATGCAAGGAGGAGCTTAGAAAGTCTTTAAACTTTTCGGTCATAATAGTAAAATTTTCTATTACGAGAAGTGGCGGCACCAATAACTTAGCAGTAACCAACAAAAGTTGAAAGGATTAAATGTTCTTTTAATCACTTAGCGAACGACCTTCTCGTTACAAACTAAACCAGTAAGTCAAAATGGATGGCCCTTTAAAACTTCGGTTATACGTCTCGAAAGCTTTTTCGCATGCGTATCTCAAAGCGACGAGCGCAGGCATCGAAAAAGCACGCTCCTCGAAGACCAAGAACGCCTCCTCCGGTGGGCAATCCAATTAAGAAACTAAGCGACACCCGAGAGCATCGGGGAGCGATCGATGGGCCCGGCTCCCAAATCGAGTATCGCATTATTAACGCGCCCCGACGTTTCTCACGATAGACAGAGGGCCATTCCGGCCGGGTCCAATCGCCGAATGAAGACGTAGAGCGCAATCGTCGAAGGCGCTCCCCGCTCTCTTATCCAAGCCGTGAGCTCACGACGCCGTCCTCGTGTCTCCGGACGGAGAGCGAGGGATGTTAATTCAGCGAGCGCGTAGTCGAGAGATAAGGGCGATACTCGCGACGCTCGTCGGCCCCCCGCCCGCATTAATCATTGTCGCTCGCCCGGCTAATTCGCCCCCTCCCCGCCCTCACCGTTCGACTTTCAATCCCGCTGCGAGCTTTTCCGAGAGAGAGCGCGGCCCGTAATTTATGGCTGCCTCCTCGGCGATATCTCCGCGCGGCATTATCGTAGCGCCTCGCGGGCTTTTTAATCGATTGCACACCCTGCCCGCGACAGCTGAGCCAATAAAAGATAATCGTTCGCGCGCGACTCGATCGCTCGGCGCACGTCGGCTGTGCGCGAGGGACTCGCGCCTCGCGCGACGCGCAGGTACGTCGGCTACGCGCGACCTCCTCGGGCGGCTTAATCTGCTTTCTTTGCGAGGGCTCCGTTCGCGAGCAGCGAGCGCTTTGAGTGGGCAGCTGTTGGGAACAGGTGTGCAATCTAAATTGGGAGCTTATGCGTAAATTGAGAAGCTTTTTATTGATTTTTCGAGGTTGTTTAACCTGGTTAATTGAAAGAATTTGCGTGATTAACGAGCGACGTTTAAATAGCTGTTTACTTCGTCCGTAAGTTATGTCGATGTTAATTTCAAAGTAAATAGAAGGTTCATTCTTTTAGCTTTGACAGTATCTGAAAATTAATTATGGTACAGCAAACTGCGGATAAACTTATGTTGTATAAGTTTATCCGCAGCTTGTAAATAAAGTTTACTCAAACTTATTCTATCTAACTTTTATGCTATTTTATTTAAAAATCTTTTATTAACACAACATTCTTAACTATAATACCATCATTTTGAATTTAAGCTTTTTTTATAGAACGGAAAAGTGCCCAAAAACCGAGTGTATTATACTTGTTAAACGCGTCAATTAAAGCTCACGATACGAAACCTCTCATAAGAGCTTCTTCAACCCGAGATTGTTAAGCCGACTCGAGACCAGTATTTAGCAGATCGCCATCTAAGCACGTAAGCTTTTTCGATTACTTCTAGCGCCGTTACCAGATGGCAGATAGTGGAGCGACCAGCGCATGGAGGAGAAATACGACTACGGCGAATCGGAACTTCTTGATTTCATTCGTTGTAGAGGACCGCGCGACAGATATATATTACTGATGTAATATTTGATTTTCTCGTACGTAATTTAAGAGCCAAAATCTATTTTTAACTTTCAATGTTTGGTTTGATGTAAGGTAAGGAACAGGATATAAAGACCAGCACGAGATTTAAATATAAGTTTCATCAATATCTTCGTTTACGAAAATCTATAACCGATTGGTGACTTTTTGGTAGCAATTTAAAGAAAATATAAATTGAATGCGTTAATAACGGGAATACCCAATACAGCCGACTTTCAGAACCTTCGTATCAAACCAAAAAAGTGAATTTCACCATCACTGCCTTAATAATTCTATTTATTTTATAGAAAATCAATATGCAGTTTTAAGAAAAATAGTTTTGGAAATATTTAAAATTTCTGTACGATTTCGTCTTTCAATTAATTCCTCTATTTATATTTATCCTTCATCCACCCTTTTAACCGTTTTAACATTATAAAGTTCGCGCACCATCATTCCACTCGTTTTCCACAACTATACGTTCCATCTAATACGACAAGTCATAAAATTCATCGGCCGGCAGCAAAAACGATTCTGGGCCCCCCATTGAATCGGTAATCGAGTCGCTTATACACGCCGGAACATTCCATGCGCGGAATGAGCAAACGATTTTCGCGGAAAGTTCGCGGGGAAAGGAAAGCCCTCGGCAGCCTCTCGCCCTGCCGAGGCGCGGCCGAACTTATCGGCATACTTACAAAGTCTGCGGCGACGAAAAATCGGCTGGAGATGCCGACGGAAGTTCCATCTGTACGTATACGTGCCGAAAAAGAATTTTCAACTTTTAGTTATAATGCCGGCGGACCCCGGCAATCTTTCTTCTTCGGGGATATCCGTTTATTGACAGGTCGAATGTTACAGCCATCAAATAGTATATAAGAAGCGTAATATTGTAACTTCAAAAAATTGAAAAGTTCAAACTTTCTTTCTTTACTAAACGCCATCGGTTATTTAATAAACGTTGTCAAAAAGTCTTTTTAATTAAGTCAATCAATCGCAGCAAACATACAATAGAAAGTTATTAGCTATTTTCTGTTGGTTCAACTTTAGGAATGGAGCACAGTTGCGTCTCGGACCACAAATCCGCGTCTGAGGTTACAGTGTAGAAGCAAAACAAATGCAAACGTATAAAGTGTTCGATAATAAACTTTGATTTAGAATAGTATATTTATAATGGTATTTAGCCCTCAAAATATATTAAATTATTACGTTAATAAGTTTCCTCCTGATTCTGGTTTTTATCTTAAAGGCTTATTCGTATTTTTCATTCTCCGCTAGAAGATTATGAGTGCAAGAAGATCACAATCAACACATCCAAAGAACAGCAATCAGTTGATATAAGATCAATATACTATGCAGTTTTTCTTTAGGCACGCTAAAAATAGAAATGTAAAAATTCACACATTTAGTTTGGTGTCAATCGATTTGAGAGTAATTCAAATACACTTCTGGTTAACACATGATTACAAAATAATTATACACCCTCCATTCGTGACTGGAGTGAAAATTTAAGTGCCGCATAGCGTAGGTATTATTCAAAATAATACATATCCATGTGAATTCTGATACCTTCTATTTGATTTGAGGGAAAAAATCAAACGTTCTGTCCCGCGAGTATTTCAACTTTATAAAGCATTATTTTAAAAATTCTTTAAAAAATCCATTTATAATACAGTTTTTTAAATTTAAATTAATTTTTAAAAAGTGTTCTGCAATCATACAGCTTCCAGGATTTTAATAAAAACAGTATTTTCAGATATGATACTAAAAAAAATTTAATCGAATGTATAAGCTCCCATTTTTTCTGACAACGAGGAATTAATTTTAACATCACCTCTGGAAAAATAATGTCGCGTAACAAATTGAATTCCAAAATAATGAATAGCTCAGCACGGTTTCAAAAAGAATGATTCACTGCGCAAAGTTGAAATTTCCTGTCGTCTGAAAAGTTAAATCTTCCAACAACTAAAAGTCTTTTATCTCAACTGTACTTTCCCCGGGAGCGGCGTTTCGCTACTTTCATACCGAGTATTTTACCGCGATGTTTTCGCAAACTCCGCCGGCCCCACCGACAACTTCATGCAGACTTGCGCACACACTCCCGTCCAATAAACTCCCATTATTTAGCGCGTACGCAGCTAGAGCGTCAGTTTCCTAAATTCGCGTCGCGAGCCGCTCGCGTGACCGACAAATTTATCGACTCGGTTTCTCGAGCCCTGCGCCCTCCCCGCCGCCGGGACAGATCGCGCCCCATAAATTTACAAGCGTTATGGGGTAGGAAGTCGAAATCAGAGCTGCCCTTTTATCCTCGGAATTCGGCTCGAACTGCGAGAGAGAGAGAGAGAGAGCCAATATTAGGATGACGCCGCCGACTGGGCGTAGGTCACGTACTTTCCCGCGCCGGGTTATTATTGCGGATACACGCGAATGCGGAACGAGAACGAAATACATAAAACATCAGATTATATTGATCCGCGCGTCCAATCGCATAGGCCCTCCGAGCTGAACTTTTTCACCCCGCTGTTGCCTTTGGCGCGTCGAACGTCAGGATGTTTTAACGTCATCTGCTTTCGATGCGAATGTTCGAACGTGCGGTTGGTTTATAGAAATACATTTTTAATCAGGAGTGCATTTATAACGCGCAGGGAAAATTGGAATTATTTCACTTGTGCAAAATGATCAAAATGATCTTATTGAAGTACAATTATAGGGGATGATTTTTTTAAAAAAGCGCTTATTAGATATTAGATTAAATCATGTTTTTCTGACATTCTCGGTAAAAATAATTGCATAATTTACATTTAATATTCACGTAATGGTTATAAAAAGTAATTTGTAAAGTGAAATAATTCACGGAGCAGCATCTGTAATGCTTTTAATCTATAAATTACGTTTTATTTTATAATAATACAAAAAACGCAGATATTATTATGTATATTAGTCAGAGTGATTTCTGTTTAAATCTCCGCAGAAGGTTATTTTATATTCACAGTAATCTGCAATAACAGACTTGCTGAATTTAGCGATTATCTAAGTGTACTTGAGTGCAAACATCACACTAAAAATAAAGGACGATACTATTCCTAAATGAAGTCTCCCCTTATTCTTTCCTTGGCTGTGTTCCCGACTGTAATGTAACTCTTGGGCATTACTGTTATTTGATTGTAAAGCGTATTATCGCGTAAAACAAAGGTCTGCAATCTTTCCGTTTAAGAAAATGAAAGTGTTTGTTCAAATTAACTTAGCGATCTCGCTAACATATAGTGATATAATTACAAAAGTGGGATGACTGAGAGTGACGTTGTATAATTATGATTAAATAAATATTCTAAACGGAGATGAAAATTCTAACTAAAGTTCTTTTGAGTTCATTATGAAAAACATGCTAAAACTAGAATATTTGCACTTTTTTTAATATTAAATGGAGAGGCTAAACAACGGAAAGTTAAATTCGGAAGTATAATGCTATTTCAAAGAAGCGTAAAAAGAAAGATAAAATAATTTACACTGAGGGAGTTTTAAAAGAGTTTCAGATTTGCTGAATTTTATTTTAATTTCAAATTGAAGCTGCTAAAATTGGATTAAGATTCTGGAATCTGAGAAGCCTATTGAACACAACGAACCGAAGAAACTACCTACTTTTTAAACAAGTTTGAAACTTCTTTCGGATTAAAAACTCTACTTTTCAGGATGGCAGAAATTTTAAAAGTTAATAAAAACTAATGTTACATTTCAGCTGCAATCGTTCTAGGCAGTAAGAAAAATAAAAATTTATTTTTTCTTGAAGCAAGTTGAAACTCTTTTGAGTTTATTTTGCTATACAAAATTACAAATATTCAAGTATAAATAATTACAAATTTTTGAGACTTAGGATTCGCAGTTGAAATAATGTGACGTTTATAGTTTGATGCAAAAAAGGCATTTACTACTTCCAATTCTGCCATAACGATAAATTCAAATCATGATTAAAAAAAAAAAATCGATCAGGAGAGATGAAAATAAAAATTATTTTAAAAGTAAAAGAAATATTTGTATCGTTTACATTATAAATTTTGCTACATTATAATAGATTTAATACTTCAAATACATAAATTATTTTATTTAAACAATACGTACACAGGGAAAAAAGGCACTGATTAGTTTCAAGAATGTGAATTCAGGTAATATTTGATAAGATCTACTTAATTCTTGCACCACATCTCCAACCTCTAAACGTTCTACAGACTCCGATCAACTTCTAATTTTATCGCCAAAGAGCTTGTGGCCTTAAATTTGAGAAACAGACCAAAGTTTCTGATGCCGCGTGGAAGTCTGTTTGTTGAAATTCCTCGGGCATAAACAGTAGAGAAAGGCGTTTTGAGTCAGACGGTTTCCATAACTGAGACCTTTCTCATATCTTTGTTTAAGTAGCCTTCAGCAACATGCGGGCGAAAATTTTCTCAGTTTCGACATTTCAGATGGCAGTTTTCTTAGATTTTGCTAAAACTTTGAAACTTTAAGCCGGCAAGTCTTTAAAGCAAAAAAATTTCGAGATCTTAATTAGAATTTCTGATTTGTAAGTCAACTCGCAGAAGATTAGTAAATTGTTAATTTTTAATTTTAGAGAAAAGTTTGTAAATCTTAAAAAATTTGGTATAAAAAGGTAATTTAAAAAATGAACATTATCTTTCTCTTGCAGAAGTCTGTTCAAAGTTAATACTACAATATATTCACAATTACATTTTAAGGTAGAAAGACTAGCGTTTGCAACTAGTGGGTTTTTATCTTAATAGCATTTTATTTCAAATATTTCAAGCAGAAAATAGGTACTAAGCTTTCTCTCGAGATTTCAATTCAACAAACTTAATGCACTTTTTTACCAGTACTTCGCGTTTATAGACGCATCTGCATAATTTCCATCGGTTTTTAAAACTTTAACTGACTCGCAAATTGCAACTTTGACCAAAAGAAAAGTTTGGAAAGCTCTCCATTACCAGTAAAACTCATATTTTAACTGTTGTAAAAAAAGCGCTCGACTAACTTCCCAACTCTGCTTTTCGCGAGAGTCGTACCCAGCAGTTAACTCGCCGTACGTCAATTCGCGTCCACGAATCGAATAATCCCTTTGCAAGGAGCTCGACTCGGCGGAGTACAGGGTCAACATCCTTCGATATCATCCCGGACGGGGCGTGCAGTCTTCCCGTTGTAATTTCATTTTTCACGCGAGATTAGCCGACAGCTGCAGGGAAAAGTTGCAAACTAATAAAAAAATGTGGCAGACGCGTCGTTATCTCCGGAATACGGAAAATAAGAAGACAGCGAGAGGAAGGAGCCACACGCGTTGCAGAAACGTGAAGAGCACTAATTCGTCTCGCCAAGCGTGCCGGGTAATCAATCGCACGTCATCGCGGGCAACGTTCGACTGGCTAAGCAGCGAGTTTCGCGCGGCTGTCGGGAAGAGAAGGAAGGCGCCGCCCGCTGCGACCAGACTCGCCAGTTCTGCCGCCAAATGGAGGAGTCCGATTCGCGTCGAAGATTATGCCGTCCGGAGTGAGGTGTGTGTGTGTTTTTCTCTTTTTCCTGGAGAAAAGATGACCACTAGTGTACTGGGCTGCCGATGCCAATCCAATGATACGGTACCTATCATTGAGGAAATTCTTGACTAATCGAAGGCGATGTGCAGGAGCTACGTTTTGATGGAAACAAATATCCCGCCTTAAGATAAGTGGGATATCTTCTAGCAGACGAGGTAGCTGGTTTTGCAAAATATCCAAATACAATTACCCATTCACATTCGACTTTAAAATGATTTGTAAGGTCAAGGTTAAGGTCAAGGTCACCATTCCATTTTCTTCTTGAAATGCTTCAACTTTGATCTTGGCCGTTTTTTAAATTTGGTTCTTCTTAAGAGATTCCCAGGTCGACCTCTGTAAATTTGCTGGCCGATCTTAAAATGACCATGAAATCCCAGCACGTGAACGCAAAATTTTCCGCTCTTTCCATTTACGGGGCAAAAAATAGAGGTTCCTATTTAAAAAATCACTTTGACCTTGAGATAACCTTGAAAGTCGATCTCAAGGTCAAAGTCGTTGATATCATAATGTGACCCTCCTTGAACCTACAACTTTTGTTTGAAACATTTTTCAATCGGAGTACGTTTTCTGCCAATTTTTTGGGTAGAGCGATTAAAATACATACATTTTAAATTTGGAATTTTTATATTCAAATTTATTTTATAGTAATAAAACCCATTTTTAAAAATATGTGTACATTTATGTATAGTTCTGATAACATTTATTAATAAATTATAACATTTTAAGAAATTATTTCAGAAAATCTAAAACTAAAAATTTTCCTATAACGTGCTATTACTTCTTTAATTTTTTAAATTTTTGCATAAAAATTTGAAATATAAAAAATATGTAATAAAAAAAATTTTCCACATTTTGAAACTTTTTCGGTATAATATCCCCTTAAACAAGAATTGAATTTTCATTATTTAAATCAATTCGCTGAAAATAAAGTGAAATCAATGTTGGCATTTACAGGTCGCGAGAGAAAATCTAAATATAACTCATATTGAAAACTTTAGTATACGAATTTCCGATTCTTTTGAAAATATAAAGTGCTTAAATATTCTTATCTTTGTATGTATACATCACGCCCTTACGTCAATATGTCATGTCTTTGGATTCACCGACGATCCATCTTAGCTGCCAGTACAAAGTTTATTTTAAATGCGTGACCTTAACTGTCATCCTTCTTTCACACAAAATAAAAAAATAATACGTCTGCATATGTTTTTAATATCAAATTGTATTCGTTAAAAATGTTGTCTACCAACGATTATTACTCGCTGAGGATTTATCGAATTTAGATGAAAAATTTAATAAGAAAAGAGTAAACTTGTTTGTATACGTAAATGTACTGCACTGTACTGTTCAACACATCGTCATTCAATAAAACAAACTGTCGCTCATCGCGGTTAAACGTTAGACAGTTTACAACGAGTTCGAAGGGTGAACTAGTCGATATTTGAATAAGAAACCCTCCGACGACAGAGGCAGGACTTGTTATGGCACGTTGATTCCCGAACGGAGGCGGAAAACCGAGTGGTGCCGAACGCCGGCGGGATTAGGCACGAGGCTCAGAAGACGACACCGAAGAAGATCCCGACGACGCGACTGTCGCGGCTTACTGAGGCCGTTGTCAATTGCGATCCGATACTCAACGAGTACTTCTTCGACCGGCACCCCGGCGCCTTCGGACAGGTTCTGAATTGCTATCGCATCGGCAAACTTCATTACCCGACGGACGTCTGCGGGCCGCTCTTCGCGGCGGAGCTCGAGCTCCGGGGCCTCCACTCGAATCAGGTTTGTTTTGCTCCCCCCTTCCCTCCGAATCGAATCGACCTCGAAAGCAGCGCATCGGACGAGCCAAGATATTCCGGCCCCTGGAAATGCCAGCGCGAGCCTCGAGTTGATCGGCTTTTTTATTCGGTATCTCGGCGCGGGCGAGGAGCTCTTGTCCTTCTTTTATGCTGCTCTCCGGCTTCTTCCTCCTCCCCGTCTGCTTCTACCCCGGCTCGATAATGCTTTACAAAGAAAATCGTGCGCTCGGGATTCTTTGTACGTCTCGGGCTTAGCTTTCGACAAAATACTGCTTTGCTTTTCATATCGTGTTTTTCCTACGGCGTACAGCCTGCACCCCTGGCTGTGCATGCAGTCGCCTTTTTCTATACATATCTTAAGAATAAATTTCCTTGTAACCTCTTTCGTTAATAATACGCTTCGTCGACCGAGAATCTGCAAGACAAAACAGTCTGGCCAATATTGCGCACGCTGAATAATTGCGAGGCGCGTGGAAGGCTATTTTTGCGCTAGATAAACAATTTTCGGCCATCTACGGGTATCGTCAAAGCAGTATATTGTCCTAGTTTTTAAAGTCGAAAGATAAAGCTGGCATTTTCAAAGGAGACATTAAATTGCAAATGTCAAAATAAACATTTTGCCGAAATAAACGAGCTAAATTTAAAATATTTTCATAGGTATAATCCAAGGTTCCTTGCAAAAGTAAACTTTGAAAATAAATTAAACTCAGTTTACCGAGAGCAAACGTAACCCATTAGTCATTGCTAATATTAATAAGCGACGTTAATCAAGCGCAATTTAGTAAAATCACGTTCCCGCGACTGTGCAGGTATTTCAATAGCTCGATATACGTAAATGCCAATGTAAATTTAATGGTATTCCGAGGCCAGCGAAGAAAATGATCGTTTATCGAGCAGCCGGAATAAAAAAGGGCCAGTCGTTGAACGCAAATGCGATTAGCGCTTCAATTATACCTTGCGATAATGAGGCTCCGGCGAATTTCGGCTTGTCGTCGCGCGAATCCAGGCAGGCGGACGCGGCGCGTAAAACCGCCAACATGAATTTGAAATTTCGACGAGCGAGCGGCGAGCGCTTCGGCCGGTAAATGTCGCGTGTATTACGGCCTAACGCTATAACGCTCGTTACCGCGGGGGAGTGCCGAGGTGCGCGTCGACCTCGCAAAAACTCCGCCCGCGAGCGGCGCGACGTGCCGCCGACTAATTTCGCGACGCTCCTCTGCATTTCGAGCGAAAGTAGGCTAATGCGCTTCCGCCTCTCGATTTCTGATAAGCTATCAGAAAAGTTTTGCTCCTTTCTCTGGCGCCTCTCGCTTCCTCTGTGTCTCTTTCTCCGTTTCTCGTTGTGCCCGCTGGGAACTCGTATCTGACGGCGGATCGTACCTGTCTACTTTTGCTCTCGCGAGTCTTGCGAGATCGAAAATGAGAGGAGTTTTTCTTGAGCCGTTAGGAGGTAAAGCTATTTTTTCGTTTTGAAAGGGAAGCCAATTCGTGGTATTGTGATTACTTTGGCAAAGGATGAATCAAGATAATGGAATACATAGTAGACGCGAGGTATTATGCGAGAATGGTGAAGACGAGAAGAGCATACTTCAACTTCTTAATATGAAACTTGAACAAAGAAAAGTTTGAATTTAAAAATTGGAGTTTTTTCTCGTTCTTTTTCTTTTTAAAGAGTAAAAGAATGTTCTATGTGTCAGCTTTCTAAAGTTGTACAAAAAATAAGTTTTATCTCACTTGCATTTTCTTCTCTTGAGGATAATGTGATACTTGAAAAATTAATACTAGGTGTCCGTACGTATACATATATGCGCTAACGGAAAATGTACGTGGCAATATAAACGATCTCATCGTCGTATATCTAATTTTAATATATATAAAATAAAAAACTTAGATAAGAATAGCAAATATAAAAAATAATCAATAAAATTGCAGCCGCAATCTCAAACACAGGGATGCAACAAACTAGAGACAAAATTCCAACTCCAAATACGATAGTGGAAACTGAAACAATTGAAATGACCAAAAGAAAACAATGCGAAACAATAATCAACCATAAAAAACCACAAGGATTTGCTTCAAACTGTAAACAATGTCACTACCCTAAACCCTCTGGTGCCAAACATATCCATTTCATAAGAGAATCTGTAGACCCGGAAATAACTAACAAGAAAAGTAATGAGAGATACTTACCGATTGAAACAGTATTTAATGAAATAGACAATACGGCAAAAGATAACAACAAGAAGGCTAAAGTAATGGTAGCTCCGGGTAAACAGATCCAACAATCCAATAAAATACGCATGTCCTATGGAGATATAAACTACCTAAGATCAAACAAAGCTATTTTTTATTTTGATCGAGGCATCAGAGGAAAACAAATTGTTACGAATTCAATGTCCTCTTTAAAAAATCAATCGAAATACAAAAACCTTGTGGTTATAGATGATATCATATTTACATCGAACTGTAAATGCGATTCTGCAGAACAACGTGAAAGAATGTTTCCCCATTTTAGGGTAACATGTGCCGTGGGACTCACATGTCCAGATATTGGTAAAATATTTGGTTAGAATTGTTAAAAATATATAGCATGTTATCATATTATTTCACTGTTAACAAATTCAAATTTTATTAGTATTAGTTTTAAGTTTTAATTATATTATATTATTTTTTTTTTCATGACTAGCGACTACCTTCTATGTGTCATGAATAGTTTAGTCGCCAGTTTTTAAAATCCGGACCTGCGAACAGGAAACATCGTTTTTCTTTGCAGGATACAGCGCTTAGTCTAAGGATATATTGTATATATACTCAAACTGTAGCGTGTTTGTATGCTATGTAAATTATGTAACTCTGGATTAATAAATAAATAAATGAATTGTTGGTGAACTGAAAATTTTGCAATGTTACATGCACTCTAAGTTCACATTACATATAGAAAATAATTATACGCTGTCACGGTGCGTTTTAAACAATTATTGTTTATTGCCCGCGCACCTGTCAATTTATTTATTTATTCAACAAAACCCGGTAATTGATTGGGCTAATCAACACGAATTTGCAAGGTCTAGGAATAAAAATAAAAGAACATAAACAATCAATTTCAAATCAAATTAAATATATTAAAAATTCTATACACTTTCGCGCCTCACACACACGGCTCTCATTAATATACTTATATTAATATAAACTCACTCAATGCTTTCTCCTGAGTCTAACTCCAATCCTCTCTCTCTATGCAACAAAAGTCCC
>JAWWEM010000054.1:6572422-6597058 GCA_035582935.1 Ormyrus thymus | reverse complement strand
CGCAGGCCGTAAAAAGCCTCCCCCCTCCCCCCCCCCCCCCCCCGCGACTATCGATTAGTCGCTCCACAAAGAAAATAGATCAGGCCTCGCTCGAGCGCGCGCCGCCAGCCGCGCAAGTCAAGAACTCCCCGAGTCAGCGGCTCGTCGTCCTCTTCTCCGGCGATTGACTTCGCGCGCTCTATGTCGCTTCTGCGCGTGTACCATTGATCTCGCCCCGCTCCTCTTGCTTTTTATATAACTGGCTTTTTTAATAATGCACCGCACTTTTTTTTTAGCTCTCTCCCTCTCGCTCTCGCTCTCGCTTCTCGTTCGGGGGAAGGAGATAGTTCTCGACAAGTCTAAAATTTAGCTGCCGGCGGCTCGTGAATATTGCAGCTCGCCTGTCTATTTTTAGCAGCATTGTTACTCGGGCCGCGCGGTTCCGACGTTTATACTCGCCGGGCTGCTGTGCAATGTTTACAAAATCGAAAATGCCTGCTTGGCGCTTTAAAGTCGGCTTGGGCAGAGGCTGATTTGATCGATAAACTAATAAAATCCTTTACGGGCTGCCCGTGCAGGATACCTTTTTTGTCCCGGAGGCACGAAGAAATTGTTTCTATGGCGGTAATTCTTTTGTTTTTATTTCAGCGCAATAATAATCCTCCGCGCGAATGCAGTTCTTTTAAACAATGATACAAAAGCCGCAACTACTCTTTCAAGTTATTAATTCATTGGCTATGCGTGTTTCTGTTATTCCGAAATCATAATAACAGGAAGTCGCATTACAAAGCACCCATTTGTTCCTATATCATACGTCTTGCAATGCTTCTCGCAATTGAACGAATTATAATATAAAATACCAAACAAGCGAGTCAGCATTCTGACCGGCGACTCCTCCGTCGCGCAAAAAAAGAAGTCGTTAGTAATAACATCGGAACGACACGGAGCCTGAAAGCCGCCGCTGCATTCGCGCGACGACACGCTTCGGCGAGTTTTTTATCCGCCCAGCCCGCGGCGGCGTTGCCTCCATTCGGCTCTTGTTCTCCTTGGCTGCGGCCCTCGGTGAAAGGCAGGGGCGGCGCGGAAGAGGCTCCGCGCGAAACGGCGACTCTCGCTTCGGAAAAGGAGAGAAGAGAAAAAGGGGGGAAAAAAAAAACGATCCAGGACGCGGAAAAACGTACCGAGGCGCGGCGGGTCGCTTTAATTGAAAAGCGCCGAGGCGGGCGAGGCGAATTCCTGCCCTTGGATCGCGCGATATTTCACGGGGCGGCCGCTGCCAATTCATCAGTCGACGTCCGAGCGTGACGCGCGAGCCGGCCGTTATTTCGCGCGCGAAATTCGACGGGGAGTGGAAATCGCGCGCGTTGTCTCGCTTTCCGCGCGACACATATCGCGGCTACGTGCGCATGTACGCCCCGCACTCTGCATGCGGCTTTCTTCGAATGGGAGGAGAGAGAGCGAGAGAGAGAGAGAGAGAGAGAGAGAGGGACAAAGGTGTCTCACGTAACAGGGTCAAACATTGTGGAGGTGGCAGTTCAATAAAAGCTTCTACTTGCCTATACGCTGCGCTAGGATAGGCGGACGTTTCATGGACTTTTTAGCAAGAATGCTCTCGCACTCTTTGCAGTTTCACCCTGCTGGCTGCGCCGATGAAAAAGACTCGTGTCGACGAATTGGCTGCTCTCGCGTCACCTTTGTTTTCTTTTCTTACTCTTGCTTCTCGGAGGGAAGAAAAAAACGTTCGGACTAATTTCTTCTTGATTAAAGGGACACGAAGGGACTGGCTTTCGAACTTTACAGAAGGTCTCCGTTCGTTCTCTTGCTTACTTGCTTGGTTTACGTAGCTTTTTAATAAATATTATGCAAGCTATAATTTAATTGCGCGGGTAAAATTATACTCGTGACGTTATTGTTGCGTGGCTGGATAAGCATCCAACATTATTTGAAGTTCACGCATTGTTAGAAGGTTGTGACTGCTGCGGGGAAACTATGCGCTGCGGCTATTACTTCGCGTTTAGGACCAGCAGCTGTTATTAGTAACTATAGCAAGTGATTACGGTGTTTACATTGAGTATAGTGGATAAAGAGTAGATGCAGAAAATTTCAAAACATCTGCAATGGTTTCAAATATTACACTAGAGAATTTCAAAAAACCGTTTTACAAATGACGCTAAAATCCAAGAATGAAAGCAATGAATTTAATTTTATTAATATATAAATTAACTATTGATTTCGGTTCTATTCCGATGCACATCTGCACTCAAAGGTACCTAAGAAACTGAGTGTAAAACCAATTGAATTGGTAAAAAAGGTAGGAAGCAGCACTTTAATGTAATATATAAGATAAGACGAATCCTAATTATTTTCATTAAAAACATTCAAGTCCTAATAACGGCAGTAATTTTAGATTTTTTTCTGTTTTATTTTCAGCGCAAAGTATATAATAATTAATTTGAACTAGAGATAATCACCCGTTTGAAAATTCACATTTAACCGAATTTAGAATGCAACCTGAAAGTACTCGTAGCTCAAAATAATTGTTTTCAAAAACATCGAGCAAAATATATCAAAAAGAATGTCTTTTTATTCGACGGAAAATTTTCGCGAGTCCTTTACGATCCCGATCGGGAAGAGCATCTTTAAAAAAGCATCACGCCGAACGGGAGTTCCATAAAACGCAGGCATGCGCGAGGAACAACGCGAGAAATGCATCGGATTCAATAACAATATCAATAAAAAGACATTCGAGACCGGGGAAAAAGCCGGCTCCACTCGGCATGGATCGCATCCGCGGCCGCGAGAGCGCGCGTCTGCTCCCTCTCTCTCTCTCTCCCCGAGGGGAAAGGGAGCAATCGCCGAAGCTCGAAAGTAACCCGGCGCTCCTTTCTTGTTCTGTCGTCCAGCATCGAGACACGCAGGAGACCCTGACCGTCCTGGACAGGCTGGACCTCGACACGGAGAAGCCCAGCGACGAGGAGCTCGCCCGGAAGTTCGGCTTCGAGGAGGCCTACTACAAGAACGAGCTGACGTGGTGGCAGAAGCTCAAGCCAAAAATGTGGTCCCTTTTCGATGAACCCTACTCCTCCAATGCTGCCAAGGTCGGTACCGAAGTCTAATCACTGATGATGCCCGATCGCGAATTCTAAGGTCGAGGCCTTGTATTACTTTTATCAGGGCAGCATCTTACGTAAAACAGTAATGCCCAGACGGTTTAAAGTCTAGGTTCTTATACAATTACATTCTCTCTCTTCTCCTCTTACTCTTGGTCGTTATAGCCACCGCTTCAGTTTTCACTTCTTCCAATCTCTGTTCATTGTCCGGTAGATATACATCTTTTATTACAATTGCATTTACCTTCGGCTCTCTTGCTGACATCTCTCTTTTATGTACTCCCAACTGACTTTTATCGTTAGAACAAAGCGCGACTGCCGGCTCTTTGTTTAATCCCACTTATTTCTGCTCTGCATGGATGCGCTCAGACTACTTTTTTACGTAGACGTAGTAAGAGGGAAATTCCCTCATCACGAGCGTCCATTCGCGCATTTAATCAGAGCAGCGAGGTAAGCACGAGAGAGTTGGTCAAGTCGGTCTTTTCGGGTGAAAATAAGAAGCTAAAAGTACGTTTCGAAAGTAAGTTAACGACGTTTCTCGGGACTGCGACGAAGTTGATTTCTCCAAGTCTCTCCTGCCTTGGTGTTTTGAATAAATAAGCAGTGGAGGTGAAACTAATCGCTGCACAAGAACCTTTTTTCTAGAGAGTTTTTTCAATTTTTTACCCCGATAATTACTAGCTAGAAGAAGCATTTTTACTGGCAAACTTTGCAATCGCTTACCAGCCTCGAAATGTAAGAAAGTCGAAAATAACCGCCACCTTATAATCATCCAGGAATGCTTCGCGTGCTTGAGTGCCGGAGCTTTTCTGTGTGAATTCACCTCACCTAACTCGACATAAGGTAGCTTGTAAAGAACGCGCGAGAGTGCAGGTCGGAATGGCTTGGGAATGACTGTTGACATGTACAAAGTAGAGTCGAGCCCGATTGCTCGTCCACGCGCAGCAGACGGCAGACTCGAGCTCGCGGCGACGAGCAATCGGCGAACATCCCTCCTCCCCCCGCCAGCATGCGAGCGCTTAAGATCCAACCGTACGTAGAGAAAGCTCGCGCGACGCTCCTCCGCTCTGCACGAACTAGTCTCGTCCCCTCCTCCCAATTGCCTGTGCTCTCGTCGCGCTGCTCCCGCCCGACGAGTCCCCGCGAGAGCGCTTGCACGTGCCTTGAACGTTCCAGATAATCGGCGTCATCTCCGTCTTCTTCATCTGCGTCTCGATCCTGTCGTTCTGCCTGAAGACCCACCCGGACATGCGGGTGCCCGTCATCGTGAACAAGACCGTCTTCGGCAACGTCAGCTCCTGGGTCCTCGACAAGACGCACACGAACGCCCACGACGCCTTCTTCTACATCGAGTGCGTGTGCAACGCCTGGTTCAGCCTCGAGTTCCTCATCCGCATCACCGCCAGCCCGAACCGCTGCGAGTTCATCAAGAGCTCCGTCAACCTGATCGACCTCATAGCCACGATCAGCTTCTACATGGACCTCGCCCTGCAGAGGTTCGCCTCCCACCTCGAGAACGCCGACATCCTCGAGTTCTTCAGCATAATCCGCATAATGCGGCTGTTCAAGCTGACCCGCCACTCGTCCGGCCTCAAGATCCTCATCCAGACGTTCCGCGCCTCGGCGAAGGAGCTGACCCTGCTGGTGTTCTTCCTAGTCCTCGGCATCGTCATCTTCGCGAGTTTGGTTTACTACGCCGAGCGTATCCAATACAATCCTAAGAACGACTTCAAGAGTATTCCGCTCGGCCTGTGGTGGGCCCTGGTCACTATGACCACGGTCGGCTACGGCGACATGGTACCCAAGACCTACGTCGGCATGTTCGTCGGCGCCCTATGCGCCCTCGCCGGCGTGCTCACGATCGCCCTGCCGGTGCCCGTGATCGTCAGCAACTTTGCGATGTATTACAGTCACACGCAGGCGCGAGCCAAGCTCCCGAAGAAGAGGCGTCGAGTGCTTCCTGTGGAGCAGCCCCGGGTAAGAGCGCCCGGGGTGCCGGGGACCGGCGGGGGCCCGGGCTCCGGGCAGCCCGGGCCCGGGCACCTGCCGCTGTCCGCCGGCCACTGCCAGTCCGTCAACCCGGAGACAGGCATGCCCCCGACCAGGCACCAGCGAGCCAATGCGATGAAGCCCAATCATCCCAAGGATCCCTTCGCCACCAAGTCGGGTAAGTCTCCGTCTCTCTCTCTCTCTCTCTCTTTCTTTCTCTAGCTCTTTCGCGAAAAACGTAGAGCCGTTGGTAAATTCCTTACTGGCCCGCTGCTGCGGGAAAGCTGCCTCGTAAATTCCGCTGCCGAAAACGCCAGAGTCTTCTTTGCTTTTATTAAACGCCCTTTCAGCTGCAGCGATGTACTTTGCTTGCAAATTAAAGCGATAATAATTATTCCCTCTTGTGCGAGGAAGCCGTCATTTTAACTGATATTTCTGTACGTTTTTCCATGTAGGGAGCCAAGTTTAAATAGTAAAGAAAAATTCCATCGGATCGTTTGTCAAGTGGACTTGGTTAAACTTTCGACGGGATTTTATTCCAATTAGCGTGTAATCGACCGAAGAATAAATTTCTTCTTTTCATGCATGCTGGTACGAGTAATACATAATAATTCTACTTTGTGTGAATAAGTGTTCAATTTTGATATAATAACTGTTTGCCGCAAAAAGCGAAGGTTGAAAATTTTACACACGACTGCAAATTTTTGTACATACATATATATGTAAAAGCACTCTACACTTACAGAATGAGAACTTTAAATTTTCTATCTTGTGACGTAAATATTGTGTATGCATTGTTAAATATTCAATAAGACACCACAGGACGTTCTAATACAAGTAACAATGAATCCCCGTAAGATTGCTCGGTTCTGTTACACAATGAAGTGGCAGTAATTAATGAAGGCAATTTAACTTTAAGTACTTTTGTACACAAAACTTTGTGGGCACTAAAGTATGCACGATTGCATTTGAAAAAAGCGTGACAAAGTAACATTGATTAATCGTGTGTAAATAACAAACGAACCATAATGTATGAAATAATTTAAATTTCGACATTTTCATATAATAATAAAATTCAAGTCGAATCGAATTTTTTGAATACACAAGGAAATTAAAGTGGTTAAAAAATAAATAAAAACATTTATATGATTTTTATAAAAAGTATTTGCAATTATTTCAAAAATTAATTTGCAGATTTAAACATATTTCTAAGAAGAAAATCAAATTTTATTTTAGAATCCGTTTCTCGAACTTTATTCTTAGATAACAAAATCGCTTTACAAATTCGATCAAGTTTCATTTTCTGAAATTGAAACACTTTTTGGTGTCTTTCCGATATTGTCTTACTTTATTCAGTTAAGTTCGGGGCACCTCCAAAAATATCGTTGCCTAAATTTTTCTTTAACATATATTTCATTGAAAGTGTATAAATAAAAGTAACTTTCGCGATATGCATATAAAGTGTTTGTAGTTTGTAAAAATAACTCGAAAACTCAATTAGAGCCCATCATAACTTTTTTAATTTCGATAATGGACGTATCGATTATGAGGAGAAAAAATAAAAGATTTTCATCCTGGAATGCTCCTTTAAAGATTTAACTTGTCGTATTACTTCTTTTAGCAAAAATTTATACGATCATTATTGAAAAACGATGAATTTGAACGATGCAATTTTTAGCCGAAAGGAAAATGCCAAAACCTGTTTTAAAAGCTGCGGATCAATACGCGAGTTTAAAGTGCTCCGCATCGAACGCGAAATAGTTGTATACAAAGTCCAAAAATTTCAAACACCCATTCTCTCGCACGCTTCGGTGTCATTCTCTCAGTTATGTTTCTTACTTGATAAAAATCTTTTGCATGCTTGTTGACATCCGAATTCCCATTACACGGCCCGCCATCCCATCGAGAAAGAAATCAAAGTGGAACCTCATCCCGTCCCGAGCGAGCACAGCAATACGCAAAATTCGTTTCAGCCGATTGACTCCCCCGAGATTAAAGGATGAAAATTTTATCGCCGGTTCTCGTTGCCGCGCAGCAACAAAGCAAGAACACCGTCTCGGCGTCTGACCCGAGCTTGACTCTTGCTACTAGTCCGCCTCGTCGCGGTGCGCGGAAGAAGCGCGCGTCTCTACTCCGCAAAGTCAAGAGAGAAAGAGAGATAGCGGGCAAAGAAAGCGTAGGAGGCCAAAGCATCCGACACCTGAATATTCATGCCGGGCGTTTCAGCGGGCCTCTCTCCTTCGGCCGCGAAGAAAGAGTCGGAGAAAAGGGGCGCGCGGATCTCGCCTCGGCCGGGGCTTCTTTCTCCCCGAGCGCATAATGCGAGGCCTTTCAGCCGGGTAATTGCGAGAGTTCGCGCGTGCGCTCGCGATCCGCACGCGCTCGCCTGTATAACGGGGCGGCAGCCGAGAGGCGACTCCGAGGGAAAAATCTCAGCGGGCAATTTTCACCGCGCCATTGACGGACGGGGGCTGCCGACTCGGAATAAGGAAGTCCTATCGGACGGAGGAGGAACTTTCTCCCGTCTCTCTCGGTTTTTCTATATATAGGCCGAGGACGTCGGTGGCTCAATAGGGAAGAGAGCCAGCGGCGTCCTTTCTTTCATTTCATCCGGAGCGCGCCCGACGAATTAAAGGGGAAACTCGATCGGCTTTTAATCTGCCTCCCCCCTCTCTCTCTCTCTCTCTCTCTCTCTCTCGAGATAATCGGGGCCGCGACGCTACATCTGTCACCTAGACGTATGCTGCATATAGACCAGCCGGCTATTGTGCGAATTGATGTGCTCGAATTGTTCCCGCGACTACGGAGGCGCGCCGCGCCGCGTTTCTACGTGCGTTCTGTGTGCGCTCGGCGTCATCAAATTATATTCGACGAAAATCGCGCGCTCGCGGAGATAATTGATAGTGAAATTATCGTTACAGTGTACTGCTGGAACGCGCTCGCCAAGCGAAATAAGCCAGTATGCGCGCTGTGCATTCAATTATCAACTTGATCAGTCCTGTACTGTTGTCGATGGAGCGGCGAATAAGTTTTTTTCCTCTTCTCATTGACGTTTCAACGACGGGCTTTTGAAGCGAGTTCGCGCGGTGCTGGAAATTGAAGAGCTAAAGTCAAGTAGAATGTATAACAATAAGATTTGTCGAAAAAGAGATAAGCCACTATTTCGGGAAGCAATTAACGAGAAGGCTTTTATCGCGACGATCTGCGGGCGAGATTATTTTTATTATCGCGATGAAAATAACGATGTTTACACAGTCATTAAGGCCGTCGTCCGTCAAGCAGCGCCTCGGTAGCCGCGAGTCAAATCCCGATTACCGCGCAGTAGTCCCCCCGCTCAACGATAACAATCTTCCCCGGAGCCCAATTACTAACCGTCTCGCTCTGTTTTCCTTTGGACCTGTTACAGACGAGGATCGAAAGAGCTCGAATCTACGAACCAACGGGACCAAGGCAGCCGCGAGCATGGGCTAAGCGAGCAGGCAGCCTGCCTGCCTGCCGGCAGAGACGAGAGCAAAAACGAAAAAACAAGCCCGTCGTCCAGGCCAAGCCCAGACCGACGACGAAGACGACCAATGGGGATCAGCGCAGCCACTAGGAGAGAGAGACAGATTCGTAGTCCGCGATATCTTACCGGCAGGATGAAAGGGCGAGGGACGGACGAGGGACTGGACGAGGGACGCGTCGGGGAGAGAGCCGACCTGTCGCTCGATCCCGCTCCTCTCTCCCTCCCTCGCCGTTGCACGTCTAACTCATAAACGCACGGCCGCACGGCTAATGTACACTCGCGCGAGCGAGCCTGCGCACACACGTTATTATCACACACAGACACACACACACACACAGACGGCGGTGGTGGAACTTCACTCGGGGGACGCAATCGTCCGTCGCTCCTCGGCGATTCTCCCCGGTCCGATTGAACTTCCACCTCGGCCCTTAGCGATAACCACTAGTCTAAGACACCTTCCCGCGACTGTACGAGGGCGTCGAGGGCGCGCAGCTTACGTTAAACGAAACGCTGGTGCGGTTCGCGCGTGCATATACGGGGCATATCGAGCGCGCGCGCAGCGAGACGTAACGAAAAGGAAGTGGGCCGGCAGGACTCGATCCGGCATCGCGATCGGACGTGAACATCGCGCGCGAGCAGAAAGAGAGAGCCGGAGAAATACGCTGGAAATCCGGGGAGGGAAAGTTGCGCGAAATTGATTTACCGGACGGCGGCGCGCGGGAGCTCGGGAGAGATCGAGCAGACGTACGCGACGTCGCGTGCTTCTCCTTTTCTTCTTTTCTCTCCGCGGCCTGACCACCGGAGCTATGGGGGAGACCCGGGCAAGATGGTCATAGCGGGCCAAACGGACACCCCATATTATTTCTGATATCGCTCTTACGAAAATTCTGAAGTAAATCAAGTATATTATTATATGTGTCATTAGCATCAAAGTTTCAGTACGTGCTCGCTGCACGCGGCAATAACATTGCTTAAAAATCAAAACATTGATTTTAGTCCGTGAACTTACGATGCTATCAAGGTATAAAAGTGAACTTACTTTTTACATAGATGATGAAATTAATTCAAAAATAGTATCAGTATATAGCATTTATTATAGATATTTTACCAAAAAACCTTTTAGAATCAATATCAATTTTCCGGGCAAAAAGGTCACCCGGTCCTGTGTATATAATATATATATAATATATATTATATATAATTATATAATATTATATATCATAAAAAGGGGTTTATGACGACCGCGATAAGGAGGGAAGATGCTTTCCCTTATGTTTATGCCTACCGTCATAATTTTCTCCGAATGCGAACGAGATGGGCTTATGTAGAATAACCCGTCGGTTGCCACAAACCTCTATAAACAAATGTATATATAAATATGATCAAAGTTGCTTATTTAACCAATTTTTATTAATTTTTCCTGAGGGTGTTCGTTTTGCCCGTCAATTTCTGACAACCTCAAAATTTCAAAAGTTTTTCAAAAATTTTTCAAAAATTTTTTATTATATGTTTAAGCAATAATTCATCACTATGGTTACATGAGCTTATTTATTTTGATGTCTACTTTAGAAAAAAATTTTAATTGACTATATTTTTCTTTCTTGAATACATTTTTTATTTGTTTTTCCTTAAGGGGTCCATCTTGCTCGAGTCTCCCCTACACACATATATATATATATATATATATAGGTGTGCGTATAGCTGTTCCAGCGCTTTTCGCCGGCTCGCGAAAATTCTTTCGTAACAAACGCAGACCTTCCGGGATGCAATTTATTTTGCGCTCGCCTTTGTTCTTTGACTCCGGCGTCCCCTTTTATCCCTCTGAAATCCGTGCTACCGCTCGCGTTATCGTGGATAATATACGTCTGCGATTGATCGGCGGTCCGCGCGGCCCGGAATTTGTTGTCGGGATATTTTCTCGAGAGGGAAATCAAACTCGCGGTGGAATTAAATTTTTAGATTGCAATTTATGTTTCGGGACGTATAATTTAGACTAAAATCCTGGGAGCTGACGTTTTATCGGGGAGTCTAATATTTCTCGCTTAGGTTAAAATAAGTATTTAGACCATTTGTAAAGGGATTTGTCAATTTATCATGGAAGGAGGGGGGGGGGCACTTTTTAAGTGAAATTTATGTGTTTGATGAAAAAGCCCCTCCTCCAGAATGGTTTCAGCACTTTTTTATGCTTTATCGCGAGTATCCTTTTTCCAGATTCTCAAAGTTGAGGGCATAAAGCAGGCCGAAGCCGTATTTTTGGATATTATAAATGTAGTCTTACTCACGAAATATCTATCAGCCCTCCGTTGTAATTTAATTTCCGCAATGAAAATCTCTCGCACGGTTCGAATTGAATTAGGAAGCGACCAAGGCAGACAATTACCCGCGCAAACAAGCGGCTCTTTAAACAAGCCATCGAAAGTTTGACGTCCTTCGCGAGGCGCGCGGGGGATTTAGCCATCAGTCAAAAGTCTCTCCCTCGCGGACGGCGATTCCCGACGAAGCGCCGCAAAGAATGTTAGACCCGCTCCTGCGCGCGAGCGAGGAAGCCAATTATCCCGACTCGGCGGAAGGAGCTCCCTCCGCGCTCGCGAAATAATTCCTCATTATCGCCCTCGGCGGCAATTAATTAGCCCTAAATGGTCTTAACGCCCGGGGAGAAATTCGAGAGGAGAAAAGAACGCTCGAGGAGCCGCGTCGACTCTCCCGCTCGCCGTGACAATAAATATACGTCACACCGGCACGAATTATCCTTCGAGGAGAAGAAAAAAAGAAAAAAAAAAAGAAAAAAACAATGGCAGAATTCGAATTCCTCGTCTCGCGGGTTATAATCACATGTTTATAATATTCATATCGTCGGGACCAATCAGCATTTCTCTCTTTGTCAGCCCGGACGCCCACCGCGCTTCTGTACCTGCGCACGGATGTAATAGGAAAGCAGAGGGGCATCGTCGACTCGGCGGATATCGGCGCTAAATGCGCGCGTTTTTTTTCCGGCGAAGCAATATATATGTATAGGCGTCCATTGTCGCGTTCTCGAGAGAGTGAGAGAGAGAGATAGATAGATAGATAGATAGTCCTTTATTCGCTTTGCAGCAAAAATATAATAGTTTACATTAAAATGTATCAGCTTTTTTTTAAAAACATTTACAAAATTCATAGAACAAAACGCAAAGAAGATGATGATACTAAAGCCGTAAATTTTTGGTAATTTTGGTCAGGGACCTACTTAAATTCAATATAACACTTAAATAACACTTAAAAAAGAGAGAGAGAGAGAGAGAGAGAGAGGAAATAAAGTTGTCCGGCGGGGAGGAGGGGAAAAAGCGCGAGCCGGGACATCCGTCAGGTTGAGTAATGAGGTCGCGCGGCCGCGTTATGCGGGCTTAAAATTCAAAAGGCGCCGGGGAAATTTATTTTCTAACGTCGGTCGAGGGGAAAAGAAAGCGCGAGCGCCGCGAGTAGCTCGATGTTGACTCGGATGGATGACGTAGACGCCCGAAAAAGGGCGAGCGACGGAGGCGGGGGAGGGTAATTCGATGAGAACTCCGGCAATGTTTAGGGAAGCGCCATCGTTTATTAACATTGTTAGGGGGAGCGCGCAAGAGCTGCAACGGCGCGATATACACTCTAGGAAATAACGTGAGATTAACCGTTTATTGGAATATTCCCACGTGCGATGAGAATGCGCGGTCGATAAAATTCGCGAAGATGATCGGTAATAACTGTCGTAACGCTACTGCCGCGTATAATAGAAGCGCTTTGCGCCGCGCGAACCATCATTTCTGCGCCCTCGAGCGAAATCCGAGCTTCGATCGCACATTTGCGTGCAGTAATAGCGCCGAGCGAAAAATCTCCGTCAGATTCGATAATCTTCGAGGCCGCGCCGTCGGTTCATTATCAGTCCACCGGCGGAGTCGAAGACTCCCGAGAGCGACTACCTCGCGAGCGAAATTCCCGAAGCTATCGAGTTCCCAGCGGCGCTAAATTGTCGTGAAATCCACTCTCGGCCGGGAGAGCGACGGGCAGCCTTATCCGGAGCCAAACAAAAAAAAAGGAAACAGAAAAAAATCTCGCGCGCTCCATCGTCGAGGCGGTGCCGGAAGGAGCCGCACGTGCGCGTTTTTCACCTTTTTAAAGAAAACGCCGCGCGACCGCCGCCGGGGCTTAAGCCAATCCCCGAACGCTTGTTGCGCCCCCGGCGGGGTCACGGAGCTTTTACGCGGTCTGCGGCTTTCGGGAGGCGAGTCGGCCCCCCCCCCTCCCCCCTCGCTGCACCAAGCGTCTCCCCCGCGATCGGACTCTTTTCTCCTTTTCTTTTTTTATTCGCGCCACTCGTTTCGACGGCCACTCGGCGGATTTATTCGACTGTCGAGTCGGTAGATCGGCTTCGCGAGACCGCGGATTATTCTAGCGGTAAATTAATAATCGGTTATCGATTGAGCGCGGCACCGCGGAAGTCGAGTGCGAGCCCATTGCGAGAGTGAAAGATCTGTTTATCGAGCGGCGCTCTTTCAAAGCATTCCCGCTTATTAATTTCGCCCCCCCCCCATCGAGGCAATGAATTACTTTCAATCGGGCGTTAATTTCGCAATTAACTCGAGAAGACGAGTGCGCGCGCGCGCCGGCTCTCGCCGAGCGCAATGGAACGGCGAGCGAGCGATCATCTCGTTAAACGAAGTCCGTCGCCTCGATCGCGCTGCTACGAGCCAATGCATATAACAAGGGAATAAAATAAACGTCGGTAGCAGGAGCGGAACGGGGCATCTCCGAGCCCTCCTCCCTCGCGATTTCTCGTGCCTCGGCGCTCCCGGCCGATCCGAAAAACTTTCTCACCCCGGCACCTCGAGAAAAACTTCCCCTCCCCCCCCCCCCGAGTAATTCTTGGCGTCACGCACGCGCGGCGCAGGGGAAATCTAAGAACTCGTCGCGCCGAGGGGGAGGGGGCGAAAGGCCGGCAATCACGCGATACACACACGCGCGCGCGCGAAAATGTGGGCCGCGCCGGGAGGAAATCGAAAACTCTTCAAATTTCCTCTCTCGAATCTGAAATCTGGAGCGCGCGTATGCGCGGGCACTTAGAGCGCGGCTTTCTTCCTCTACCCCACCGCCCCTCCCCCCCCCCCCCCCTCTTGTCTCTCCGCCAGCAGCGACACGCGAAGAAGCCACGTCAGACATATCCAGCCCCGATTACCTCTCTCGTGCGTAGCTCGCGGATCGAGATCCGCGAGCGCGCACGCTCCTTTTTCTCGCTACTGGTACTAACCCCCCACCCCCCCCCCCGTCCTTGTACATAAGCCTACCTGTATATAGGATATAGATTAGACGCGTGCGGCGAGGTGTGCTCGGCTCCTCGAGCGGATTTTCGCTCTCTCCTTTTCTCTCCCTTTCGCGATCGATATATTATAGACCGCGACCGACAGCGTGAATTTTAACGCAAGCCCGACGCGCCTCGGCACAACTTGGCTGCTAGCCGCGTTCTTAAAGCTCGAGGAAGAACTGGCCGAGCAGGCATTTTAATCTACAGGAGTTTGACGAATTTGCGATCTTTTTCTTCGCTGTATATACAAAACTTGTCGTAGCGCAGTTTCTTTTGTAAATAACCGATTATACATACCGATCTAGAAGGCTAATTCACTAGATTTACGAACGGTTCGCGGCCGGCGACACGAAGCTGCGTCAGTTTCTTTTTTTTTTTTTTTTGTTTTTTTTTCGGGTGGCAACGCCATCGCGCGCACGCACATGCAGAAACGCGAAGTCGCACACGCTCGCTCGAACTCGGCGCTGTCCCCCCTCGACCCGCCGACGCGGGGCAAGTAGGTCACGCGCGGCACGAGAGAGGTGCATATCAGCGAAACTTTCCAGGGTTTTACTGACCACTAATAGGAGCCTTTGGAAGAAGCAAGACAGAGGAAAAATACGTACGACGAGGCAGGCGGGAGCGGCCGGAGAAACGAGTGTAAGCTCGAAAGAAGACGTTCCCTGTTGAGCGAGAGGGGGAGAAAAGACAAGTAATATTTAACGATAATGTATTCCATTCTCAGGGGGTTCACTCAAATTTGCTCATTGTTCGACCAAGCGATCGCGTCGCCTTTGACTAATTATTTTCTTTAAGAGGACAACGAGTGCGGCGCAACGAGCTGAACGCGCGTCGAGGACGCGACAATTTGAATGGACCTCCTGGAACGCCTTTTTTACAGTAAATTGTAAATTATGTAGATTTTTTTACGAGTTTAAGAGTTCATGTTAAAGTTTTCACTAGTTTAACGTATATCGACGTTTTTCCTTTGTAATGTGTAACTTATAAACTTAACGACAGATGAAGCTCTACAGATTTAAGAAAAAAAAAAAAAAACCAACACTTAGTTCTCACAATAAAAGAAATCTTTGAAAGAAAACGTAGTGCAGAGATGTAAAACAAAAAAAAACAGTTATATCTTGTAAACGTAACAAAGTAAAAGCAAGTATATAAAAAAAGCAGGTTTAAAACACGAGTAAAAAAAGTAACTAAGTAAAAATACAAGTTTTAAATAAAATAATGCGAAATGCATAATAGACATAAGTAATCGTTTCGTGGGTCGTCACTACTCATTACAATTGGGGACCTTTACCTTAACAGATTACGGAGAGCGGAGGTAAAAAAAAAAATATGTATCACACACAACGAGGTGCACAAGCTGCTGAAAGAAATACTCAAACACGTCGGGATCCCATTGATCCCCGGGATTCGCCGGGATGCGCAACGGTCCTCGGTACTCGTGCACTCGACGCAACGTGCTTTTGCAATCGATTAATCAATGCGATCTTAGCCACACGCACACGGCCATACAGGCAGAGGACACACTCTCAGAAAAAAATTTCTTTGAATCAAACAAAAGATTTCTTTAAATCAAAGAAAGCTTGGCTGCGGGCGATCGGTTAAATATTTTGTTGATTCAAAGAAAAACGTTCTTTAATTCAAAGGAACCCCGTTTTAATGGGAAGAAAGTCTCTTTAAAATAAGAAAATTACTTTATACTAAAAAGGACTTTCCTTGAATTAGGTAACGTTTCCTCTGAATCGCCAAAATTTTTAACCGACTGCCCGCGACGAAGCTTTCCTTGATTTAAGGAAATTAATTATTTACCAGTGCACCCGCATCCAATAATTCGCCCCCGCACGAACTCAAGCAGGCCAGCCTAATGTGAATTCCTTCCCGACATCTAGATTCTCATTTGTATACTGAAAACGCGCGACACGCGATTTCCGAGAGCGCGAGGCGGCCGGAGGAGGCGAGAAGGGGAGAGAGAAAAAGAGAGAAGAGCCGGGGCGCGAGGATGAGATGTACTGCTCGCTCGATCGCTCGGGGCGCGACTGCGATCGTTTCAGCGAGTGACCAACAAGTGTCAAACTGAAAATTGGCTTTCTAATCAGCGGGCACGTAAGCGCTGATCGTTAAATCTTGCTGTAAAAAGAAGAACATTTTAAATTGCGTTACTTTTACGATCGAGAAGCTTAAAATATAAGTGGTTCGCTAAGTTATTTATTAGTTTTCGAAGTAAGACAATAAAACTTACTGGTTAGATTTTTTAACTGTATCCACGCTAGACTGCCTAAAAAGGCTAACGTTATACAATAACTTGCAGCTTTTATGAATGAAGTCATTAAAACGATAAGCGCGAGCAATAAATACATAAATAAATAAATTAATAAAGAAAATCCAGTTAGAGCGATTCGGAGACTCGCAAAGTGGCGGCCCGTCTCGAGCAGAGGAAAACCTATTTTCACTTTATCCGGCTGCAAGACGCTTTCCCAAGCTCCTCTTGGGCGAGATATGCGCGGGCACGCGGAAAATAAGGAGGCGGAGGAGGAGCCGACAGTCTCGAGGAAGCTTGTTTTAATTGCCCTCGAGGCCTCGCACCTGTTTCCATCTGAAGCGTCCTCCACGTGTGACCGACCCCCGAGAATTCGCTCTCTCTCTCTCTCTCGCTCCTCGAACGGGAGGCCGCCGGTCGACGAGCCGGAGCCGAGGCTTTTCTCTCTTCCCGCCCCGCTCCTTCAATTTCCCGAGCCTTTGACCGTTCACGCTCTAAATGCTTCGGCTGCCGGGCTGAGTGAATCTTGCCGGGTGATGCTTCGCGAGCGCACTTTGATCAGCGACTCTCGGAGAGGCGGGATTACTCGGCTTTGTCCCGCCGGGACGCGCCAGACCTCGCTGCGGGCCGCCGATCCGCGATTGTCGCGCGGCAGGCTGATTAAAAGAATTTACTGCGAGGCTCCCCCGTTCTCTATTGAATTCTGATTCGGAGGCGGAAAGCGACGGGGGCGAGCTCTGAAAACTCGGCATCTCCGGCGGCGTAGTCTTTCAATTAGTAGAAACAAGAGCCCTTGGTACACCATTCGATCCCCCGGACTGGTCCCTCTTATCAAAAGGAAGGTTCGCTCCGCGCTCGTGCGGTTCGCTCCCCCGCTTGTAAGTACAAGCTCGCGCCGAGCGAGGAAGGTGGGCTGAAAGGAAGAAGAGGGGAAAAGAAAAAGGATACGAACCGTCACGAGAGGGATAATCGCGTTAGCACGTCCGACGAGTAGCGGCTCCGATCGAATCTCCTTCGTTATACGCGCGGAGGAGGTGGAGACACCTTGGCGCGCGGCTCGAGTGACTTACTGCCTGTTCATCTGTCGATGTACACCGTATTTTAAATACTCCCGGCCGTCGTGCACGGAAAGCATATAACCCCGGAGAGGACGCAGCTTCGGACGAGTGGATTGTACGGATGCACCGGTGCGTGTATACACACACACACACATATATATACGTATATATATAAATATATATCATTTGAAGACCAGAGCGCGAGGACTTTTCCACCCGGTTTCCTTCCCCCCTCCGCATCGCTTTATTTTCTATTTTTTTATACAAAAAAAAAAAAAACGAATACGAAAATGTAACGACGACGACGACGACGACCACGTGTGACGCGATGAATATAAATCTATAACGAACGAGAGGCGCACGAGCACACGCAGACCAAAAAAGCCGTACGGTTCGTTCCTTCACAGCGAATTTAGGGTACATTAATATACATATATGTAAAGAAAAAAAAAAAAAAAAGAATACGCTAATTATTAAAACCGGTCTACGGGACGGGAGGCTAAAGGGCGCGTCGACGCGGGGGGCGCGGAGATATAATATTTAGGGTAAAACAATGCCAAGCATATCCGCGGCGGGCACGCACTGCACGCACGCACGCACGAGTGAGAGAAACCAAGCTACAAAGTCACTATATCGTACTTATTATAATGTATGCGAGGCCGTCTGTATATATGTATATATATATATGTATATATATATATATAAACGGAACGGTACCGGCGCGCTGGTTCGGCAGGATGCACGCACAGGGCCGCCGAACGAGGAGGCAAAAGGAACAATGAGGGAAACGAGAGCGGGGAGAATAAACGAGCGGGCGAGAAATGATGAGAAAGGAAAAAAAAAGAAGGAAGAGGGAAAGAGTAATAGGGACGCCCAGTTTAACGATAATAATAGGAAAGGGTTATATTTTTCCCTCCGTCACGTCCACGCGGTATTACAGTCACACTTTTTCATTATATACGTGTATAAGGCATATAAACACACTCGTCGAGCTGCACAATGGAGCTGCGCGGGGGAGGGAGAGAGAGAGAGAGAGAGAGATGGCTGCTCCCGATTATTTCGCCGCGGCCGTTCGCGTTATCGAGCCAGACGGAAAAGCGCCGGCCGGTTTAGCGCCATCACGCTCGCCCTCGAAAAAGGGGAGGGCAGAAAGGAGCGGCCCTCGGCTCTCGACCTCCGAAAGTTCACTCGACGCACAGAAATCGCTGGATCCAATCCCCCCCCCCTCCCCGCCATTTGTCCCGAGCATCAACAGGGAGACACGTACACGGCATGCCGCGGAGAGCACCGAGTCTCTCGATAATCGAGCTCGTCGACGTACGTCGGCGTCGCTCGCACGAACGCGCGGCCACCTACGCGGCCCATTGCGGCATTAACGCGGAAGACGCTGCAAGTGCTTTTTCGATTTAACGACGTTGTTCTAGTCCGATCGAGCGATTTCCCGCTCGTATTCATTATTACATTATTAAACTGGAGGTTCCGCCGAGCGTTAATACGTATTTCTATATAGATTGTCCCGGCATCAGTGCGTTTGCATCGTCGACGATTCTCATTATGTATAATTGCCGATAATCCATCTCAGATCGAAGGCGCGTTCTCATTATTATTGTGATTAAAGGGCGGAGCGCTCCCGACGCCGCCGCCTGTTACAAGAATTTACTAATTATATAAGGGAGAAAAAATTACTCGTAAATGGGGACAAGCACAGAGGAAGTGCGAGGCTGTCCAGTCGCGCGCGAAAATGATTTCGAGGGAAAGTCAACTGTCATCTTCATTGATTTGTATTGTATTGCGATTATTATTGTCATTATTATTATTGTAAAAATTGTATTTGTAATCTATTACGAGATTATTGTATTATTGTATTAAGAGTTTGATTACGCGCATCGACTTTTATTATTACGAAGTAACATAAATATACGAATCGTTGCTGATTTTCACAATTAATAATTATAAAAGATGAACTATACGTATATATTGTACGATGAGCTGAGCGCTGCGTTCACGATAAGCTAGCTGGTTTGTAAATAAAACTATTTGACTCTTTATCATCGGTTTTTATTATTTCTACTCGCAATTACCAACCCACATAGCCATTAATTTTAATCTTTGATTTCGTTCATCAATTTATGTCAAAGTCGACAAAAGTATTCAATTATTTTAATTTGTCAATTTTCCAAAGTTAAAAAAACTTTGAAGCAAAGATTATTTTTTCCAAAATCTAATTGATTTTTTTCTTTGTTGAGACTAGATTTTCAAGCTACTCTATATGAAATATTAATGCTTATTACGTTTCAAAACAGGTAAGTAATTCTTTGGACATACAAACGTAAATTATCAATAAAAATCTTAACATTATGAATATCCAATTCTTAATTGTGCGAAAAGCTTGTGCAGTTGAAAATATTAACTAAAATCCACGTTGAATTATGTTACTTTCATCCATTTGCCACCGTTGCATTTTATATATTTCCCTTCTGAGTGTATATGCAATTTCAAGCCACGGGCAAGTCATGATAAAACCACTCTGTTTTTATGATACGTGGGAAATAGCATTTCCCTTCCATTGTTGCCTGCATATACTATTAAAGTCACTTTTTGATTTAATATTTTCGTGCCGTTGTAGTCAGACAATCCCAGTAAAATTTATATAATTGAGCCAATAAACAATGACAGACTGCTTAAGACTGCTTTATCTATACTATTCTTGCGCCGCAGGTAATTCGATACAAAGACACGTGCCGGAATGCACGAAAACAAGACTTCTGAAACGTCCCTCTAAATTTTATGCCACTTATAAAGTTTGATTAAACGTATAAATATAGCGAGGCATCGAGTGTCGAGTAAAAGCGGCTGCTTGGCACGAAAACTCCCAGCAGAAAATTCCTCCTCCGCTCTGAAAACTCCTTCTTCCTCCTGTCACACGCGCTCTTCCCTCCTCCCTCCTTCGCTCTCAGTCCATCTCTTTCTCTCTCTCTCTCTCTCTCTCTCTCTCTCTCTCTCTCGATACGATACGATCAACTTCACGAATTACCGGCAATAAATACGTGTAGCGAGTTCAGGCTTGACTCGGGGCGAACGGCGCCGAACACGCGATCCGACAACAGGTCGCTCCGACGGGAGACCTACTTTGAACTTAGTGAAGATTCATTTTATGCCAGTAAAGAACTCGGAAACCTTATACACCCTCGTAGATTCCTATCCAATGACATTAATTGCTCGCTGACGCTTTCGAGAAGCGCCAAAAACATTTTCCACCGAGTGATTTATGCCTTTGCACTTAAATTGATGGGCTCGAGTGTTTTTTTTTTCCGCCTCGGCTCTATGACTGGCGGAGGAGATAATTTATTGATTTTTCGGAATTAGAATGTATTTTTAATGAAACGGAAAATTTTCTTACTACCGTACCGAAATGCGAACGTTTTATTCGCGGAGATTTCACTTTTGGGTACTGCGACAATGGAATTTTCTGCTGTAGCAGAAAATTATTAAAATTATTAAATTATTAATTATCGCTACTTTTATTTTCTGCTATAGCAGATACACGTAAATATTACCTGGTTTGACGAATAAAATGCTTTCCAACGGGCCCGAATTGATTTTGACAAGAAACTACGTTAAGCTTGTAACAGAATCAGCAAATCAATTTGACAGTTATAAGATATGGATTATCGAATCATCGGTGCGAATGATTATTTCAATATACTTCTAGAACTCTTTTTATTCTTTGTATTTCAGTTCAGTTATTTTTAATTTTAGTGAAAGCTTTCACTGTACACATCAGCAATTATCCACTATAATAAAAGACACTTCTAATTAAGAAAATTGAAATGAAATTTCCGTGCGGAAGGAGGAGAATTTTATTTTACCGCGCCACATCGGAAGTCCGTGCGCCATTCCACTTTTATTTTTCCAAACTTTATTTTCTACTATTCCAGATCAGATGAGAGAGGAAAAAAATTGAATTAAAATCTATCGCCCGCGTTATTGTGGCGCTGTCGCATAAAAAAATTGTATTTCCCTTTCCTCGCGTTTCTTTGCTTTCCGTAAGAAAGTTACTTGAAGTTACTTAAAGTTGTGTATTTTTCGTTGATAAGATATTGGATATTATATTGACAATAACCTATAAAAATGCGATGATTAGCCTTTTTTCCTTGACGCGTATCAAAAGATTTGAAAAAAAAATTTGTATTAAAAGCATCTGTTGCAAAAGAATTCTACGTATAACTTTTCCATAATACTTCGCTTACAATGTTTCAATATTAATTGTTTGAAATTCTTTTTAGAATAATACTTGAAGTATTTAAAATACCATTTTTACCCATTCACATATACTTTGTAAATTAATAGTTCTAAAATAAATACAACACTAGAAAAATAAAAAGTGGACTAATTCAATTCTCTTTCTTTTTACGCCCCCAGCAATCCCTCGAAGGATCAGAAAGTCATTTCGAAATAATACAAAGCAATGTCGAGTCGCTCAAAAAAACTGTCGACAAGAGCTCTCGAGAAAAAACAAAACTATACGATTTTCTCCTCGGCCGCGGGCGAGAATGGCACGCAGCGCGGAGTGTAATTGGCGGCACTCGTAAGGCGCGACGAGAGATTCAAGCGGCGCGGAAACGCGTCGGCGACAAAGGAAGTATTTTCGTAATTACATCGTTTCCCCTCCCCGTCTGCCGAGAATTCGAGTGCCCCACTCTGCCGTCGCATCGAGCTCTCGGCGAAGCGGGCGCCACTTAAGGGCGTCCAAAGGATTGCGACCGAGGGCCCTGCGAAAGAATCCGGAACGGTAAGTATCGCTGCACGCAGCAGGGAACAGGAGCGCCGAGTGCGTAAGGGAGCTCTCCGAGATTGGGGCAGTTTTCGTTGTTGCTCTAAGTGTGAGCTGTACCGGCGAAGGGAAGCGAGAGCTTTGTGTTTTAAATCTACAGTCGGGGAAATGGAGGTTGGAAACTGGTGCATTTAACTAGACGAGTCGGCTTGTTACGGCGTGACGGTCCACTCTTCGTGAAATTAAAATTAAATACTCGTTCGATTTCTCGTTGGAATGGAAGAAGGCATTCGTCTGGATATTTCGAAGGGAAAGAATAGCTAGCTTCGAGTATTTTAATAATACGACAGTAGATAAATAAATTTTGTTTTTTTGAATTAATCAAGCGCGCTTGTCATAAAAGAGATATGTAAAGCACGCTTACAGATTTTCGTAGATCTGTCAATAAATCGAAATTTCTCCGATTCTTTGTGCTTGCGTACTTTACGTAGATACTTGTGGTATAATCAGATCGCATTTATTAAATGTAAGATATAAATAAGCCTCTGCTTTCCCGTATTTATATTCAGAGAATTTATTTTTATCGAGGTAGACAAATTTAAACGCAGCGCAAAGCAGTTCCATATAAAAGCTAAATCCTCTTTCTCAACTCGACGTGAATAAGTTTTTACTAGATAGAAGTTACCAAAAGCAACAGGCGTACAAAACAGACCTTTATTATTTTCCTGTGTATTAAGAGGTATATTCAGTCTACACAAATAATTAGAAGATGCATTAAATGTATAACAAAATTATAATATAGGTTAAGTACGGAATTTATTAATAAATTATAAACTGGCAGCAATTCATTGTATTGCAATCTTTTATTGTTCAGTTATAAATTCTCCCTTTCCATTTTACCGTTCCGTTCTGTTGTATTGTAAAAACATAAAAGTAAATTTTTAAAAAAAAATGCTTTGTTCAGATATTGATTGTTGATACGTTTCTCTACAAATATTACTAAAACCTTCGTCAGCTAAAATTCAGAAGGAGTTTATAGCTCGCTTGTCCATTTACACTCCTCAATACTCCTGCAGTGCACTTTTTAATTAATAACTAAAATAAAACAAAATTAATAGCCAGATTTAGATAATTTCTTCATACTTGATCAGGAACTCTGGTCCTTGAGGATCCAAGTTTCAAAACTGCCTTTTCTACGTAGCAAATAAATAAAATACCTTAAAACGGACGAGCTTCAAAACTGCATTGGAACCAAAGCATTATCGAACGAACTGTTTTGTAAAGAAGCACTTGATAAACTTTTTTAATCTATCCCCTTTTTATTAAGCGACGGAAAAATTGCAACGACGCGAGCGGAGTCTAAGGAAATCGCGAGAACGTAAAACTATAATATTAACTCGAAGAATGGCGATAAGGGAACTTGGCACGTTTCCTGCAGCTTTCTTTTCCAATAAAAGTAAAGTAAAAGCAATCTTGGTATTAGCTAGGCGAAAAATATAATAAACGGTAACTTTTAGATCAATCTGTACAGTTGTTATAATTAAAGCGGCGTTTCAGACCTAAGGTATAAATAATAAATTACAGACTATATTTAAAAAACTTACCTGTGCACGAAACGTTGAAAAATAAAAATGAACGTAAGAGGATTCGAAGAAGGTCTAAGTAAGAAATAAACGATTTTACGATAAATTAAATATATCCTTCAACCTTCGACTCAAGATCAATTAACTATAAGTGAATAATGACCATTTGCGTCATTAGTTCTGATCTTTGGGCTGGAAAACTAATTTTTGGCCTCGATATCAGCTCGGATGCAGGCAGCAATCATTATTTAGGGAGGGTATTAGATTGGCTTCTTTGTATTTCTTCAATAATCGTACATATTATTGCTTATAATTAATAGTTTATTTTTTAAAACGACGACCAAAAGACTAATTTTACATTTTGATATTTTGCAGTTGGCATATGTTTATTTACAAATGAATTGTGTACAGGAGAAGTAAAAATAGTTTTTACATCGGTTATTCAAGGAATACATTTTGTACAACATAAGTCTAGGTAATAAATAAAATAAATAGAGAATAAATAATTAACTGATCGTAAACACACAGACAATGTACATTTACACATTCTAGTTCCTCGGTAAAACAAACATGGGTAAATATAAAACAATATTTCGCTCTTCTATCTCGAATTTCATTTATTAAAGAAGAGAATTGGATTTCGCGAACTGATTGCCAAAAGAAGTTTGCTGCTGAATTAGGTCAAAGATAAAAATTTTACAGCCGAAGCATTTCCGAAGACTCTAATTGCCATCTGAAAAACAAAAAATCCCGCTCAGCTCCAATTTTCGAAGACTTTCGATAATTGTGACGTTCCGCAAAGCAGTCGACAAAACAGAGGCGCCAAGCATCGAATCTAACTAATCCAAGAAAAAGCTAAACTCGAGCGACAACGTCTATCCCAGTCTCCCTAAACTCTCGGCGGTCGAAACACGCGGCAAAGTTAGACGCCGCGCGCACCGCTCGCCGAATCGCGCACCGCGCGCGCCGCTTGCTTTGCGCCGGACGGCGAGCGAAGCTCCTGTCTGCTGCGTTAGGGACGGGGCGCACGGCGCCGCGGACGCGGCGGGGGGGGGGGGGGGCGGGGG
>JAWWEM010000054.1:6555487-6572322 GCA_035582935.1 Ormyrus thymus | reverse complement strand
CGCGTTACTACAACATATAGTAATTTTTCTTAAATAGGTATTAAAGTTTCATATGACATTTTTCTCAGTGTACAATTTATACTGCGAAAGGCAGCAAGTGGGAGCGAGCGGAGAGAGGGAGCGAGAATTTCAATTGAAACGGCTAACCCTAATCCTGGAAATTATAGTTATACTTACTGTGCTGACCGCTATTCCATCCGCAAAGCTGAAAGGTCTTCTCGCCAGATCTCACCTGAAAATATCCCAGAGATTTCTGAGTGGGCATCGACTGTAATAGTTGCAATAGTCAACAACTGAGCTAAATCCACGACTAGATTATTCTCTGTACAAAGTGCAGTTTATTTATTTACTTTACTTTTCATTTTGCCCTTTATTTCTCTTATATGGTTCAATAATTGATGATATAAATCGTCATGAATTCAGTTATAAATATTCAGTTATTTAAAATTATACTAATACGCAACAACAATAATACACTACAGGAACATAAAAATGACGCTACGGGGATGAAGAATAAATTATTTAAATACAAAACAGTAAATCTATTGTGGCGTGTTATAGAATATTAACTATAAACATGTAAGCTTCCCCGATCACCACGTAGAGTCGTAATTTTGGAAATCTAATCTGGATTCCCTGCACACCTTTCATTACCCCGGTGATTTAGTTGCTTTATTTAGGACTACGAAGACCTGGTTTGCATGCTACAACTTGATCAATACCACGGACTCTCGATATCTTTTTCTTTCGGCGAATAGCGCACCAATATCGTAAATTGTAGAAATATTCGGAAACGAATCTGCTCTTTGCATATAGCAAACGAGTATTCGGAATAATTGCTTTCAAGCTAACTTTGATGAACTTGTTATTAATTATTATACGTCTTGTTGTGAATACTTTCTGCAATCTATATTAGGAATAATTAACTCAGTTGACGCTATTCCACAAAATAATGAGCTCATTGATCTTTGCTAGCTTATAATTAGTGACGTTATAATTTAACTTTATAGCTGATGATGATAAAATATTAAATAGGAACTGTAAACTCGGACAATACGTATATATGTGAACTAGATTTAATCACAGAACAGTAATACTTTTTCCGCTCGTAAAAATGAAATAATATGAGAATTAAAGCATGCATATATGCCTTGAATGACAAATTTCTAAAATAAATATCCCGTTATTTACTGTGCCTGTAATAAATATTCAGCGCGATAATTAGCGAAACTATTGTGTAAAAGTTAAGTTGTGTTTTTAAAAAAATGTTGAATAAAATTAAAATTCATGACTTGGAACAGTCACAAAAATTGCATAGATCATCTTCCTAAATTAATTACTAGTTACTAAATGAATTAATTACCAGCATAACATCATCGTCGCAGACTCCCGTCCTCCGATTAGGCTGACCCTGAAACAAAGCACAAAATCACACAGCTTACCGAATTTCCAAGCTGCGAAAGATAAAAGAATCAAAATCACCGCCTCTTCCCTGCAAAGCCCCCCCGAAGACTTTCGCGAGGGACAAAGTCCCGGAATCCAGTCGCCCGCAGCCTAAGAGTTCCATCGCAACGCGGCAACAATGCCGCGGGGCGGCAGGGCGCAGAGGCATTGTGACCGGGATATATCTCCCTGCAGCTGGAATTCCGCGCAGCCCTTCTATAATTCAGAGCGAGCGCGAAGGTTTTGCCGAGAGCGGCCGCGACTGAATGAACTTGGCCCGATTGCCTGCTTAAAATTTTACGACCTGCGCACGGCTTTTAAAAGATATTCCTTACAATTAGGGGAAGCTAAGTGGTCGTCCCGATTTACTGCACAATTGCGCGACAATCGGTTAAATATTTTGTTGATTAATAAGAGAAAACATTCTTCAATTCAAAGAAAACCCGTTTTCATGGGAAGAAAGTTTCTTTAAAAAAAAAAAAAATTATTTAAAAAAAGAAAATTACTCTATATTAAAAAGGCGTTTCTTTGATTTCAAGGATGCTTTCTTTGAATCAACAAAATATTTAACCGATAGCCCGCAATGAAGCTTTTCTTTGATTTAAAGAAATTTTTTTCTCGGTATAGAGATTGGAACGAGTAGTGTGCTTGCGGTATTAACTGATGAATAAAATTTAAATTTAAATCCGTTTCCAGTATTAACATTCGTGCAATAAAGCTGAACATATTTACAGATCAATAAAGTTACGTTGACCATTTCAAGAACACGTTTTTCGTTAAAAAAAAAGCATATTTTTTATTAATATTTTGTGTTTACGTACACTGAGAGAAAAAAAGGAGTAAAAATGACTATTCTGTATCGTAACTTGAGATATGAGAAGAAAAAAAAAGATTTTTACTAAACTGCGTAGTAAATATTAAAGTTGAAAATTGTAGATACGAGAAGAAAAATAATATTTACTATTCATGAATAGTAAATATTATTTTTTCGACTTTAATATTTACTATTTAAATATTAAAAATCTTTTTTCTTCTTCTCATATCTCAAGTTACGATACAGAATAGTCATTTTTACTCCTTTTTTTTTCTCTCAGTGTAGTATTAAAAGAATCTTTGAAGTAAGCAATTGTAATAATTAGGAAAAAAAACAAATACTTTTAACAAATACATTTTCTGCAAAGTCTAAAGACTCTTTAGTTTGTTAATTAACAACGTCTTCCCCTACTATTATGATTTAATTCCAAACATTTTGAAGTTTATGTTAGTATAAATCTTACAAGTCCGCGTTCCTCCCGTAGAATATTCCCCACTAATTTCGTTAAGCAAAGCGAATTTGAAATTCTTCCTCGACCTCAACCGCCCCGTATCCGCACGCAAGTGTTACATATCATTACTTTAGCAGCATCCAGTTAGTAAAGCACCCGGGAGCCCCCGAGATAAAAAGCAGCACGATGATCTTACAATATTGAAGTGGTGAAAGTCGATTCTCAGCTGGCTGACTTGCTGCTCGATCTTCTTGACGAGCACTGAACAATTCATGGCTTGATCGATGAGGTTCGGGAATCCTGGACTCGTAACGTAACTCAGATTGTTCTGCACCTCCCCGCCGCAGCTCGTGGTGACTTATTGGACATAAATAATATATGAGAACGCGGAAGTTTGCCCGCATCCCGCGAGAATCGCAAGTGCGATCTTGTTGTCGGCCTCGCTCTGGGGTTCACTTTTGGCTTGCTTACTCGGCTCCGGGAGTGTTCATCATTTTCGCGTCGCCGTATGTGTGAATTTTCATTTTCGCTCATTATCGCAGAGAATAAAGTGTTTTAGTTGATAGTCAAATGAAAACTTTTGTGTTAAAATTAATATCAAAAAACAGGCAATAATATTAGTTCACTTTTTATGTATAGTTAAAGTTCTTAATTTGTGAAACGTGACACTTTCTTTTACTTACAAGGAGAGTGTGCGACATTTGAGTAATGGATTTTCCTGTAACTTTGGGGCATGTTTTCAAATGTTAAAATGTGAAGGGAACCGCCTCCGTTCGGCCTAACGCTCGATTTTTCAAAAGTTATATGCTCTTTTAGCGAAAATCTAAGAAAAATCGATTTTTGTTTAATCACTTATAACTTCTCAACTGCTAACGGTACAGTATTTTAATTCATTTGAAAGGTGAGGCATTTGAAAGGTGAGATCAAATCCTATCGATTAGAAAAAAAGACATCCAAACATCTTTATTTGTTCAAAAGCTATAGCTAAATGAAAATTTACAATAAAATTAAGCTAAAATTACACGAGTAGATTTTTTGTTATTTTAATGGTCATTCTGTATTCGATTAAAACTTTTGAACAAATAAAGATTTTTGGATATCTTTTTTCTAATCGATTACCGTTAATAGTTGAGAAGTTAGATTTTCGCTAAAACAGCATATAACTTTTGAAAAATCGAGCGTCATGCCGAACGGACGCGGCTACCTTCACATTTTAACATTTGAAAACACCCCAAAATTACAAGAGAATCCATTACCCAAATGTCGTACACTCTCCTTGTTAGTTCTATTTATCGTTAACAAATATAGTTTATTGCCTTCATTCAAGTAGACTAATATTCAAGCAGCTGCGGCAAATTGGAATTCGCTTGACGTCATGATTTATCGTGATTGTGGTCAATCCCGACCTCAAGGAACATTCGCAAGCAGTGTATCCACTAAAATTGGCAAGTTCAAGCATTCGCAATTTGTGAAATAATAACGGCTGTGACCGCAATGCAAAAACATAAACGCCAATTAAACGCACAATCAGCGCCCGGCGGTCGGACTTTAGTTTTACCGTCAATTGAAAAGCCCCCAAGCATTTGAGTGCCCCGGAGCTATATAACAATTGAATACACATCAGAACGGCTAATCAAACAGCGAGTAATCCTAAAGCAGCGAAACGAGCTTATCCCATTAATGCGTACGCACGAGGCGCAATTACGGAAAGTACCGCGGGCAGCTTAAAAGCTCCCCGCGTATACAAAATTGGGCGCGCTCTCTCCCGATCCGAACAATGGCGCGGGCCTCGCGGAACGTGCCTTATCGGGCTAATAATCTCCTTCCCCGACTCTCGGCGCTCCCTCGAATCATTGAAAAAAAAGAAAAGAGGGCGCGAGGGCCCTCGAGTATCGTTCGCGGCAAGCTCGACGATAAAGCAAAGCTCCCGACGGCGATGTATACGTGCCGCGCGCGCTGCTCGCCATTTGCATGCATTCCCCGGCGAAATCGAACCCTACAGGTGCTTTACGGGCCGACTGCTTTTACAACCGATTTTATTGCCCCTGCCCTCCTCCTCCTCCTCCTCCCCCGAAGCTCGACGGGGCCGGGCGTATAAAAAAGCGGAGACGTCGCGCTGTCTTTTCGTCATTGTTCGCCGGCTCGCCTTTTGCTCCGGGCAAGAAAATCCTGGCGTTCCGCGGAGCTTACGGAATCCGCGGAGGAGGGGAGGGAGGCGAGCTTTTTCAAAGGGGAAACGAAGGGCCCTCGCTGCTGCTGCTGCTGCTGCTTTCTCCGGCGAGTGGCTGCATTCGGCTTCTCGTATAACAAGCCGTCCATTCAGCACCTCGGGAGAAAGAGAGCCCCGGTTTATATATAGATATTCGCCGGAGTCGCCTTCTTTCTCCCCATTCAGAGCGAGCGAGCGAGCGAGCCCCTGCAGAATGTTTGCACGAGCTTCTCACCCGCGAAAGCGAAACAACTCGGAATAACTTGGGAGTCTGAAAAATTCAGGGCTTTTCCTTCTTTCTCTCCGACTGGGCAACGCGCGCGTGTGTGCGCGCGCGCGCGGCCGCGTGTGCCTTTAAAGCGAAGAGGCGCTTTTCAGAGGTATAAGCCGGCCGCGTTGTGGATACGTACCACCGGAGAATGCAGTCGTGCAGCGGACGGAGAGAAGGAGTGTTTATAAGAACCGGTCGGGTATTTGCTCGGACTTTCGAGTCCTCGTCTTGCTCGAAATTTGAAAATGCCCGGCTGCCATTCTTATATTGCGCGTGCCGAGGCAGGCGCGTGTCTTTGACCTTTCCCGCGGCAGCCGTTATGCTGCGCGGATGCTGCTGCTGCCGCTGCTTCCGAGCTTCTGCGTTATTTACATCGAGAATTTTTCGCTACGAGTACGGAGCCGCGCTTCTGTCTCCTTCCTCGATGGTGTAGCAATTTTTTCTGGGATATAGAGCTCGCGTGGATTGTATATATACCGTCGCGGAGGTAAAGGTGAATTTTGTACGAGTTAAAAATCTCGTCTCCGCGGAAAGTCTTTATGGGAATTAGCGGCTCTGGTAGAAATGAGTAATGTTATCTGTTAATAAAATATGCCTTTTAGAGCTAATTCACCCTGATTTTCGTGAAAATACTAAAATAAAGATATTTATTAAAGTCGTTACGTTTTATATTGTCAAGCGTCAAAATAACGTATAAATGCAATTAATATCGACAGAAACAAATTGAAATAATTTTAGAGGCTTACATTCTTTTTTAAAATGTAAAGAAAATTTTTTGAATTTAATGAATGGAAATTGATACTTTTTCGGGATAAATATATGTTTCATTAATAACTCCAAATAATTTAATTTTAAATTTAAATACTGCAATTCAATACAGATCAACCCGATTCGTTGGTTCAATTTGACGATTTAAATTTCAAATTAAAACTCTGAAATTATTTTGAAAACCGCGATAATCTCCTGAAACATATGTATAGTATTCCACTTTGAATTTTGAAATCAAATACAGATTCATCTTCTTCCAATGAATAATGGATACCGTCACCATCTCTCAGAATTTCAAAATTCGAAGCTGCTCTGTAATGATATCAAATTTTCATATCCCGGTCGTATATTCCGATCCTTACGCAACATCCGCAGGCAAACAGTCCTAAATATATAAAAAGAAAAATTCCACAATCGATTACAGCGTTACCAAAAAAAACAGCAGGTCCATTAAGTTTCGCACACCCACCCACAAGCAATGCGTACAAATAGGTTATACGCCGCGGCTAACGAGTTTCCTTCCTTTATGTGGGACAGTCAGCCGAACCGAAAGGCAATCAAGTAACTGTACTCGCTGCCAACTGAGATAACCTGCGTCAAGAGGCGGCCAAGAGACGCTTACTTCCCAGTTCGCCGACGCCGAACTTGTAACGCGATTTTTTTTATCGCGGCTGCCTCCTTCTCGGGCTATGAATCTCCTACTTTTTAATATCGCCCGGTGACTGGGCAATTTTCTCGCATTCTCAGCTCCTCTCCTTTACTGTCGGGAGGCGCCGACGAAGAAATGAAAAAAAAAAAAAAAAAAAAAACAAACGAATCGCCAGCTCGAAATTCATTTTTCCGCGATTAACTTTAAGTTCTCGGCGAATTAATGAAATTGCGTCGCGGCGCGCGCTCTTTGTTCTCGAGAGATGAACTATTTGCTTTAATTCGAGCGAAAACGTGGCCTCCGTTATATAGAAAACTTCGGGATAAACTTTGATAAAGATCGCCGAGAGTCGCAAAAACTTTATTCATCCATCTTCGAATAATTGATAAAGTTCTTTTATTCTTATTTTTTAAGGCAGTTAACAGAGTTTTACTATCTAAGGCGGTGTTTTATAACAATTCGCGTTATCCTTACACAAAAGCATTATTCTTTAGTTGTGAATTAACCATCAAAGCAGTCAATCGAAGTGCGAAGTGAAAACGTTACCAGGTAGAACAGCGCACAGTTAAAAATTTCAAAAAAATACCAGCAAATTTGGTTAAGCGTCGCAATACACGCGAAAGCCCGCGAGGGGAAGAGCTTTTCCGCAGATACAAGTACCCCCGTCGCGCGTGCACTTCTCCCTCGCCCTCTCCCTCATTTCGTTTCAAAGTGTAACGTCCCAGCGAGAATGTCGAGACGAACGACGGAGTCAATGCAGACACTGTTCAGGCGCACGAAATTAACGAATCTCAATTTTTCAACCGATCTTCTCGTCCCGCTTGAAAGCAATTCGAAAGCAATCGGCTTCGTCGACGGTACGGATGTAACAATAAATACACAATCATTTCAATTTTCGTCCGATTACGCTCGCTTAAATTATTCCACACTCGCGCTTCTTTATCGAGAGTCTTGCGCCGCAAATGCGATCGGAGCTGAGAATACGAACCGGAGCGGGGATGGCGCGCGAGCGTGAGAAACCGCGGGGAAGCGCGCTCATCGCGGCGAACTTTGTCGCAACGCCGGACTGCGCGCAGGCAATTATTGGGAAAGCAAGCGTTTAATCATTATGCGTGCGAAATATCAAACTGCATTTGACGAGCCGACTGCGCGCGGCGGCCCACTGCGCGCGCGCGCGCGATAATACACGCGCGGAGCCGCGCACATGTGCGCGCTGCCAACGATACAAGCAATTGCCCGGCTCTGATTGTACGCGATCGGGCGGGGACGGGAGAGGGAGAGAGGCAGAATTTATCGGAATTCGATGGCCGGCATTTACCCTGGAACCTCCCATAATTGCATTCAATATTAATAAACGCTTACTCGCGGAGCCGAGGCCGCGCGGCGGGAAAAAAAAAATGGGAAAAAGCAATATATATACATATATATATATTTATATACTCACAGATGCAGCAGACGCCGAAGCCGAGGGCGCAGGCCCCGTGAAAAGTGCCGCGTGCGGCGCGGCACTCGTACGTGTTCATGCATATTCCGCGGCGGCGCTTGTCCGCCGAGAGGCACTCCTCCGCCACCGGCTCCGGGAAGAAGTTCAGAACTGCAACACGGAAGAAAGAGGCTGGCGTGTAAGACGTCGAGGCTCGTCGCGAGAGGGAGGGCCGCCCGTCCTTTGATTCCCGGCGACGTTAATTCCCGCTCGGTGGGAAGTCGGCGGCGGGGGGGGGGGGGCTTTTCTTCGGATTCTACGACGGGCCTCGGCGTCGCTTCGCCGCTCTCGCGCTGGATTTTTAATTAGCGTTATTGGCGTGATGTTTTGGTGAGCGGGGGATTTGATGCGCCTTTGTCTCTGCCGGTATGTTATAATGTGGAAACATTCATTAATTTTCTGAAATCCGTTTCATTTCGTTTTAGCACAGTGTTTAGAAACTGTCGGTAGACGACGGCGACTTTGAAATTTGTAAATTAATTCTAGTTAATTATCATAATAATAGGATTAATTTTATTTGCGAATTTGGGAATATTATTCAAATGCCTCAATCATTCTCTGCGCAAGCATACAATACATTACGCTTGCAGGCAAAAGAGCACATTCTTGCAATCGTAAAAATAAATTTACTATAAAGCAAAATCGGACATTGCCGAATTCCGGGCTGTGCATTTTTCAAGCTGAATAATAAAACAGAAATAAAACGTACTTTGAAGATATACGTATAACCGGAAATATTATCTGCATCTGCATCCGCGTCTTGCGTTCATCTCTCTTTCCCGGGCAAATAGAAAAGCAGCATATTTCCCTTTATTATTTGCCATGAAAAAGTTAGTCAGTAAAAAGCGCCAGTTGATGCCGTAAAAGCGTAAAAGTCTCGGCGGCGCGCAGTACATCAGTATCGCTGAATATAATGGAAGCTACCGAGTGCATTATTTCCGCAAGGCGGAGGCGAGTCGTTTACGTTTATTGCTTTTCCTTCCTTCGCGGTCCTTAAATGAAGAGCCTACTGTTTCCGAGTTAAGGGCTTTTCAAGCCCTCGAGCGCCTGATTTAAATATCGTCGGGCCTTTATCATTAACGTCCAAGTGGCCTGCACCCTCCGTTTAGGATCGAAGCTCGACGGCGAGTTTCACTTGGCGCGTTAATGAAAAGCGTGCGAATCGGCGCGGGGAAGTGATTTTCGGAGTAAAGCAAAGGACGCAGCCGAGTCGAAATAAAAGTTTGTTTTTTTTTCAGACGCAAATGGGAAAGCAGTTTTAACGTGCGCCTTTGCCGAGATTTGGAAAATTAATGGAAATTCGGAAAACTCAGTATCTTCTATGCAGAATGTATCAAAGGTGTACCGTAGGTTTTCACGTGCAGAGGACGATTCAATTCCGAGAAATGCTAAATGAAAGGTAGATTTATTGTAAAACGCGCTTAATATAAATATTTCGTAATACGAGGCTTTACAGTTATTATTAAAATGTCAAATTAACCGATATAGTTAAGCGTTAAGCGTAATTAAAATTTAGCTAAAAACGCTCGACTTTTAACAATGAATCACTTTTAATAATTCGTTGAGCTAAGGGAGGTCTACGCGCGGATTTTGCGCATGCGCCAGCGGTGTTCCCAATAGCACGACCCACATTTATCGCAGTTTATTTTCATTTAAGAAAATTTCCTATAATTAATTTACCAAGAAAATCTTAACTCGCCCCGACCCCCTCATTTCCCATCGGGGAATACATTTCGGCAAAGCAAGACCGTATACACGGCTCGGGCGAGTTCAGTCCCGCCGAACGAAAATTCCCCCGGCCGGCGATCGCAATCTCAGCCGTATATCAGAATCATTCAAGCGCGCGGCGACTTTCGGAAATCCACTCGGCGCTTTTCCTCCCCACCGGACGCCGTTCGCCGTCAAGCGCTGCTCCCGCGCTCGGGATCGATTAGGCAGCGGGGCTCTCGTTGAATTAAAAGTCCTCGTTATGGCGAATTGACTTCGGCCGTGGCTGCGCCTTCGGGAAAGGCGAACTTCGCGGGGAGAGAAGCGAACGGCTTCTTATTACGGCGGCTGCTTGCATTGTCAACAATTTGTACCCTCGAAGCTAATGTCTCGCGGTTGTTATTCGTGCATTATGCGGGTGTAGTCGCGTTCCCGCGCGCGCCCTCTGCACAGACTCGTGCGCGGAATCCTTTAGAGAAATTTACGGATTTTGCTGCTTGCTTTTATTCGAAATTACAGCGGCGAGTCCGATGTAATTCAATTGTTATTCGTCGTAAAATTTTATCCCGATAAGATTAAAATTGTGATTAAAATTTTTAAAGCGCTATCAAAAGTTTACTGGAAAAAAAAAGAATTTCGTAGCTTCTTGTCGACGCGTTTGGGAGCAATACGTAGCATCTTGAACTGTTAAGGATCGTGGAACAAGTTGCCTCCGATTGCAATCTGTCGCTGTAAACTGCACATACAGTAATACTGCATCGTTTGGGAAGTAAGTTTGCGCGGCAGCCTATAATTAAAACTGCGGTTCTTCGCAGTTTATTCCGACACAAACAATCAATTAGAACCTGCAGTGTTCATATGATTACAGAGGAAGTTTATAAATACTTGGAATTTTTATTTTTAAAATTTTTAAAGAATCTTTTTTTTTCTAAATGGATATTCTTTTAATAAATCCCGGAAAAGCTGAGAACAATGTCTCATGAATATGCTACTTAATATGACTAATAAAAATATATTATATTTTCAAAAGCACCGTTCGATTAATTACGTAATAAATCTGTATTAATAAAAGTAAAAAAAATTGTTATCGTTAACAAAATATAAAGCTTCATTTAGTGTAGAAATTTGATTCGATAATTTGCTCAAGTTCTATAAATATAAGAATTATTTGAAAGAATTAATCATAAAAAGAATGAATTAAACTTTTTTCCCTTTTCATTTGCCTTGATTTAAAAAAGATAAATTTAATGAACTATTTTTGAAAAATGTATTCGTAATACTCTCAATTACTTTCCACGCTCAATACTCAATGCATTGAATTCTTTTGGAGAAAAACTAGTGTTAATTCCTACTGGGAAATTCTACATGATTAAAATTTATCGATCAACCTCCACGAACGATTCCATTAAACCGACGAACTCATCCGAAGTTTACCAAAAGCGAAAACGCGGCTGCAAATTAGAGAACAGAGCCTCGAGCTCGCTGCTCATCTCCGATTAGCCTGCGAAGAGACGCGGCGCAAAAAGGCGTAAACAAGGATTGAACGGGGGACCGAGAAAGGCAATTGCTCCTCGAGCGCGCGAGCAAAGCGCTCGGCATCTAATAACGGTAATAACCTTCCGCGGGCCCGAAACGAAGTTTGCCCAGAAAGATCGCCAGGAGCGCGCTGCGGGGCTTATACACAATACTCGTCGGCGCTCGACACTGCGCCAGCTGAATAATTCCTGGGGCGCGCAGCCTTCGCTTTATCGCCTCGACTCGCTGAATTCGCGCTCGGCCTCGCGAAATATCGCCGAGTTCCTTGAATATTGCAGCGGCCGCCGCGAGAGCGAAAGCTCCGGGGCACCCCCCCCACCCCCCGTCCGCCGCACAGTTCGCTTTAAACAATTAGTCGGCGCTGAACTTCCCGCCTGGGCGCAGGGAATAAAGCCCGTCGATAACGACGAGCGACGGCGTCGCTCGCCGATTTATACCGAATTAGATCGAGCTTTTGTCGGATTTCGGTTTTCGATCTTTAGTTCGTTTTGTGCCATCGGTTTCGTTTGCGAAATCGGTTAATGGTGCACGGAGAAAAGGTTTCAGTAAAAATTACTGTACTGTTTAGAAGAGCGAGCGCAGGCTGTCAAAACCTAAAAAATTACCATACTTTTTAGTAAATGATAATGAAATTTTAGTAAAAATTCGTGTAATTTTATTAAATGTTTCTGAAATTTCAGTAAAATTTACTAAAAAGTATAGTAATTTTTTGGGTTTTGGCAGTCTGTGCTTGCATTACCTGAAAGTTTAGTCATTTTTATTGAAATATTTGTAATTTTTACTGAAATATTTCTCTCCGTGTACGGAGTTTAATGATGATGCCTTTTATGTAATTTTAAGCTTTTAAGCTAATTTTGCTAATACTTCAATGAGTAATAATTAAACTGTAATTATTGTAATATTCGGGCGCATACGTCGTATTTTGAAGAATCAAGCAGCTACAGAGTAACCTTTGTGATTGACAAAATTAAAAAAAAATTCCCCGAGTGCTGTCAATTTTATCTCTAAAGATATCTATAATTGATTACAAGTTTGATACTTGCAATCGTTTGTAGTTTCCAATTACATTGCCGATGGCGATTACTTCGCCGTTAACTGACCAACAAGTAGAACATCTGTCTTTGTCCTGGAGGGATTCTAAATTGCGCTCCGCGCGTTGGATTGTGTTCCTTAGACAAGGACGCCAGAACAAAAACAAACGATCTGAGCGGTCATTAAACCCGAGGCGTAAGTCACAAGAATACTATTCTAAATCTCTCTGAATTGCTTAGCTACCTTTCCTTGAACCTCAACTTTCTGGAAACATTAATTTATTATATTACTAAACTTATTGTTCTGTTTAACACAAAGGCTTCTGCATTTTATTAACTTTTACATTTCGTATCACTTTAATTAAAAAATCGATTAATATTTACTTGATTATAAATATTGATAAATATGATAATTTGGAATATTAATTATGAATATTTTCTACGCTTATACACTCGTAGAAGAAAGAAAACTTTCAATTTAATCATTAATTCTGTACAAAAAAATCGCCCCAATCGTAAAACTCTTACTCCCACTTATTGCATTCAGGTGGACAGTTTTTTTTTTATTTTTTTTTTTCTTCAATATTCAGATAAATCAATGTACATTGTCACGACCTGACTAGATCGAGAGGCCCTCTCGTGGCTGCCTTCTAGATTCCCTCCAGAATACGTCTCCAGGCTGACATGAAGGGCTTGTAAGGGCCCGTTCTAAAGCAGCTGATGCCGAGATTGCCTGTAATGACCGTTATAAACTGCCTATTCGTATATTTATAAGTTTAATAAATTACAGATGCTTTTGAGATTAAACTAAATGAATATTCAATGTTTATTAGGATTAGGAAATTGAAAGCAATTTCCAAGCATCAAAAATTATAAATAATAGAAATTTTACTACGAAATCAATGTGCCCGACTTATAATTATGTTATAATTCATACATTTTCTCCCTGATTCTTTCCCTTTTTCAATTAAAATCTTTGAACTAAATATGCGTACTGGAGGAATAGCATTTTATTAAAATTTCACTGAAGCATTTTAAATCAAATTATGTGATTTCTAATAAGAATTAGTGTAAATATCGACAAACAATTGTCAATACCGATAATACAAATGTCGAGACCTCCTTTGTCAATAAGAGCTCTTCTGTATTTATAAATATATTTATCAATCTCGGCATCCTGCTGTAGCAGATAGAATGTTTCCGACGAGCTCAGTTGATCTCCGACAGTCGAATCGCTTACACTTGTCGTCTACCTCAGTCTTCAAGCTAAATTTCAGTTTTAATAAGCACTCGGTACCCGTCGAATTTAAGAAGAAATGGAAGGCAGCATCCTAGTCGTTTTCGCATTGATCGTTGCAAGCGGAGCGCAGTATTGTAAATTATACTCTTAATACTTTTTAATTCGTTTCATTTTTATTTAAAACGACGTGTTTTATTATTATTAAACGCGTTCTAGAGAAAAAGACCTTTATAAAATAAGAATTGCGTCGTTGTCTCTTAAATTCGCTAGAAAAAACGATTAGTAAAAATATCTTTAAATTTAATGTAGATCCGTTAATCCCTTGCAAAAGGGACGACAATTGCAAAGATGTCCTCGACCCATCGACCGACAGCAAATGTGTGAGCAACGTGTGCGTATGCGCAGATTCCAAAAAAACATACCAGACCTGTTCAACCACGAATATTATGATAACATCGAGACACAAAGGTGATTTTTCATTTATTTAAAAAATATTGGTAAATATACTTAGATTCACGGGTGTTGCTTAAATAATTAACGATATTAATATTTTACGTATTAATTCAAATTTATAAAATTTTTAATTCATTGATTGTTTGATTTAAATAATTTTACTTAATACACTTATTTTGCAATCGCTGCGAATTCTTAATGATGATATTGACATTTTACCGATCATCAATATTTCGCAAAAGCTGCAAAATCATTATTTGAAAAGTTTTATCCAGGTAGCAACTGTTTAAAATTACAATTGCGTATTAAAATTATGCGCACAATTTAATGTCATTTTCCGGCTGGTTGCCCTCCAAATAATATTATATTCAAAACAAATACAAACACTGTAATACCTTTATAATCTCGCGATAGAAATGCTTTTCTGTAAGTGAGTGAAACGTTCGGAAAGGCCAATCATTACACACTAACAATATTCTCCCCCATTGGTTTCGCTTAGTCAATTTTTTTATCATCTGCGGCAATTATCAACCAACCCTTTTAAAACTGACAATTTCCCGATAAGAAAATTATCAGCGAACCCCCGACTTTTCCCCGAGCCAATCTAAGCAGAAATCTCGAAACGAATCTCAACCGATCTCCCTTCTCGCCTCCCGACCGACAGCGGGCCTGAACAAGGATTGCCAGACCGACGAGGACTGCTCCTCGGTCCCGGGCGCGAGGTGCCGCAACGAGACCGAGACGGGAAGGAGCGCCTGCGGCTGCCAGCCCAACTCGAGGCCGAGCGGCGACGGGGAGCGGTGCCTGGAGATCGCGAAGGGCCTCTCCGCGCGCTGCAGCGAGGACGTCCAGTGCGCCGCCGCGGTCGCCGGCGCCGAGTGCTCCGAGGGTCGATGCCGGTGTCGGCGCAACTTTCACTTCGCCGCCACGAAGAGCCGCTGCGTTCTTAACAAGGGTGAGCTCTTGAGTGTTAAGTTTCAGCGGGATTGCTTCGAGGGGCTGCGGTCGAATCCTTGAATGTACGGTTGACCGCGTTATCGTTAATCGGCTGTGTGAAATTTGTTTTTACTTGAGGTAAAGACTAGTCTTGTAACCTTTTGGGATTGTATAAAACTTATGCTTTGTAAAAGATTAGGGCTTTCTGGGAAGATAAAAAGTGCAAATGCATATCTTTGAAGTGCGTTTGGATCAAATAATCTTTAAGTCAAAGCTGCTTATTAAAATTTGTGATTTAAAACGAACACTTTTTTTAGATTTGGGTGATAACTGCAGCAGAGAAGAAGAAAGCTGTTTCCAACCAGATTTAAGTGGGGAAAATGCTCTAGGATGTTCGGATAATAACGTTTGCAAATGTAAAAAAAATTACACTCCGGTAAACGGTTTTTGTCAATATTCAGGTACGTTAGTGTGTGATTGGCTCGTACTTTTAACGTATAAAATATAAATAATTATAAAACACTTTTATTTATCATGTTACAGCGGCGTCAACAGCAACACTGCAAATTTCAATGATTTTTATCGTGGCGGTATTAGTCATGCAATTTTTTTAAACTTAATTTATTGTTAATGTTTAATTGTTTGCGTATTTATTTGTTTAATATTCATTGTATTAATTTTTTTACTTTTAAATCTTAATTACGAGCTTTAATCAAAATTCGTAATTCGCAGTTCAAATTTAAATAGTCATTGTAAATCGCCAGACATTTACGTGACTCAAATTTTTACAAAGTAATCCTTTTCTGACTTAAAAGTCAATTGTCAGAATTTATTATAAATATAAATGAAGAATTTTTATTAGGGTTTAAACAAATTTTAAATATATATCTACTTTTTTATATTTATTCTAGAATCATGTTCATGTAAAATAATGTATGTAACATTAAAAGCAAGTCTTTTAATTGTATATGTAATTTTATAGAAATAAATATTTGTTCTTTTTTACTAAGTCGTATTTATTCCGTAACAATATTCTTTTTTTTTTCACCTTCTATCTTAGGACAACTTACGGCACAATAAGAAGCCCCGCACTGTGCGGGTCATTGAACAGCTTTCATAGAGAAAAATTTCTAAAGGATTTATTTACGCAACGGGTCTGTAGTAAAGAGATAATACTCTGAGAATCAATATATAAATTTTGCCGTATTTAACTTAATAATTCTTCATTCTAAAAAAATTGTTTTGAAAATCATTACTATAGTATTGTATTTCTGTTGAAGAAAGCCACACTACACAATTTTTATACTCAAACGATTTCATAGCCTACTAAATTTAGTATATGCTGGCATATATCGCGATTATCGATATTATTTGCCACAGATATTTTGAGTAACAATGTGCGAATGTCATTGTAAGCTGCTTCGTAATTCATCAATCCTATGAAACACAACAGCAAGAAAAGCAACAGCATGCGGTATTACAATATACACGTTATATCTAATTGGCAGCAAGAATGAGAATGTATTGACGAATTTACGGATACTTATAATTAACACTTAATATTATAATTTAATTCTACAGCTGGATTATATTTAGCTTTTACATACACTTTTTACTTTAACACTACTTCTTTAATAATAACATTTTAACTTCTCAATATTTTCACTCGCTGGAAAGACGCAAATCTTCAATGAAATAATCGATTGCGCTTCGATTTATTAATAAAAATAAATCACTCCAAGAATATTCCTCAGCCAGAAGGCAAGCTATTTCCGTACGAACTGCGAGCAGCACTTGGGCTTATAATGCTGGCATTGCGTGAGAAAACTCCAAGTTTCCTACTA
>JAWWEM010000054.1:6543849-6555387 GCA_035582935.1 Ormyrus thymus | reverse complement strand
TCAAAAAACGTTTCATTATGACCGGAAAACTGGCCATGTTTCTTGGCCATTTTATAGATTAAAAATTCTACCAGGGTCGTTTTAAAAAAATTTAATCCATTATTTTTTACTTCTAATACAATTAAATATTATTTGTAAAAGTAATACAAAAAAAATATCTTCAAAATTAAAATAACATTGTAATTTTTTTATTAAAAAATTAATAAAATATATTACAAAAAGACAAGTGTAGTTTTTTACTTTTAATCCTTAAAAATCCATGCAATTTACAAATAAGTAAAAGCATTTTAAAAATAGAGTATGCTTACAATAAATTGATCAATGCGAATTTTAATAACTGATTAAGCATACATATGTTGCATAATCGTCATTCAAGTGCGCTGTAATTTTATTACACATATTAGGAGTTTATTCATTATGCGAGTTTAAAATATTTCTCTTTGCAAATTTCATTATACTATAATAATTCATTACTACGTAGAACTCAATTCTAAATTTTGAGGTAAAAATAAATTTATTCAAATACTTTTATTATGAATTATTAAGTAGAAGCTATTAAGATTTAGTTATATTTTTTTTGTATCTAAAAATATTTATTTATAAAAATTCAAAAAATTCATAATTCTAACATTCGAACTATATTGACCACTCAAATCAAATCTTTAAGTGCTTCAACATGGCCGCTCATCACTTTTTTAAGAAAAAAAAAAAAAAAAAAAAAAAAAAATTAATTTAATTAAAAGCAAATCATTATTATAAAAACTTGTAATTACGAAATTAGTGAATAGATACTTTTATAATTATTGGAAATATTTAATGACAGGTAATTAGTATACAATTGATTGATAATTAATATACAATTTATTTTTTAATTAACATGACACAAATAAAAAATAATGTAAGCTTCAGTTAGCGTTTTACTATTTTAATAATGTAGCTTAAATTCATAATATCATCAGGCTGCTGTTTATTGCAAAATGACTAGAATTTATAGCATTATTCAGTCTACTGATGGAATAAAAGATGTAAATCCCTAAATTTGCAGCCAAAAGTTTTCTTTAAGACATAATACTATTAGTAACTGGCATTACCAATACTTATTAATAATATAAACTAAATAATAATAACAAATTTGAGAACTCTTTTCAGTTATAAAAGTTAATAAATCTACTTTTAATGTAGATGTATTACAGTAATATTAAAGAAATTTTTAAATCTTTAAAAAAATCTTTAAAATTATATTTGCACAATCTCGTAGAATACTTTGAGAAAAAATTATTGAAATTATGAAAATAGAAATTCTTAATATTTTCAGCAAAATTTGTAATATACTGAAGAGATTTTAAAATAGCAAAATTAGAGATCTAACAATTTTTTGATTCCAAGTGAATCCTTTACAATGAAAGATTATATCACTATCACATAATCAATTATTAATAAATCATAATACATATTTACAAAAATTTGATTTTTCAAGTAAATAAATAAATATAATGTAGAAATGAATATAACTATTTTGGAACTAAGCCTCTTGTTTTCGGATAAACTGGCGCTGGTATTTGCGGAATTCTACCAACACTCTTTGGCCGAACTTTTGCAGTCGGTAATCGCGATTTGGACCTTAAACTGGCATTTGAAGCATCCACATCAATTGCCCCTTCATCGCATAATGCCTTTTCGAGAACAGCCTGAATTGTTGGCGCAATTACCGGCTTCTGATAATCCAAAGTTGTTCGAGCAGGCATATCAAGATCTAAATTTAAAATATTCTCACCAGCATATCGATGTCCTTTTCCCATAGCAAGAGCTATACGTGCATGCTCAGACGTCGGCCTGCGCAAACAAGGAACAGATACTGGACGTTTAAGAGTCTCAATACTTGACGGTTCTGGATCTTTCATTACCCAACAATCTTCTTCTTCATCAAATTTTACTCTAGAAAGAATTTTATGTTTTTCTTCAACTGGTATAAAATTATCAATAATAAGATATTTTAATTTAAGTTCTTTCATTAATTCATGCTGAGTTTGTTCTAAATCTCTTCTATCCCTATTATATTCATTTGTAACATCATCTAAATCTTGCTTTAAAACTTGCAATTTTGCGTAATATTTTCGAAGTTTTTTAGATTTTACATCAACTTCTTGTTGTAAAGTAGTATAAGTTTCACGAACTCCCAAAGTGGTAAGTTCTTCATCTTCCAGCTTTTGTTGCATTTCTACTTCACGTTTTTTACGTTCAGCAATTTCGCTAGCTCTTTGTTCTAGTGCTCTTTGCTGCTCATTTGTATGATCAATAATATTTTTTCCTCCACAAAGCATTTTGCTTTCTAATTCTGTAATCCTTTGTACCAAATTTTCAGTTTCTTGTTTTTCAGTTTTCAATTGTTCTGCTATTTGTTTCTTTTCAGTTTCAGATATTTTATTATTGTCTTCATGACTGTCCTCAGTCTCAGACTCAGATTCTTCATTTTCAGATTCTTCTTTTTTCTTTTTAATCTTTCTTTTCTTTTTTTGCGTTGTACCTTTTTGTGCTAGTTTTTCTTTTAGCTTAGTAATTTCTTCTTGATATTGTCTCAGCAATGCATCTTTTGGATCTTCATTTATCCTTGGCTTATTCTTAATATTCTTAGCACGACTCGCATACCTTAAAGTAGTAAGAGTTTCATCATAATTGTAACTTGCAGGACCAATATTTGCTACCATAATAGTTTTTGAATTTCCACCTAAAGAATCTTGAAGTAATCGTGTTAATTTTGAATCTCTGTAAGGAATGTGCGAAGTTTTACCATCAACTAAAGCTGAAATTACATTTCCAAGAGCTGACAAACTTAAATTAATTTTACTAGCTTCTTTTAATCGTTCACCTGAAGATCCAGTTTTGCTTTGCCTTTCACTTCCAGCTAAATCAACCAAGTTCAAACGACCAACTCTAATTCCACAGCTATCACCCATTTCAATAGTAATTATAAAAATTGCGTGGGAGCGAGAACTGTGTTCATTCATGTTTGTTGCTCCTATTGTTCGATTTCGATTCCCAAGATTCATGAGATCTTGAATTTCTGTTGCACTTTTGCAAATGGAACTTGACAAATCTTTGACGAAAACCCCAACATCTGGTTTTTCTTTTAATTCAAAGCGCAAACTTTGATCTTGATGTAATAAATCTCTTATTTCTTCTTGATAAATTTCTAAGTAACTGGCTCTGACTAAATATTGTATATTTTCTGACCTACTAATATGAGTAAAGATTTGTTCAAATGATCTAGGAATAATGCCTCTTTTCTTCGAATCCCGTTTAGAACCTTCCATTGTATAAGTTTTTCCTGTACCAGTTTGACCGTACGCAAATATTGTTCCATTAAAGCCATTGAGTACAGATGAGACCAATGGTCTTACTGTTTCTTCATATATATCTTGCTGAGTTGAATTCCAATCATATACTGAATCAAATGAAAATACTTTAACTGTCTCTTTCGTTACATCTTCTTTAGGATTACGAATTTCGACAGCTCCTCTAGATGGAAATAACTCTACAACATTTGTGCAATTTCGAGCAATTTCCTTATCATCCATAGGTCGACATCTTACAACTACCTGGACACATTGAGTGGCAACTTCTATGGCTGGAACTATTGTTTTGGTTTTCTTCTTCACTGGTTTTGATTGGCTTTCTGTTTTCTCCATTATGCTTATTTCTACCTTAAATATTCAATGAATCTGTCAAAAATCAAAATAAAATAAAACGCTTTTAATTAATAGCAATATTTTACTTACAACACTAGTATAGTTCTTAAAAATAAAACGTTAACATACAAATTATCTTGCTGCTTTGTAAAGCTACGTTAGACAAACTTCGCAGGGACAACGGTATCGATCCTTTGTTTCGCTGCGGTAGCAGCCAAACGTCTTCTACACTGTTCGGCACGCACCCCTTAGTCTTGCGTATATTGATTCTCGAGTTTTGAGTTCATCAACTTAACCCATAAATCGTCTTTATCGTTCTTCTTCCAATTGATGAAAGTGATAGTCGACTAAAGATTAATGCTTTTATAAAAGTCGGCTGCACTTTGTACCGCATTTCGCGCAACAACTGCAAGGGTATGACTGCATAAGGTAATAATTTGTTTCGATTCAACGTTTTGACAGACACTGATCGGAGTTTGCGCTTTCTGACTTTGCAGCTGCGGCGCTGCTGATGTTTATAACGTTATATTGCAAAGCTTTAATAACGACCGTTACTAGGTATATCAACAATCAGTTCCCTTGATAGCTTTTACCTGATGTATAATGTATTTATAATATAAATGAGGCTGTATGATTGCATTCCTCAATTTTTGTTAATCTATTTATTAAATTTAAAATGGCTTTTTCTTATTTTTTCGTTTTCTTGTTTAACTAAGTCTCCCTATTGAAAAAGTCCATCCTTATAAAGACCTGGTAAAATTGGTGCAAATACACACATAGAACCTGATACAAATACATACCGGTATCGGGTTATACGTGTATTTGTACCAATTTTACCCGGTCTTCATAGTTTTATCGGACTTTTTCAATAGGGCTGTTTTAAAAACTTTTATGAAAACTAAACTTTTTTGAAGTACATATATTTATTTGATCGAATATGGTAGTGATATATACCAAAACGCATTTCACGGCAGGAACTATATTATTTCATTTACATTTAATAAAATTATATAGTAAAATTATAGAATTAAATTAAAAAACTTTAGATAATATTAATACTAAAATTAATACACACATTTTTCTATTTATTAGCGTAAATAATTAAATCTCAAAAAATAGAATTGATATTTGAGTATGTACGAAACAAATTTTGTACCAAAAAAAATATTTTATAAATAAGTCAATTAGAATATACATAAAATAGACTAATTCAAATTTGTCATAGGCATGCATGATAACGATTCTTTTAAAAATCATTTTGCGAACTATGAAACATACATATGCCTACTATACGTGTTCAATATTAAATGCTTTCTGAATTTTAATATTTTTATTCATTATTATTTTAAGATATATGTACCTTATATACCTACCCTTACCTTCTAAGGTATACCTTAGCTTACCTTTTTTTTTTTTCTTCCATATAGAGGTATCGACTTCAAGTCACGTCCGCGTGCTTATCTTGTAATTGTAAATTGTAAGTTGTAAGTTGTAAGTTGTAAGTTGTAAGTTGTTTGTAACAAAATTCCCCGCGATTATCAATTTCGATTCGAGAATATCGAATCAAAGCTCGAATTTTCAATTTTTCATTTTTTTTCATTTTATTTTAAGATTTTAAGAAAGGAAACAAAAAAATAAAGAACGATTTTAAAGATGCATGCAAACTAAGTTTTTGTGTATATAATTTCAAATTTGTTGTCTCTACACTTCAGATTTAGATGTCAACTATCAATCAGCATACTATTGAGATCTCGACTATCGATTATGTATAGTTAGTCAGTAGTGCCACTGTGCAAGTATAGTACTTGACTTCAATTGCGTCTACCTTCACAGAGTGCAAGTCACTCCTACTCTTCTACATCAGCTATACATGTGACGTGTGGACGTGCCTGACCCTGCCGTGCTGATAGAAATGATCTCTGATGCCGATGTACTGACTGCACCTGACTCGATTGCTTCGCTAGTTTCAACCTTCAACTTTTTATAAACGTTTCATGTGATTTTCATTATCGTTAGTATATTTAGGTAATACTAAATCTCTGTTGTCTCACTACCTGTCTTTTTGCTTTTATTATTGAATATCACCGAGATATTTGAATAAATAGAACTTTTAATCTTTTTTTATGAATTGCAAATGGTATGTGAATGTAATTTATCATCCAGTAACATTCTTAAAATAATTATTTCTTCTGTTTGACTTCTTAGTTTTAAAGTCCTTGTTATTAAATTAAACGTTATATAAAATTAATGAAGTTTTTACAAAATTTATGAAATATATATTTTATGTTTCATAATATATAATTAAATAATTGTTACAGGTAAAATGAAGTTGTGGCTAGTTGTACTTCACATTATCTTAGTAGGTACAAATTTGTGGGTGACAGCTGTAAATTTTAGAGAAGAACCTCTAGAAGATAATGAATTTGCAGAATTCGAAGATTTTGAAGAGGAAAAGCCAAATGATGGAGTTATTCCCACAGCTGATCATCTTTCAGCTCAATTTGAAGACTTAGAAAAGGAAATCAATAATTATGAAGAAGATGATATATCAGTTGAAGATGTAGATAATGAATTTGATCATTTTCAAGATGAAGAAGAATTTGAGGGGTTAGATTTAACTGGAGGAAATTCTGATGCCAAAATTGAAGAGCCATCAACTTTAACGATTACCAAAGTTCCCCTTCATTTGCGTGCAAGATGGGATAGCTTTTACCTTGAAATCCTGATGATAGTTGGTTTAATTGTGTATTTTATAAATTATATTGCAGGCAAATCGAAAAATTGCCGCATTGCTCAAACATGGTATGAAGACCATAAGCAAATTCTTTTAGAAAATTTTTCACTCGTTGGTGATACTGGAAGAACCAATGATGAAGGCATACTTAATGGACCTATCAAAGAAAGTGAATCTCAATACAGTATTTATTGTTCTGGAAGAGTTGGGTGTGAATCTTTACTGATAGAACTGAAATTAATTAAAAGACAGGATTTAGTGGCTGTACTATCTCAAATAGTACGTCCTCAAAATGATCAAGCTCATTTGAGAATAGAATTGGCCAAAGACGAGACTGACAATTTTGTTTTGGCTATAGCTGCCAAAAGAACTGCTGTACACTTAACAAAAGATATGGCAGATATCAGTGTTTATTGTCCTGAAAAAAGACCTGGAGAAAAATTCAATTTACCAGCTGGATTCTGTGTTATGTCTGAAATTTCGGAAGCCACATCCGCTATTTTAGATACTAGAGTTCTCCAAGCATTTAATAAATATACACAATATATAGATTATATTCACATAAGTGATCAATATAGTGGACCAAAACAACAAGAGTAAGATTTCTTAAATCAAACTACTTTAAATTCATATAATATTTAAGTACAAAAACATTATATTTTAACTTTTAGAGATTCAAGTCAGTTAACCATGCCCGAGGTAAAGAGAGTTCTGTTGGTTGGATTGAACATTAGCATCAAAGGTCGTCTAAATAATGAAACTCAAGAAAAAATTAGACCATTATTGCAATTAACATTTTACTTACTCGATAAATTACGTCGATTCAAACTTTCTAAAGAGGTAATTAAACATATTAATACTGAAAGCTTCGTTAAAAATTTATGATTGAAATGAACTTTTCAATTTTCCGTAATTTTCCCAAGTTATAATTTATAAAGATTCTTTATATCTTGTTTGCATAAATATGTATTCATAGATATGAATGATAAAAGGTTTATATATTAATTTATTTACTCTGAATTATATTTAAGTGTTTCCAAGATTTAATCATTAATTTTATTATTGTACATTATAAATATTATATGTGGGATGTAAAAGCATATTGCAATTTTCCCAATTTTTTAGTTTTATTTTAAAATTTTTTAAAAGTTCCTTTTATATATATATATATTATAGATAAAAACTGCTGCTAGAGAATTCTTATTTTATTTCAATTTCAAATATGATTTAGCTTTTATTTGGATGGAACTCTGATTTTCAAGAAATTTTCAATTAACTTTTTCTATACACAAAAATATGATGAAATCTAGAGAAATCCTGTTGAAATCTAATTCCAGATAGAATTCATATCGATTTTGCCTTTATTATCTTTGAGTTTTACATATGGAAATCCAGCTTCTTTTAAATGATTGGGAATCTGCAATTGTTGTAAAAGATAATTTTTACTGATAAGCGGTTTAATTTTAAAATATATTATTATATATTTTCAGGGTAAAAGTAAGACTGATAAAAATCGACAAAAAGTAGAAGAAGCATTCTTAAAGACTACACATGCTGCACGAGCTGAGGCTGCAGCTGCACGACGTGAAGAACGCCGTCGACAAGAAAAAGAACGTATTCTTCAAGAAGAAGATCCTGATAAACAAAGAAAGTGGGAAGAAAAAGAACAACGGAGACTTGCAAAGAAACGAGCTCCAAGAATGAAGCAACTTAAAGTGAAAGCATTGTGACCTGAAGAAAAAGCTTCTGAGAAAGAGCTTCGTACTAACATTTCTTGATTATAATTGTGATGATTATCAAGAAATGCATATACATTTGTATTAAACATTTTAATTTGATACATTTGTATTAAAAAATTTACCTTTATGAATGATATAGTATGCAATTTTAGGGCGTGTTTGTTTTATATAATGTAAAATGAATTTACATTTTTATTTTTAAAAGGACTAATAAGCATAGAATAACTTAAAGGCTGAACTGTGTCCATTTAAAGGAATAGGTGCAGTTATCTTATTCAGTCAATAATTTTATTAAAAAATTGAACATAATAATTTATGCCATAAAATACACATTTCGTGAGCACACTTTGTATAGTTTCTTATATATGTAAATACTCATTTGTCATAAAACTGCACTTAGTACAGTCCAAACTTTAATAATAATATTTACAACATTAATTATAAAAATGGAAAAAGCAATACTTATTTCATCAATATATTTCGTATGTACATGTATGAACATCCCAAACTTTACATGGAATTTTTAAAAATATATTGGGATTCTAAAAAAGTTACATTGCGCTGAATTACAGTTTTTGGAAACAAGAAGTTGTTGGTAGATATAAAATCAGTTATAACTACATTCATTCCTCCACTTCCAGGAGAATTTTCGCTGATCCAAGGCAGTGTAACTTTTTTTATACTTGGGAATAAACTTTCTCGTAAATTTCCAAAAATATGCTTTACAAGATATGTCTTATTAGGAGTCAATAAACACTGAGAAACAAATCCAATGTCTCGTGATCTTATTTTTAGACCCATACTTAAAAAGTTTATTAAATGAGATGGGTATACTGTATTAGGCCAAGGTGTTGGCCATATACCAGTAGGCCATAAATTATTATAATTACGAGCAGTAATGTTTCTATATATAACTAAAACCTGATACTTCTCCATATTTAACCATTTCAAAGAAATGTTTTTAATTGTACAAATCGGGCATAATTGCCCACGAAAAATGTATTTTATTTTATCTATTAAATTTTTGTGGTCGGATTCACTGAATCTATAAAAATGCTGGAAATCTAAAATTATTATTTCGTTGGGATGAGCAGAAAGCCAGTCGGCGATTTCTTGAAGTGGTTTCGTTATTTCCGCTCCGTAAAGTCCATGTAAAAAGTGAATATTGCGATCGATACCTTTTGTAGCAACTCTCAGGTCTAGATATCTAATACCGCCATTGAGTTGCTCCTTAATGTTGACATCCTGGTTCACAGACCAGTTGAAAATGATAGGTTTCACTATGCTTGGAAAACAACGAGCCAAACTTATGATTATTTCTGACTTGTCAGGTCCAACATCATCGTTTCTTTCAATAGTGTACGTCATGCTGTTGTGGGAACCTATTATACACAAGTGTTCATGTAGTATTCGAAACGCGAAGTCGATCGTGAGAAAATTGCTTCTAACTAAGGATATTATTCAATAATTACTTCAGGTGCTGACTTTGAAAGTGACTCATAAGGATTATGTAAATAGTTTACTCAAGCACTTTAACTAAGATACGAAGGAACAAAGAAAAACTCTTGAATCTTAGATTTAATTTAATAATAACTCAAAGGTATTGTATACCATCTGATTTAAGAATTAAATACTTCTTTAATAACAATTTTAATGATTTCCCAATATTTTTATTATATATATATCAGCTATTTCTGAAAAAATTTAAAACCATGCTTTATGGATAAATAGGTAATAATTTATTTCCGATTAATATAGTCATTAAGAAGAATCATTAAAGAAATATTTGAATAAAAATTTTACAGCTAAAGATAAAAAAAATTAATTTGTAATTAATTAGATTTTATTAATATTTTAATACTTTATTTCGAAAATTTGGATACAGGAATTATTAAATTGTTATAACAAAATATTGTTAACTTAATTCAAAGTGATCAATATTAATAAAGTAATATTTGTTGGTATTACAAATTAAACAAAAATTCTCGGTTTTAAAAACTAAAAACTTTAAAACTCATGTAATTATGTTGAAGTTCATTTTTTGCGAAAAACGGCAAGTACGTAATTAAAAAAATTACTATTGCTTTATGGCTGAACATTGCTTATAACAAGTAATAACTTATATTAAAAGAACTAAAATCGGATAGATTTAAACTAATACACAAAGTTATAAAGGCCAAATAATATTTTTATATCGAATTTTATAAAATTTATAATTTACAATGATAATTTTTTTACATCAAGAAAAAGTTTATTTTACGATTTTTCTTTTCTTTGTATTAATCTATTAAGATAATTGAAAAATATTAATATATTTTTATTCTGAATCACATGTTTTATTAAACAAATTTGTATCCCTGTCGGAAAAACCTGGTAAAATGGTGCAAATACACACATATAACCCGATACCGGTATCGGGTTATATGTGTGCATTTGCACCAATTTTACCAGGTCCTTATAAGGTTTTATCGGACTTTTTCAATAGGGATGAGCAAATTTAAAGAAGTTTTGTTACCATAATTCACAAACTATTCAATGAAACGTAAAAATATTATAAAAAATAATATCATAGCTTGATTTTCTAAGAGAGTGAAAATGAATTATTTTTACGTTTTTCTATTTTTTAATTTTTAAGAAATTTTCCACATTTATAAAACAGTTAAAATTCTTAAGTATAGAATATTATTTGGATTAAAATAATAAATATATTTATAGAGGGGATTACCCGTTGATAAATAAATAAATAAATAAATAAATATAATACTTTAAAAGCAATAGTTAAAATACTAGCCCCCAGACGGCAAAACTATTACCCAAATGAACTCTTTTTAAGTAAATTCTCTTAAAAAAGAATTCATTTTGAGTAATTCTGTCGAATGTAAGAGAATTTAAATTTACCCGGAATAGCTAGCTGAACAATAGGAACTGCGCGCACTGCTGGCGGCAGGCGTGTCATCCAGTATTCCAAATTCTCGCATAAATTCAGTTCTGTGGTTTGAGCATGAGCACTGGTCACATCGATCATTGCACTATCGTGATTGATGTAGTCTTCTGCCATGGTTTTTGTCCACTTGGAAATCCTACGACGGTCAATAAATAAATGAGAAAATAATACCAAAGTATGACACCTCTTGAATTGAGCTTATAACTCGTGAATAAATACTAACGTCTCACAGAAACATTTAAAAACGTACCTGCTACTCTCACTTCATCTTTCTACAGCGCCCTCATGCGCGCAAGCAAGTGTAGTGCACTATCTGCACGAATTGCGTACGTAGAATCGCTGCGGGGTATAGGGGAGGGTCGGGCAGAACGGGCACTGCGGCTAAATTTGGCACTCAAATATTATAAATATTAATGCTTGTAAAAATTTAATTTT
>JAWWEM010000054.1:6517928-6534077 GCA_035582935.1 Ormyrus thymus | reverse complement strand
TATGTTTTTAATTTTTTTTCATACATTTGCATACGTTTCCGTACGTGTTTCTACATTTTTTATTTCCATTGGGGTAATTTTTGTTTATACAAATATTCCCCGCATAAAATATCTTTCGTTTATTTAGTACAAAGTTTTCGAGCTCGAAAACTTATGTCTTCAGATTTAAACGTCCAACTATATTTTTAGCTCCTATTTTTTTTAACCGCACAGAAGCGTAAGTTGGGCAGCGCATGCTAAACCCGTTATAAGTAACATCTGTTTTTTATTATTTTGCACGCAACCAGAAATGTCTACCATACTATATAGGTACAGTGCGGGAGGAGTGGCAGGCGAACGAATATAAACCGAACACAGACGCAAGAAAGGTCTCTCTTCAAAATTTCTCATCCGAGGCGAAGTCTGATAAACGTATAACCTACACAATGATATTCCGCCAATTCCACATAGACTCGAACGCGCAACGCATTTTATCAAACGCACGTAGGCTCTCCTAGATAATAGAGTGGCTTTGAAAAAAAAGACATAAGCCAGCTGCTATTGTCGACGAGCAATAGAAGATAAGAAAACGATTCGTTGAAAACTAACAGAGCCGAGCCTCGCAAGTGAAAGTTAAGACTCTCCGGCAAAAGCAGTCTCGTGTGTATATAGAAGCGGCCTTTTAGTCAGCTGCTGACCGTCGGCAGAGCCGCGCCCCCCGCTCCGGCCAATAAGAAAGCTTCCTTTTGCGTTCCTGCGAGTTTACCGTCCGCTTCCCACTCGGCGAGGCAGGAGATATTTCGAGAACCGAGCGGCGGCAGAAAGAAAACGGTCTCAAAACTGGTCTCGCCGGCGAGATCGGGGAGGAGAAGGAAAGAAAGAAAAATCAGGACCGGACGCTCGCTGTATACGCGCGCGTGCACGTAGGCAGTCGGTGTCGTTGTCCATTCGCCGGCGCTGCGAATTTATCAACTAGGCGAGGTCGCGCCTCCGAATCAATTCTCTTGGCCGGAACGCCAGCTCGTGAATCAACGACTTTGCGCCGAGTAATCTCGTGCTTCGGTTCGACGGCCTCGGAAAAGTATTTTTTTTTTCAGAAACTCAAATGCCGACTGGGATTTTTGGACTTCGCTCTTTTGGCAGCCTGATAAAGATGTGGCTAAGTCGCGTGAGCGCGCATCAGGGCGCTGGCCGTTGCGGAATTTGTTTAAAAAAGAGTTTTAGAATACGTTTATTTCTGTTGGGTAGTATTTTATTTCTGTTCGGAAAGATTTATATTATTATAATAATTGATCCCTTTAAAATAAAGCTGTGAAATTTTTTACACAATAACTTGTTATTTTTTCATTTATTTTTGTACGAATTACTTGAAAATAATTTATTGAGTTTGAACGTTTGTGCCAAAGTACATTTTCAGTATTTAAACATTTCAACAGATCTGATCTAGTAAAGCACCCATTTCTTTTAATAACGATGGTACGTATCTCTCCAGTCAAGTAACATGTTCTACCTACTGAATTTAAATATTGAAAACATGTTCTTTTTTGCAATAGAAATTATCGATTTTGATCGATCCGTCGTAAATCAATTGGTTCAAATAATTATTTAATTCTGCCTGGAATTCCGCAAAACAAAACACTTAAAACTTTTCTATTGGCAATAAGTAGAGTTCGAAATCAATAGCATTTAAGCCTCATGATGTAAAAATTTTCCAAATCTGCTCGGCATTCGATTCAACCAGTTTAACCTAAATCTTATTGGTTATATTTACGAGATGACGCAAGCTAATTACGGGAGAGAAAGCGTTTTGAAAAGCGCACGATAACAGTCTTAGTTATGAAAATCGTTACGCGTGTATAGTAAATAAAAAAGTACTTAATGATTTCCTGGTATATTAACGATCATTATTGAGCAACAATTTATTAACCCACTTTAAATAATTACCCGCTCAAAATCTCATTACGCACACATATTTTCTGTACATAAATTAGCTTTTCATAACTGACCGAGAACTACTTTTGTAAAGTCACTGATTAACGTCTCGACGAATCAATCATCTTCCTACTGACACTTCGATTGCACACAAATGCACGAGAGCTTTTTTCCAGTCACGACTCGCGGCTGACCTCGTCTATCGTGAAAAATAGACAGACGCGCCGCGAGCATAAATATTCTAAATTATACACTTACTTCGAGCGGGGGAACGCGCTGTTTTCGCCGAAGAGACAATTGGCCATTGTTTCCGAAAAACAAGAATAAGCAGGCAGAATATCTGCCGTCTCATACTCGGCGTGCCACTCACGATCGTGCAATGGGAGATGAAAGCCTGGCTCTCGCAGCAGCGCCGTGCTTCTTCTACCTTGAGAAGTTCCAGGCAGACTCTGCCCGATGGTCAGCTGAATGAGTTTATACCGAATGGGTTTTTTTTGATTGGTCGCGATGTTGCGGAAGATGAATTCTGCAGTGGATTCGTGTCGTGGCAGTGAACTGCAGTCACGTGGATGACGAGGGGGTTATGCAGAATCATTGGTGAAAGAGAAAACTGAAGGAAGATATTGATAAGAGCTGGGAATATGAAGGCTTGATGGAAACGTTCAATTGAAATTTAATGAGGATTTTTTATTTTTAGATATTTTTACAGATCCTGTTGTTTTAATGATATTTTTCACTCGTTACTTAATTTATGTAACTTACCTTGTACGACACAAATTTAAAAGACGTAAAGGCTAGATTTAAATTTAAAATCAAGCTATTTATTCTATAAAAAGCTATAATTAATTTAATTTTAGTTTTTGATCGAGAGTCGATTTTAAATTAGCTCGGCGATAAAACAGATGAAAAAAATGACTCATTGGCACGATACCAAATTTGACTATGAAATAACTTCCGCGTAATACGCATCTGGATATTGAAGAAAAAAAAAGTCAACCGAGTCTTTAATATTGAAATATGGGTTTCCTAATAAAAAATGTATATTTATGCTTTTACTAGAAATTTTAAATCTTTACCTGAATACAATTAAGTAAATACACGTACTAATTTTTTTGTTTATCTCGAGGTTTTATAATAGAATTAGAGCCTTTCCTATGCCAATTGTACTTATCTGCAGAAACATTTGTTTTTTTCTCTCTACTGTACTGCACGAGACGAGATGAAGAATTTACAACTCTTATTTTTCTCACAGTCGTCATGTCATAATACATTTGCACGTTTATGTCGCCGTATTGACTTATTCATTTTCGTAATCAGTCACTTCGAAGATAATAGATATTGCACGTGCATAGGACGTAACTTTAATATTTATTGTAACAGAAATTATTAGATGCAGATAAAAGTAATACTTGCATTCATACAGCAGTAGATATATTTATAATTTAATGAGTTGAACAGTTTTTGATAATTGTTTAAAATTACTGATAATTGGAAAAAGACCTTAAACAAGTCTATGCGCGTGATTAATAATTTTAAATAAACGAAATTGTCTTCATAAAACAAGTGACTGCGCAGCATACACGCCTGCCTCATAAATTCGTAGTAGAAACAATTTATTAAAAACTGAAATATATAAAACTGTAGTGGAATAATTTTTCTACAAATCAGATTATTTTCATTTTTGAGACTCCATCGAGCGCTACTTTCTCCGCAACGGAAGTCGAGAAGACGCGTCGTTCATATTTCCAGCAAATAGAACGGTAGCAACTGAGTTTTCTTTTTTTTTTTTTTTTTCTTTTTCAAGCCGTCTGTCCTGACGATATTGTCTTACTCATAGTTAGTTAAATATGAAAACGCGATGCGATCACTTCTGTCGTCCACACGTGTTCTTCAATATTCAATAACTGGTGGCTGATCGATTACGTGACCGTCGCAGTGTGCGAGCCTTGCTTCATATTTCAAAAAGTTATCAATTACTGAGAAATTGTGCCCGAAGGTCAAGGTGCTGACCCTGTTTAAGTTGTACTTTTAGCTTTCTTCAATTTTTTAGTTCAAGTTTGAGCGGATATCTATATATTATTATTTGCGATTTTTCACAAGCAGCGGAAATTGCAAAAGAAGATATTTCGGTGAATTTGGGGTTTGAAAATACGTTGTATACCCGTGAGGCGTTGAATAATTGTAAATGTTTAAGAAAAATTTTCGAGTAAAATATTAGTATTCATGAAGAAATGAGCAAAGAAATTTGTTTACGCTTTGTTAGTTGGAAGTTGGTTATATAAGTTTAAAAAATCGTTTAAATTGTTGCTTCTATATATTAGCGCTTTATTTATAGTTGAAGTGATTTAATCGGTATTCAGTCTGATAAAGGTTTATTATATTAGGGGTAAAATGTAAAATATAGTTATAATTACCAAAAAAAAAAGATTACTTTTATATTTGTTGAAAAAAAAATTACTTTTATATTTGTCGAAAAAAAAAACAAACGCTTATTACGTTATGAAGACCCCCTGGTTAGCCTGTGAGCTTATCTGTAACTTTACAAATTTCATTATATAAAAAGTTAACGTGGAAAATTATTTTTAAACGCAAAAAAACAGATATCAAGTTTCGCGTTGCACGTCTCTTTATCTTTTATGAAAAATGTTTGACAGGAAAGCCTGTTGCAGTTTTGCACAGCAGACTCCATATTTCATTCAAACTCGCTCAATAAGAAAGTAATAAAATTGACGTCACGCCGAGAGTCCGCAAGATAGCAATCATTTCGATAAAAGAAATTGTGTTTAAACATGCATTTTCCCTCGTCTCGAGGCTCGGACTGTCGCGGGGCCTCGTGGCTTTCGCCTGCGCACATTTTTCGATTAAACGGAAATTTCCGCAAAATATTTTCCTCTCTTTTGCTTTCTTTTTTTGCCTCGGTGCGGCGACTAGAGCGTATGGGCACGTGCCTCCGCTAGCGACGCCTGACTTTTCATGACACGTTCCTGATGAAAGCGCTCCGGAATATTGTCGCAGAGTGTTTAATGAGAAACATTTACATTTTTCTGCTTTGAAGCTAGCTTGAGATTGTTATCGTTTTAAATTTACTTAATTTCGTCAGTTTTATAAAACGACGCGAACCGACTATCAATGAAAAATCGTTTTATTCTTACTTTTACAAGTAAAATGCAATTATTTTCCCAGAATTTTCTTATTGTGAATCATCTTTATTTCGACTTATAGAAGCGTATTAAATTATCTTACGGTATTAAATGTTTCTAGAACGTACAAAAATTCACGTGACGAATCATAAAAAAATGTTCCGCGAAAGATACATACTCTCAATGTTACTTAATTGTACCTAGTTTCGTTGCTCGGCACCATTTTCATTTACGGCTTCTGTTAATTTCCGATGGTTTTTTATGCCTTCGGTTTGCGCGGCGCTCGAGAATTGCGCAATGAAAAATGTGCATTACGTTGAATAATTGCGCAAGTGGCAGCGAGTGTACGGAAATCACCGTCCAATTAAAAAGTGCAACGGGCATCCGCGCAGTCTGCCGTAAAAACAGAAAACGTTCAATGCCGCATCGACGGACGTGTCATTAATTCCGCGCACGCTTCTGTTTGCGTACATTGCCGCGTGGAAAACTTTAAATCGTTCGTGTGATTCATCGGATCTACGGAATAATAATAGGAAATCCAACTGACCCGCTGAGCTGCGACTTGTCTTTCAACACATCTCTCTCTATCATTTGTATATTTGAAACTCGCGGGATTTTCGAGCGACGCATCGCGATTGCGATCTGTAAACACGAAGGTATACAATTATATTTTACCTGTCTTCAATCACTTCGACCGTACCGGACATTTTCCTTTTGCAAATAGCGCCTGCCGCTGATCAGCAGCTGTGTTAATTCAGAATAAAAAATCGTTTTTCTATTTTTTTGTTTAACTTCTCGAGAGCCCAGATCGGCCAACTCTCCGAAGAGACGGATTGACGAAATTCGATTGTCGCAAACTTCCCACAAGAGAAAAAAAGTCTCGAACGACCCGAGGGAATCCTTCTCGAGCCTCCCGTCGGCACGCAAAGCCGGCTGTTACGAGGCCGGACTTCGGGGCAGCCTTAGAAGCTCTCCCTCAAACGTACTTCGCGAGCGCGCCCGCTGCGCGATTCTAAATATAAAATCGGACGAGCGCCGTTGACGGGCCGTCAGTGAGCGATTGACTTTCGCGCAGGCAGCACGCATGTCTCCGTCAAACGACCCAACCCAGCTCATACGCGGTGACGTGCCACACGTTCGATTTTCCAAGGAGTTCCCGTGAACCGCACCGGGACGTCTGCTTCCCGGCTTTTCAGGATTTTCCGCTTTCTACTCTACGGACGACTCCGAGCATTTTTTGTTTTCTTTTTATACTTCTGAGGCTACCTCGGCCCAGGCGGCGGAACCGTGAAACCAGTATTTTGCAATTATGTGCCATATCGGTAAGCAGATGCTGATAAGTTTTGCACGCTTTTTACATTTTACGAGCTTCACTTTTCTTAGGAAAATCATTTATGATACAATGACGTCAAGTTCATTATGTAAATACATTTTGTTGGCTGTACACGTACAAATCATAGTGTTTCTGTGTAGTTTTATTTCGACAATTTGGTACCAAACGCAATCGATTTAGTAATACAAATCGCTTCTTTAAGAAAAATTTTGAAAACACCTTGCCCAAGAAGGTTCGAGCGCAGCCTGAATAATTGAACCCACATCGCTTCCTCAACGAGGAAGCTTTTTTATCTCTTCCCGAGTCTCTCCAATCGATCTTTCCCCCGTTTATCGCGAATATGCTTCGAATTTACAGGCTCTTTTCCAGCGAGCCCACCGTATGGTCCGACAGATCCGCGAATACGCCAGATTCGAGTGTAGCCTATCGGCTTGGCCAAGCAGCTGCGCGCTTGCACCGTGACGATCACGTGTACGTCGATTATAGCACGTTTACGTATATACGTGCATTAGCGGATAACTAGCCACATATCCGATTATTGGTTTGCGCGTCTTGGATCGTCTTCCCGATTCTCTCTTTGCCCATCTAATTGGACGATAATAACCCTAGTACAAAGAACTTATAAAAACTTATAAAATGGACTTATTCCGGGTGCAAATACACACATTAAAACCCTTTAAACAGACTCAATTTTATCGGTGTTTATAAGTCACTTTCAACAGGGAATCCTTTAACGATTCGATGGTAAGCGCGAAATTATGATTGAAGATTGCGAATGTTAATTCGATGTTTTTGCGCGCGCGGTCGATGCAGTGATTCAATTTTAAATCTGATTTCGTTGTAGAGACACACAAACAAGAGAATTGTTTGTTTTTCTAGCAGGGTAAACAGCTGGGATGTTTATAATTGACGTGTTACTTCATTCATACCAAAACAATAAATAATAATAAACAACTTTGTTATTATTTGTTTAAAATATTATCGAGCTCCCAACAATTCCGTGCGTCTTTTTCAATAAGGCAAAACTCATATACCGAAGCATGTCCACGTAAATTTTCACTTTAAAGCCAGAAGAAAAAACTATTACCTCCAGAGAGCTGAGTAATTTTCAAGTAAAAAAGTTTTCGCGCCAGACGATCAACTTCTTTTTCAACAGACGAAAAGTCGCAAAACTCCGAGCAGAGCTCGTTCGCACCAACGTATACATCTCGGCTCGAAACTGTCAGTCCCGCGTCCTGCATTCGGCGATCGCGTTCTTGGCGTTATTCCGCTCGCCGCTCGGCGAAGCTGTATTATAGAGCAGCAGCCGGGCGCGGCGCGGGGTTATTTTTAACGATGCGAACTGGTCGCGCGGCTGGCGCTCGGCCAGTCAGCTTTTTGGATATTTTCATTTGGATTTAAGTGGAACGAGGCGTCGTCAGCAGCGCTCGAAAGACAGCTCGACGTCGCGTGCTCCTCGGCAGTGCAGCTTCCCAACGCGCGTATATAGCGTTGCGGATTTTTATATTTTTACTCATTATTCATTTTTACAGCGGACTTTTAGCATTTACTTAGGAGCTGGCGAGCGTAATTATAGCCGTTTGAAAGTGCCTCTTTTCCGTCTGTTCTAGATTTATCTCGCTTTTATCTGTTGACTCTTTGATATACACTTTGCGTTTCTTGTTTCCCGCAGTTCTATATCGGTGTCTAAATATTTTGAGCACGCACGTTACCTACACTGCTATAAGACGGCTTTTACATTATGTATCTAAAACTTCTTCCTACGATTAATCGCTACTCCGACTCTATAACGAAACTGCGGCATCTATTGAGACGGTCCTTCAACAGTGAGTACGATTTAGCGGAGGTGATAAAAGGTCTCTCCGATTATCGCCCGCGTATTTTTTAATCAATTGGCAGAGAGTTGTTGATGTTGCCCCATGCGCGTCCCGCTTCCAATGTCGATTGATTTATCTCTTTAGTAAACTGGGATGGCTCCTCTGATGAAACGAGCCGAGACTGCTTGGCGTTACAAAACCGCTCGGTGATTACGGAGTCACACACGTCAAGGATATATGTATATATATACGCTGGAGAATCTTTCAATGGCGCCAGTGTATTTGTTATTAAATTTTTCACTTTACATCGCCCGAAACGCAAGCTCTTTTGCTATCTTTCGCTCAATTGGAATAATAAAAAAAAATGTATAAAATTTAATCTTAATTGCGTACATGTGTAAAAGGCTTCTCTGTGTACATACATTATCTGACATTCCGAAGTAGAAGGTCAAAAAAGTGGGCATGTACGCGCGTCACGCGGCAAATCATTATTGTAAAAGCGTAGACTTGGACAAAATTATAGTTTTAGCTTCGCTTTACGCGCGAACGAAGCAGAAGTCGACCGAGCGCTTAATCGTTCGAATCGCATTGTTTCAGTAGAAGCCACACAAGACAAGGCCGTGAGAGCTCCGGCCGGAGCCTCGAAGCCGCCCCGCAAGTTCGCGGGGGTCGTCATCATCACGACGGGATTGCCGGCTCGAGGCAAGAGCCAGGTCGCCCACTGCCTCGCCCGAAGACTCAACTGGAACGGCGAGACGGCTAAGGGTGAGAATTGCTGTTTTTCGATATCTTTCTTTTATTTTCAGTGAATTTTTTCGGGAAAGTCGAGACTGCTGCACCTTCGGTCTAGGTTAGTAAACGAGCGAGTAGACACTCGAAAAGAGAGCAAAAAACAAGCGAGTCTCGATGTTTCTACCGAGTCGAGTGTAAAGTTAGTAGTCTATTGACCTTACTACCGACAATATGCACACGCTCTTAATCAACATTATGTAAGCATTTTTATTGGCACTTGTCTACGAACGAGACGCGTGCAGTGCGCAGGCTATTATCGTAGCTTCGTTTAGCTTCGTGCGTTACGATTATTCGGCTTTGACGCGGCGTTCAATTTTAATAATCAATTTATGCTCGACTTGTTGTTCAAGTCTTTCTTGACAGCTGGCTGTATACCTGGTGAATTAAAATTCCAAAAGATAACGCATTTATTATCGGAGGCTAATAGGATAATATCGCCAAATTCTTACAAAGAAACGTTTGGTTATAAATTTCTGGAAAAGATGATCAGTTAAATTTAAAATAAATTCACTGATTGTTACGTAGCGAGCGCGCCACTTCAAATATTTTTAGCTGTGCATTTTAGTTAATATGAAATTTAGCGAAATAAGATATTGTACTGTAAGCGGGAAAGGAAGTGACTTCCTTTCCCACAAATAAAGAATTTTAGCCCGCTGAGCTTGCGTTTTTCGTGCGCAAGAGTAAGGGATATATAATATCTTATTTCGCTAAATTTCATATTAACTAAAATGCGCAGCTAAAAACATTTGAAGTAACGCACTCGCTACGTAACACTGATTAATATTAATAATTCGAAAAGAAAACGGCATTATTTTCAGCGTCTCTTGTTCGCTATACAAAGAAGAGTTTGTTTGTGCCGCATAAAAAATTATATCCCGCGAGAAAGACGAGCAGATAACTCACGAGGGCACCTAAGCCCGTATATGTATACAGCCTCCCGCGTAAACTTCTAGAATATAAGTGTAGAATCTTTCAATCAAGTTAACCACATGCTTGCCCGCCGAGCGAAGCGGTACTTTTAACGGGCGCTCAATTTAATGCTCGTGTGTGCGAAGCAGTCTGGAACGACTTATATAGACGCAGCTCCCTTCCTTCCAGAGGCTCCAACAATTGATTATGTGTCTGTTCGCAGTGATGCGGGTGAGCGACTACCGCCGAAAGAGGCTCGAGCCCTACGCCTCTCACGAGCTCTTCCGGCCGGACCACGAGGCCAACGTCGCCCTGCGAGCCCTCGCCCAACGGGACGCGATGAACGACTGCACGTCCTGGCTCGCAACCGGCAATAGCGTCGCTGTAAGCATTAACAAAGCAAAGAGACCACGGACCGCATCTGGATCTCGGTCTTCATCTCCCCCCCGATTAGCTTTCCTCGCCGCGTTCTCGCTCTCGGGAAGGCGCGCCCGAGAGATTTCAATAATTCATGGCGCGATCGGCGATTGATTTGTTTTTTTTTTTTTGTTATACGACGAGTCATTTTTTGTGGCCAGTTTTCATTTTCCTCTTGTACTCGGTGTTGGTATCGCGACTGGTTTACTATTATCGGCGCCACTGAACCCTCCAACGTATCATCCAAAAAAAAAGAAATCCAAACTCCATCCGTCACACCTTTCTGTCTTTACCCAAAAGATCTTGGACGCGACAGTGGTGACGCGCGGCCAGCGCGCCGAGGTCCACGACTACTTCGCGAGCCAGCTGGGCTACCGCGTCCTCTTCCTCGAGTGCGTCTGCACGGACGCGGCTGCGGTCGAGTCGAACTGCCGCGAGATACTGCGCCACAGCCTCGACTACGCGGGCATGGACCCGGCCAAGGCCGCCGAGGATCTGCGCCTCAAGATCGCCCACTACGAGAAGACGTACCAGCCGATGGACGAGGAGACCGGCTATCCGCGTCTGCGCATCGACACCGCCAGCATGGAGATCAGGGCGTACAGGGTCACCGGCCACTTGGAGACCAGCGTGCTCGGCTATCTGGGCAGCGTCTCGCTCAAGCCGCACACCCTCTACTTCTCACGGGTGAGTCGTGCTCGGAGAAAAATCTCCCATGATATGCCCTGTGATAAATTTCATAAAAGCGTATAGTCAAAATTATTTTATTTATATTTATTGCCAATAAAAAATTTACATGTGCGTGAGATTCCGCAGAGGAAAATAGAGTTTTTGTGAACGATATCAATTTACTAACTATAACGGCATCAGTTTAAAAACTATAACAAATATCAAAAGCAATCAAAAGACAACTAGTCTCATTCATAATTTATTTAAATTTGTATAAAGATTTAAATATTTATTTTTACTTAACTATGATAAGCCTTGTTTGTTAATCTTTTAGATTTGAATTAATTCTTAAACGTAATTACAAAATATGTCTCTTATTTATATTGAATATTAGTTTTCTTGAAATTGTATAATAATTTTTTAGGACAGTTGAAGCTTCTTCCCAATTATTAATGCAACATCCTCCCCAGTGTACAAAGATTAGCAAGGTTTATTTTGAAATTGAAGCTTGAAGCATTAGTTGTAACAAGCCAGAGTCTATTCCACCTGATTTAGCGCATTAGCCGAAAATAGAAATCCCCCAATAATCTTGCGAGAAGTCGCGAAACGTAGTCCTCGCAAAAATAGAGCCCGCCGCGTCCCCGCGCTAACCCAGGCAGAAAATTGACGGCTCGCGCGTTGCAGCACGGCGAGAGCGAATTCAACGTCCTCGGGAAAATCGGCGGCGACGCGGTGCTGAGCGCCCGCGGCGAGCGCTACGCCCAGGCCCTCGCCGCCAAGATCAACTCGATGCACATCCACGAGCTGCGGGTGCTGACCAGCCGGCTGCGCAGGACCATCGCCACGGCCCGCGGCATCGAGGCCCCCCAGGAGCACGTCGCCGCTCTCAACGAGCTCTACGCCGGCGTCTGCGAGGGCCTCTCCTACGAGGAGATGCAGGAGCAGTACCCGCAGGTGAGTGCTTTCGGCGCCCGAGTCACTGGGAGGCGAGCCCGCGGTAAACAGGATGTTTGCGAGCGCTTCTCGGGTTGCACTAAATTTGTATTCCTTGATAGTCGCGCGCGCTCGCACAATGAGTTGGCTGCCATGTCAGTAATATAGACGGGTGTATTTTTAGAGCTAGGAAAATATCCTCATTTATGTAAGAAAGAATCGCTAATTTCGTTTAATATTGCTTCCTATTACGACGTGCTTCAATCGGCTTTTTTCACAGTAGAGACGTTTGAATAACAAGTGAATCGGCGCTTGAAAAGGAAAATTTTCATTTGCAAGTGTCGGGACGAACGTGTCCACAATTATGAATTATTATCCTCAACTACAATAGTGCAAAAACATCTCGCAATATTCAGCGGGTCCTTTCTCCGCAATCAGATTCGACGATCGCGTTTCTCTTGACAGCTTCGTTTGCTGGTGCGGCCTCGTTTCTGCGTCAGAACCGCGCGCTCAGGCGGCGAAATACAGGGTGGAATAACCGGTGGAAATTGCAGGAATTCGCCTGGCGAGATCAGGACAAGCTGCGCTACCGCTACCCCTGGGGCGAGAGCTACATGGACACGATGCAGCGCGTCGAGCCCGTGATGGTCGACCTCCAGCAAGCCAGCAACGTCCTCGTCGTCTCCCACCAGGCGGTGCTGCGCTGCATAATCGGCTACTTCCTCGACAAGACCCCCGACGAGCTGCCGTACATGGAGGTGCCCCTGCACACCATCATCCGCCTGAGCAGCCAGGGCTTCAACTACAAGCTCGAGTTTATCAAGCTCGGCATCGAGTGCGTCAACACGACGCGCAGCAAGCCGCAGAACTGCAGCGCGAGCCGCACCGCCGACGACGCCCTCCTCACCGTGCCGGCGCACTACGACATTCCCGATCCCTGGAGGAATCCCGGCAACGGGCCCACCCTCGTGCAGCAGCACTGAGTGCCGACGGAGGGGACTGGGCTCGCGAGCATGGCTCCTCCGAAAAAATGACATGACTATGCTTTCATCGATGCAGATTGTTACTAGCCGACTTTCTGACCGTGTACGGATATACTTTTTGTCTGCATTGGCTTTCACTGCTTAAATCTTAATTCAACTCCTGCTTCTCTTATCCTCGGGGAAATCTTTTAGAAAGGCCGCTCCTCGATAAATACAGTATTCTGAACAGACGACTGCACGGCGTTATATCGGTCCAAGATTGATTGAAAATGTTTAAAGATGCGAAAAAAGAGAGGGAGATATTTTGCAGAGCAAAATTTATTGTTACTTATTGCAGAGGATTAATGATAGAGGATACGAGAAGATTATATAATTAGGTAGCTTGTCGAGACCCCAAGTGGTGTCAATTATGGCTTGGCCTCCTAAGCCTTTTTAAGATTTTCAGTATGAACAAACGTTTAAATGTAGGATTAGGGCTGTCATAGTGGCTTATTTAATATATTAAGGCAAGCAGTGTTTTAAGGAATGTCTAATTGTTGTAGCATCGTGAGATAGCAAAAGGACAACAATAGATAAAGATTCGAGTGCAAAAGAGAAAAAAAAAAGAAAAAGGATTGAATATCGTGCAAATGAAGGGGTGCCACTGTTGAAAGTCCAGTTTATAGTGTAAAAGATTAGATTGTACATCCGTTCTTGGCTTAGTCAAGAATTTATAAAATGTTGAAAACAAGTTACAAGTTCTTATATATAGTACATTGATAAAAATGGTAATTTAGGCCTGCATTGCGGTATTCAGGTGAACGAAATCTAAAAGACATATATTATACCCAAACGGATGGAATTGAATGTGCAGATCAACGAGAATATATTTTTAGAGACATATTATGCAACGTTATAAAAACGATGTATGCATGTATTATTAATCATTTTGGTGGAATATGCATTTTCTGAAACACTCTGACAGTTATAAATGAGTTAAAATTAAGACGCGAGTCATCGAGCTCGGATAAATTGTTTATAAATTAATTGTAAGCTTAAAAACGTCTTTTAATAATAGTAGCATGAAACTTTATAAGTTGGGTATTGGCATTACTATCTCAAGTGGAGGTACAACAATATTTGTGTGACCTTAATTTTGACTTGCATTACTATGCGAGCAAAATTTTTACAATTTTTTTTTTTATAAAATATGGACATACTTATTCACATGAATATGTTAATTGAAAAAAATTAACTTTTACACCAATTACCCTGTAAATTTAAATTACTTCATTCTAATTGAGATTTCTAGCAATGCCAATGCTTGATTTACAAACGTTAAAAAACATAAACACGCATAATAATTGATTCTAGGTGAACATTTACTCGAGCCTTAGAGCCGAGCGTTTCGCAAGCTATATTAGAGTTGTGAATGTGATAAACGAATGAAAGAAGAGACTGAATATTTAAGAATGTTGTTTGATAACTGATGAATGTTTAGTTCTTCATATAATCAATTTTTAAGAATTAATTTTACTTATTTTTAAGTTACATGTAAGTTCCTTCGGGATTGTTATTTTAAAACTTTATTCTTTTAATCAATTTATACTTAAAAATTGTATTTTACGGCGAATCTATAACACTCGCATCAATAATTTGTATTTGAAAAAGTGCACAATTAGTCCAGGTGTGAATATGAATCGTTTTAATATGACTGATGATTTTGAGATTCTTCGTGCCAAGAGATGAATGAATGATTGAAAGATGGGCTGTTACGTAGCGTTTTAGCGGGCGTTATTATTAAGTCATACAGATTACATGATTTTTTTATTGTAAACGTATAAATAAACATTTTTTACACAAAATATTTTGCGTTCAGAGTTATTTATAAATTTGTTTCGCTCCATAAAATCTTGAATTACACTTGTACTGCGCAGGATGTTTGCCTACATCGCACGAAATTGTATTTTAATTAAAATCTTAATTATTGTACCTCTTTATTTTGCGTGTAGGCGAATATCCATGTCATGAAAATTAGTCTAACTATATAGTATATCAGTTTTGTAATCTTAACGAATGCATTATATCATATTATTAACCTTGCACTGTGTAAAATAGTGGAGAAGGGTCGGGTTGACTCTATTTTATAGTATTAAAATATGAATTGAATTCTATGTCAATTTATCCCGTATAACACCAGATGCTATATTCAAATTGATTCAGAGATTGATAACGTGGTTGATATAAATGTGATGTATCGATTGGGCGATTTGAAGAAACGTAAGCTCCAGTGAGAAGTGCATATCTTTCGTAATAATAAAGGTTTAAAGTTGTGAATGTGCTAATCGTTAGGGTAGCCTGTGACGGTCCGGAGGCGACTTCACGAAATGTGCTTAACAGAATTCAGGCATATGCAAATGTACCCCCTTAAAATCATCTACAGAATTTAAGATTATATTAATAATACCTTCTTACGGGAGTTTTACATTTAAAGGTTTGAGTTTTGATCAAATGAGATCAGTTTGAATCTTTAAATGCCCTTTGATTCGATGTCGACATATTGAATTTTTCAGATTTTGACTCTGTCGCCTCTCGCAGAATGCACTAATACATGAACTTTCATTTTAAAGAATTGAATTTTTTGCATTTTATATTCCATTCGAACACCCAAATTTTTTAATTTAGTGCTTTTAAAATTTAAAGCTCTGACACGTGATTTTAAGAGGCACTACACTTCTTTTGCGAGAAAAGCGTTATATAAAAAATTACTAAACTTTTATACCAAAAATGGTTAATTTTGTAGGATCTACAGCACATTTGAGTAAAATTAAGTAATGTTCACCCTGAAAGACTGTTGAGTTATTGACGCTTTTTTTCGTACGTGCAAGTTTTCCGCTCACCTTCTTATGCAACCTTTTTATGCAACAAACGCATCTTCTGATGTTATGCGTCTATTTCAAAGTACATAATGCCTTATCTCGCTCACGACTTTTTATTTTCACATAAATGTAGATAAGATGTAGATGAGCGTGTGCATCTCAATGCCTATAAATGCATCGTTTAAAATGATGGTATTCTGCTTACCTTTGCTTTTTACATTATTTTATTGTTTATTGAAAAAGAAAATCATATAGTATTTGATTAAAAACGAAATTCTCCAATATTAATTAGAATTTTATTTAGGATCGTACACTGAAAAAAAAAATTACTATATTTAAGAAAATCTGATCGTAAGCCAACCTGTTTTCTACATTTAAGAAAATATT
>JAWWEM010000054.1:6478718-6503601 GCA_035582935.1 Ormyrus thymus | reverse complement strand
GCACACATATAACCCGATACCGGTATCGGGTTATATGTGTGCATTTGCACCATTTTACCAGGTTTTTCCGACAGGGTCAGAAGTATATATTGTTAACTCTGTGGAAAGGATCTATACTGCGGGAACAAGTGTGAACACAAGATTTAGAAAAATTTTTAGAATAGTATATGATATTTTAGTAAGTTTTTAATATTATTTGTGTTTTTTCTGGATTAGTTGATAAATAAATACTGGTAAAGCACATGTTCACTAATTGTTTATTAATAGTATACTTACGAATTTTCTTTAGAAATTTAGAAAAATTTGAAATGATTATAGTAAGAAACTTTGTTAATTCTTTAAAATGCGTTTTATCGTAAAAGTTAAATAAATTAAAAGACTATGTTTTAACTATTTATTTTTGCAGGTGATCAACTGCGTAAATTTTAATAAAAAAAATGCACACTGTAACGCAAATGAATTACAGTTTTGTCGCAGTACTTTAATTTATTATTTCAAGTTGGCAATTACAGTAACAATACAGATATATTATTATTCATTCATCGTCGAAATAGCCGATGCATTCCATTGTATTAAACCATTTAGCGTGAAAAAAATTCTGCAGACCTCTCTTTGCATTGCACATATCATTCTCTCATTTGTTCCTTTTCTCGCATACAGATAACATTTTTGTTTATTTAAAAGTACGCCCCATCTGCTTTAAAGGTGCTAAACAATATTTAAGCGTGTATTTTACTTACACGAAGAAAAATGGAGGCAGTCGAAGTTTCGTCGATCTATTAGCATTTTATTTCCGTGAAACTTTCTTAATATTAATTTTCTCATGATTTGATAATTAAAATTTCTTAAATAACAGGAATCACATTTTTCATTGCGTATACAAGCAAGTTTTGAGAAATTAAGTTTATTACATGTATCAATAAAAATTAATACACGTATTTTTTTCAAATTTCTACTTGTCCTTATAGAAAATTATTTTAAACTTTTTTAATGAATTATTACAATACTTGAAATCTCTATAATTTTTTTAAAAACTTAATATTATCTGGCAACGATAGATTGAAACAAATATCATAATTGTTATTCACAATTGTTAAATTGAAAATTATTTCAATTTAACAATGTTCACAAATTTAATAATGGTAATTATAAAAAGCAACATTTCACTTTTCAAAATATAATTACATAAATATTCATTACAAATTTATAGCTGTCTGCAACAATACTAATAAATATGTAATCTCAAAAATTTTTTTGTTATAATATGAAAACCCTTGCATGATTTTCTAAGATATAATTTTAAATGTTAGTACATTTTCTGCATAATATAATAATAAAATATTTTGGTAAAAGATTTATAATAATTTTTCATAAGGACGAGTTAAGATAATTATGGTTTAGGAAAGAAAATAAAAAGCAAGGATGGCGAGGATTATGGTAACTTCAAAAAATCAATTTTTCGAACACGTTTTTGTTACTATTATTGCAATAGTTAATATTATTATTGTAAATAGGTTGCTTGAAGTATCATAAAAGCGAAACGTTTGCAATACAAAACAGGTACTAATGTACCTATAAAGGTTTATTCCTCTTTTTTTACATAACACACATCAACCTTTGAGCAAGATTGTCGAATTGCTGTGATACGTAAAAATGCGTCAACGTATTTTATACATTCTTATTATAAATATTTACACTACTAATAAATAAGAAAAATGTATTATTCTCAAAAACTAACTTTTTACTCTAACAGATAAATCATTTGACTTATATAATAAAGTAATTTAAAATTGCATGCTGTAACGTTTTAAGTTTTTTTAGGGTGTTATAAATCTATACTAAAGCTTTTATTATAAACAACTTAGTTTATTTAGTTTGACGATGATATTCATTACAATTGTTAATTTATTCTTTTCAATTTACCAATGAAAAAATTTGGAATAAATAAAATATTCGCTATTTAAAATGTGTAAGACTATCGACAGTGTTCGTTTTTCAATGAATAGTAATTACTTCTGTAAATTATTAACGAAATAGAAAAAAGAAAGAACAGTTTTAATTAAATCTAGTATCGCATTAAAAATTAATTTAAAAAAATTGTATCTCAGTAATTCGACAGATCGTTACTGTATTATTGATTATTTGTGTTCTTGAGCGTCGATGTTTAAAAGTTAAGGTTAATAATGTCATACCAATAATAGTGCTCAAAAACTTAACAGAACAAGCATTCATAAATGATACAATACAAAATGTGGCTGTTCTGAAGTTCATTATTCAGAGCGGTCACACAGTGCGGTGAAAAAACTATTTAAATGTTAATACTATATTAGCGTAAGACCTAGCATTACTTATAATAATCTGTATATATATATACACGGTTGGTACACGCTGAGACTATTTTTCGAGCCGTTCTGAAGAAACTAGAATCAGGACAAGGAAATTGGGGCTATATATTTTCCATAGATATAAAAATCTGAATTCTACCATTTTTTATCAGTTTTTTTTTTCTTGAAATTTTAAAAAGCCGCTATTCTCAATCCCAACAATTAAATAAACTTTTAGTTGTTGTACAAAAACTAATAAAAATTTGTAAAATACAACAAAATGAGTATTTTAAGTATAATTTTTTAAATTTAATATTTGACCTTTTTTGGCACTTTCATCTTTAACTTGCGAAAAAATTTAAAATTTCAATCCTTAATTTTTTATACTTCACATAAGTAAATTCAAAACTAGTTTATTTAAATACAAGCAACTTAATATTCACAAACGTATTGAATTTGCGTTCACGAAATGGTTTTTTTATTTATATAAAAAGTTATATTGAAGATAACAATACTGCATAGCCCCTTATACTATAGACTATATAAAATGGATGAACGTTATTCGCAACTGCTTGTTTATGCAGATAAAAAATGGTTAATGGCACGAAAGGATTATTTCAATGAAAATTATGAATTAGGTTTGATTTAGCATCGATTCGCATGAAATTAGCAATTAGACGAGTCACTAAAACGAACTCGTAATTACTTTCATTCGATATATCACTCACACTTGTTTTTTTTTTTTTTTTTTGCTATTTACTTCACCTATCCTCCACTCTCTTTTGCCCTATATCCGACTTCTTCAAGGAAAAATGCTCTGATTAGTTCTTTGTGTCCCATGCGCTTTGTGCGTCCTTCAGGATTCTTGACTAGCACGTACAAATCTACATAATATGCATCCTTTTCGTGTATCTATTCAAAATATTGAGTACTTCAAACGCCGGATAAACAATTGCCGAGTGTAACCATTCATTCTCGTTTCGATCTTACAATCCATAAAGGAAAAAAAATAAAAAAAGGGGAGGGACATCGATGCAGCGCATGAAGCTAGAATTTTTCTAGCTGGAAGTCAAATTCACTGTAAAAGTTTATGCGTATGCATGTTTCTGTATATGAATCTTGCACATGTTATGAGCGAAACAGCCCTCGACTATTATGCACTGTTAACAGATAACCTTGATCGATCGATACCTTTCGCCAATCGCTTATTAAATTATAAGCTCATTCAACCTCAACCTCAATTTTTAAGAATAAATCGATTAGATTTACATTAAATAGCTATACACTTCTTTTTTATTATGACTATCTTTTAAGACATTTCAGAAAAATATTAAATAGGATTCCTTCTTTTAAAAGTTTATTACATATTTTTCAACATCTTTTGTATATCAAGGTATGCTAGTCTTATTACATCATTGAAATATCGGTAGTGCGACAAATTGATTTTTCTCTTTTATTGCTTACACTGCTATACACTAAAAAGCACCGATCGACCATCGTTAAAAACCCGAAGCAAGTGCGCTTAACGTTCTTTTACATAAAATGTCCATCGAATTATTTACACAGTCGTTCATTAGTAAGATAAACGAAGATATTAAGCAAATCCATTCGCACCAAGATAATCATCGCTGACACTAGTCTGAGAGCATCTCTTTACTCTTTCCTCCACTTCCTTGTTTTTGTCATTATCTGCAGCGAAGTATATTATTTTAAAAGTCCTTTTTTTGTACTCTGAGCTCGGACTTGCTAAGAAGAAATTGGAAGAAGAACCGCTTGCGCCTCACTCTGAGTCGCACTAATCTCTTCGTAATCGCGATTTTAGTATCACGGCGTCCACCGCCACAAGTGCAATAACAACTAACCAACGATGCCAGCTATCGCCCCGTTAATTCTTGTCACTGTTACTACGCGGACTTGCTGGGTGACTACTGGCCTGTTGCGCCCGCTCAATGTAGATATTGAGAAGTTTGAGCTTACTGCCGTACAATGAGCTCAGATGCGGTTTGAGTGCCTCCTCACCTACCGCAGCATGTATTGCCACCATGCAGAAAACTGCACTCTTCCGCACTGTAGACTCTGCATCATCATAGGCCTGAAAATCAGTTAGCTTATTTCAAACTCGGCACGCCTATATCTTAGCAATTTTTATTCTTTTGATAGTAATTTTGGATTTTATTCTGCCCTGTCGATTTTAATTAATTCAGTATTAAAATTTTCTTTTTTAATGTTTTACTGCATTACTGATATATTTTATGACCAATTTATTTATTTTTATGACCAGTTTATTACTTTTTAATATAAAGGTCTCATTAAAAAAAAATTAAAATATGAATAATTTTTTTAGCCCACGAATTTCGTATAATTTTTTCTATTAAAAGCATTTTCAATTGTTAAAACATTTCTAAATTATTACCTTTATAAGACCTGGCATAACTTTCGATAAGTGGGGTTCTATTGCTTCCAGTCCATAATGTTCCACAACTTTATGGAGCATTTTAATTGCACCCATGTTTTTTGGGAATGGCTCTGTAGTCATCATTGATGAAGCAAATTGAATTGTTTGCTCGGGTGGCAAAATTACAGCTACTGTTGCTGCACATTTTTCTGCCATTCGAAGTACCTGTTTAAAAAATTGACAATATTTTTTTTATTGAAATTTTATAAAATTATATTATAAAGTACTACATATTTTTAATTCTATGTATACATAGTGTAGTATAGTTTAAAAAGTTCTAATTATGCATTTCGCCTCATATTATCTGCAGCACTTAAAGTGAACATGCTTCTAAAGTAAATAAAAAAACTATCAGTAATTCATGCACTTAAGAGAAAAATTCAAAATGCAAAAACGAATATAAGAATAATCATGCTAGATAAATTAAATATATTTAATTAGCATTCAAAATAGGCCATTCTTTTTTAAGAGTAATTAAAACCTACTTCTTTACATAAGTTTATTAAGATTTAAGACCTACTTTATTTCCATGACGAAAATTAAATAGACTTAAATAAAAAGCGCAACAGAAAGAAAACAACACCCAATATACCTCAGCAGATTTTACCGTATTTCTAGGGCTGTTGCCGGAGCTAATCGTATCAGGTTTTTGATCGTCAAATTTATGTGCCCTTATTACTTTTAAAACTAGTAATTCCGCATAGTTAGAGAAGCTTTCTGCTAACTCGGGGCACTTTAGCATATCTATGAGGGACTGAAGCACTTCAATCTGCATCTCTTTATTGTCACTTGCTAAACTTCCTATTAATGTTTTTAAAAGTCTTCTGCAAAGTAAAATGAAAATGTGAAATATCACATTCTTACTAGAAATTATTGAAATATAGAAATTTAAATATAAACATACTTAAAATTTTGTTTTATATAAAGTGCATCACCCTCGCGAACGTAGAGCTGAAATTCTTGTAATGCAGCCACTTTTTCCGTAATTTGAGATTCTTCTGACTGCAAAATCTTTAACGTGTTATCAAGAACTTCAGGTCCTCTAATAGAGTCAGGTGAGGAACCATGGGTTTTGTATCCATTATTTTCTTGAGGTAGTATAAGATCACCAGCAATTGTATCATTCGAACCATTAACCGTCACATTGGCAACAGTTTTACCTCGTTGCGTCGGCGAAGAAACAGAAGAAGATCGACCCTAAAAATTTATTGTATGCATAAATATAAATCAGTGTTTCATCTTAGCATCCGACATGATAGATTTTGTTTGTTCAACTCTCTATCAGATTTAAACAATAGTGGCAGCAGCCATTATAAAAATAATGTATACTAATTACACATTGTTTTTCTTTTATTTCCGAATTAATCCTGCTTAAAGATATTAAACGAAATACAACTGTTTCATATCTTTTAAATCTGGCCATAATGGCCACAATAAACAGTGATAAAAGTAAAAATATGTTCACCAACGACCAAAATTGGCAATTAATAAACAGCAAGAAAAGAGGTAGAAGCAGCCGTACTGAAGCGAAAGTACATAAAAGACAAATCCTAATCCAGGACTACTAGCTAAACAACCATACTCCCACACAAAATAAATTCAAGACTATAGAATCAGCAGAAAAATCAAATGAAACCGTAAACTAAAAAGACGAATCATCATCAAGTCAAAAAGACAACAACCCTAAATCTCGATCATTCTAAGGGGAGTAGACAATATTAAATAGTTGAATCTGAAAAATATTTACCATTAAAAGTCATTAAAAAAATGAAAACAAAGTTTCATAAATATATAAAAAAAAAAAAAACAGGATAAATGTTTTAAAATGGATTTGCGCAATACGCACCATTCAATCAATTTAAATGACCGACAAGAAGAAACTGAAAAAGACAAACATATGGTTTGTAGAACACCTTAGGAACGTATTTTGACTGAAAATGTATCACTTTAGAAAACGAACCCTCTGATCTCAGAAAAGAAAGAGGTCGAACTGAGCAAACTATTACCCAATAAAAACTGCTAAAATAAAAGAAATTAATCAGATCATTAAAAATCTTAAAAGTAAAATTTTATAGGTCACGATTGTTTAAATGGAAAAGTCATTAAGGAAATGACAATGGAAAATTAAAGTCAACGAAAATAAATCACAACACATTTCATTCACTCTTTGCAAAGAGACGTGTCATGCAATCTTTCTAAATGAAAATCCAAAGTACGGAAATCAAATACTTGGTAATGCACAAAAAGAAAACAACTTCAATTAAAATTTAGAAAGATGTACTGGCTAGTGCACAGAAAATAAAAATTAATGTTGGAAAATACAATCCTTCTATACAAAAGTATCTTGAAGTGTGTATGGGCATACGGTATTAAATTATGGAAAAATTAATAAAATTCGAAATTTTATTAATGTACCCTGCTTTGTTCTAAATGAAGTAATTAGAAGACTTCAATATTCCAAAAGTAAATTCGAAACTCAAATAAATCAACTTGCTTTAAAAATCAACTCATCAATCACCATTTCAAGATTGAAACGTATAGCTATAAATGTGTAATCAAAACTACAAATTATTATATTTTTATTCAATAGTACTAATGGAATAATACTCATGTTATTACTTTTATTCTTTTGTACTGATTTATGAACATTTACTTATTGTCATTGTAATTATTACCAACAGATTGTAAATAACAAAGTACTGAATAATAATAATACTGAAGGTTGGAAATACTAAAAATGGCTTACAGAATTTGATAAGGTAAGACCTTCCAATCTTTCTTCTACATCAGCCATGTTACTAATACCACTATCTTTACTAGTAGTTGCTCTTTCTAAACGTTCAAATCCATAGTTTTGAATTTCTGCTGTTGTGCGACGCAAGGATCTAAAAATATTCCAAGTAAAATTTTATTCGAAAGAAATTATACAATTTCAAAATGAACAACAAATAAGAATTTTAAATACACACCTATAAACTTCTTCTGGGTTTAAGCTATCATCTGTAGCTTCACTTTCTGTTTTCACTTTCGTACGTGCTGGTGAGTTAGGTACTCTGGGCGGAGGAGTTCCAGGAGAAGCTGGGGTACTTGTAGCTGACGATCTTCTTAAGTGACTCTGGACGAGAGGTAAAGCAGCTTCCTAAACATTTCGTATTAAAATGTAATTAATTTTAATTTCATTTAAAATTATAAGTGAGATGGACTTTCAGGGTTGACGAGATTGTGATTCTGGGATCCAAATTTTAAAAGCTTCAAAATTCAAAATAGCAATTGGAATAAGATGTCTACTTCTAATTAAATTCAAGGTTTGTTTTTATACATTCGGTCAGCTATACTGGATTTTTCATCTTCAATTTTTTTTTAATTGTGTATAACTGTTGTTGAATTTACAACCACCGTCAGTAATATTCAAAATATTTTCTGATATAACATTTTCTACAAAACTTTTAATTGCCAATTTTTATTTAAACAAAGTAAATTTATCATTATACTGTATTTATTAATAAATGCAGTAAAAATAAATTACAAAAATTTCATCTAACTTTATGTTAATTAACTATTTAGAAGAATAAAAAGCTGGGTTGCATAGACTTTTTATTTAAAAAACATGAAAGTTACACGCAAATAACGAAAGAAAAATAGGTGTGTATGTACGAATCATTGACCTTGGAAGTATTAAATAATTAAAAAGTATGATTGAATTGATAAAGAAAGTTTACCTGATAATACTTTGGCAGTTCTGAAAGAATCATTGTAACTTGTGATGGATTTAAATTATAAAGAGCAATCACAGCATTTTGGGCATGTCTTCTGACATCTTGACTTTTTACATCATTTGTCCAATCCAACAATCTTGCAAGCCCTGGCCCCGCAGAACTATTCAGAGCGGTCGGTTCAGCAGTTTCAGCAATTTGAGCAATAAACGTCAAAGTGGCAACTTTAACGCGGGAATTCGGTGTTTGAGTAGGATTCGTCAAAAATCGCATTACAGACGGTAGTAGTTGTTCCCCAGTAAAATACTCTCTGTTAAAATCAAATTCAAACATTTAATGTAATTTGGTATTATTTTAGAAATTATTAATAAAAATAAAGTTCTTAAACTTACCTTACAACTTCTAAAGTTTTGTGAATTTTAGTTTGAATTGATCCAAGCAAATCTGTCCCTAATTTATTAAGAAGACGAGTACATAAAACATATAGCCAGTCACCAAGATCTTCGCAATGAGTCTGGATTAATTCGTTTAATGTATCAAGAAATAAACTAAAAACTTTAGTGTGCGAGTCCATAAACATCTTTGCAAAAATATCAGTAATTTTGCGTAATTCTGTGGCATTTAATGTATATCCACTAGATAGAAAATGTTGCAAGCCTAATAAACCTTCTTTACGATCAGCCCAATGCTTGTGACCACAATTCTCAATAATGTCTTTGATATCCTATAAAAATAAGATAAATATTCTAAGAAAATGCTTACATATACGGTATCAATATTAAAAGAATTGAAGTTATTTTCATCAATTAAAAATATTAAACTTCATTACTTGGGTAAGTATAGAAAAAAGAATCTCATACAAAATATTCATTACAAACAATAGACATGCTATTATATATTAGATAAAGATTCACTCAGATTTAGAGGAGAAGAACAAGAAAAGTGTTCTACAATTTATTGTTAATATCATACTTGTTAAAAGGAAATTAATTATGTTTTTAATACTGTTTTCTATAAATAATTATTCAAATAAATTAAGCACAAGCGTTGTACTTATATTTATGCTCAGATAATTTTGATTGTGATAAAATGTTATTGTTTCAAAGGCCGTGAATAAAATTTCTTTTCAATATGCAAAATAAATGTACAAATATGTACTAAAAATGTTTTAATAATTATTTCATTTGTAAAGTAAAATTAGTGTAATTGTCCATGAATATGTTATAAAAAAAAAAAATTAACGTGGTAAAAAGTTGTGTAAAGCGTGATGATACGTATTCATATACAAGTAATTCCTCAAAATTTTTCAATATCGATGTACCTGACGCTACTACGTAAAATTGAAATTGTACTGATAATTCTACTGTATCTAATGATGTTAAAAAATTAGAATGAAAACATATCGTACACTAACTTAAAAAGTTAAGAAATTTAAGAAATTACCTAAATTGTTTATACAGCTTAGTTAAGATAAAGAATCAAATAAATCAGCTTAGGTAAAATGGGTAAGATTATGAAGATTTAAATATTACCTTTAAAAAGAGTAAAGAAGCCAAAAATTTATTTGTAATCTTTGATTAAACGTCTCCATTATTTATTATATATTAAATATTTATGTGTACGCTCGTCCTACGTGCTTTCGTTTATTAAATAAATAGGAGGTGCTTTCGAAAAACTAACTATTTTTTAAACTATACTTTTTTTATCCTTCATAAAAAATGTGAAATAAAATAAGTATGCTAAAAAATTAATGTTTTTTTACTAAAAAATAATTTATTATTTGATGATTATTTCTTTTTTTATAATTTAAAAATAATGCTTGATAAACTCTGGTGAATTATGTATGACAAAAAAACGTATGCTATATTTTTAATTGGGATTTTGAAAACTTTGAGAGAATTACTTATATATTACTTCAAAGATTAGAGTGTTAAGTTAGGAGGCATAAAATAAATTACAGAGTATGAATAAATAAAACAAACCTTCGGGATTGACTGATCCCACAAATCTCGATACAGTCTTTGCTGGGAGCCACTCCATGAAAACGACTAATAAGGTGGAACAAGAGCAAAACACGATGTTTTATAAAGAATGGGCACGTCCAATTAGTCCAAATGAAATTAACAGGCAGGAAAAAAAAACAAACGAAAACAAAAGTTATGTTAACAACATTTTTTTAGAACACAAGAACTCGATCATTTTTAACAATCATAAAATTTTCAATATAAGGGTCAAATGTGGCTTAACCGATAGATCAATAGATTGTTAAACCATTATACACGATTTTAAATCATGATTTCTATCGGCTAATGCAAAACATTCTAAAATATAATACAAGAGTTATACACCATTGAACTTTGTAATTGATTAACACAAACATAAATAGAAAAAGTTGAATTTTTTATTATAAAAAGTAATTGATATATATTTATTACAAAAGAATCAACAAGAATATCATTACTGAGAGTATTTAATAATAATATTATTTATTAAATAGTCTTTTTCAAAGAGAAAAGGACATACAACCAGCTTTTATTTGAAATTGCCATGATTATAATGTATAAAGTGCGTAATTTAAAATAAAATTATGAACGCGATAAATAATGAAGTTAATGTCTGCTTGATTTTTAAAATAATAAAGTGTAAGTTGAAGTAAAAATAGATGATAGGGTACAAGATTAAACCGATACTTACATCACTAGGTCTGCGAAAGCTGTCATGACTGCGTTCGGAGCAAATACTACTGGTTTCACTGTCATCGCTATGATCACCTTTTCCTTTCGGCGTTCTTGTATAGCTGTCAATACTATCGAAGGTAAGAGCGTCAGCTAAAGCAGATTCTGCTTCACGCGATTGTTGCAGCATTTTTTGTGCCATTACTGGTCTAGAAGGAGGCCTGTCTGTTGGCGACATGTGCAAATTCCTACTTCTAAAAATTAAAAATTTTAAATTTTATTTACCAAAATTCTTTTATATTTCCTAAAAAAAAAATTTAATAGAAAACAAGGTTTTGTACCTCACTTTGGTGCCGAAACTTCTATCAAATCCAAATCGTTGTGGACTAGGTTCACGACTATTTCCTGAGCTTCTCATTCCATGGTCAGACAGCATTCTGGATCTTGGAACAAGAGATTCTCCTTCTCTATTATACGTAGCGTAACTTAATCTTGATGCAGGTGATCCTGATCTACTGCTTGCTATGTATGGCAAATGAAAATAAATTTAATACATAAAGGAAGAGAATGTAAATAAATTAAAAACTTACGTTGAGATTGCGAAACGCCAGATACACGAGTTCGAGTTCGTGCAATTCTTTCAGGACTCGCTGTAGAACTTGATTCTGGCGATTTGTTCGGTCGAGCTGTAAAAAAAAAGAATATTTACAGTATATCTTTTTTAATGCACTTTAATACTATGTCTAGAATAGCACAGAAAAATCAAAGCAGAAATACCTTGTCTACTTGGTTGACCACCATGGTCATTGTCTTTTAGCATAAAAAAATGCATCAACATTTAATTAAATTTTTTTATTAGCACATATACAATTTAATAAAATTAGATTTTTGAACGCAGTATACTTACGAAGTGTAGCTTTTTGTCGACTCAGGTATGCATACTTCATTCTTGCTTTGGCTCGTTGAGCTGCATGAAGATCGATGGCACTTGTAGATCTTACTCCAGGAGAAACGCGATCTTAAATCAATTATATTTTATTAATTTTGGCATTATAAATTACGATTGCTACATAAATTGAAAATTATGCAAAAAGTTAATGTACTAAATTATTCAAATATAAATTACTAAAAGTACAAAGAATAAAATTAAACGATATAAATACTTCTTTATTTAAATGAAAAGATTTAGTCAACGTGTCATTATTAAAGTAAAATATTGCAATTATACCTTGTGATGTATCGAATTAAAAATGATTGTCAAATGGAATAACTTGTTTTAGTATTTGTGTTTTTTACTTTATAAAAATATATGATTTGTTACGATACGGTGCAAGTTTCAAATATCTGATATCAAAGTGTAAGGGGTTAAACGTGCAGGTGTCTTTTTATTCCTTGTGTTGGAGACTATTTGAGATAATAAAAAAAGATTAAATAATGGGAATACTTCTAAACAATTATAGAAATTACAGTAATTATCAGTAGGTCTTTGAAGAATCGGAATCCCAGATTGTCGATAAGACCGTGGCAAGGACGGAGTACGTCTGAGCGGGCCATGAAGCTGGCCCTGAGTATGATGCAAGTTTTCCGTACTACCTTCGTATGCGTAATGCAATGTCAAGTCACATAAAGCAGCATGGAAAAAAAAGCCAAACATTTACAGTCAGCTTTTACTATTATTCTTTGATTCTAGGACTCGGCAGTGACCTGCGTTACTGATTTTAGTTTTACGTCACTTAACATTTAACAAGTACGCTTGAACTTTATGAAACGATCCGTACCTACTTTCGCAATGAATAAATGAAGATGATATTGTTTAAAAAGGATCTTCCGTTAACCAAAAATTCAGCAGATATCTACTCCATTGTAAAAACATTAATTTCCGAAAGATCCTCTTTTACGGATCAATTGACAATTTCATTTGGTATACACACCTGCGGCACTCATAGCTGGTCTAGGAACTCGAGGACTAACAGTTGTAGTTTTCGAAACTGCATTCAGGCTGTTTATACTACCGCTATTGCTGATCGACATCAAAGCACGTTTGTAAGTTGCATCCAGACTATTGAGCAGCGCTTCAGCATTCTCGGGAAAGTGTTCTTTGAAAGCCCAGTAAGACCTGAAACGAATAGGAATTTTTCAAACCGTCAGCTCATTGATTGGAGAGCATTGGAGAGCATAAAAAAAAGAAAATAATGCGACACTCACTTTCTAGCGAAGGCTCTAGCTTCGGAATCCGAATCGGCCATGCCCTTCTTGATCGCATCCTGAAGTATGTTGACGTGCTTCTGCAATATAGCCGTCTGCCAAGACTGCAAAATCAAGTGCAGATACTCGCAGGTCGCTCGGCGAATGTCTTTGCTTTTGTTGTTGAGCGACGCCACTATAATTGGCACGTAGCGGCTGCTGTGTGTGTTCTGCAGTATGAAGCGCACCGCCACTGCACCAGCCGACGCGACGACCTTTGCGCGAAAAAAGGGAAGCAGGACTTATTAGCGAGAGAGATCGGGCTGGATGCCAGCTAAGAGATTTTAATTTGCTGGAAATTGATTGCCGGCGACAAAGAGCCGGCGCGCGCTCTTGGAATGAGGATAGGCGCTATGCTGCTCGGCGTTTCTGTCATTGCTTACCTTGGCACTGTTTTGTATGAGGTTCAATAACGTTGGCAGAACCGTTTCGCCGAAACTGGCGAATTTATTCTTGAGATGTTGACTCAAATAAGCGAGGGTTATGCAGGCCTCTCGCACCACCTGTGATCTAAGATCCATGCAGGCTGAGTCGAAGGGCCTCTGGATGTCTTTCAAGCAGACTGTGAAGACCTCGTAGCTTGGACCACCGGCGACGATGATGCCTCTCAATTTCTTCAGCTAAATCAACGAAACAACTACCTTAGAAAATGTCTCGTTGGATTTAAAAAAAAGTTATTAAATACTTTTTAATACGTACGCTGTCCGTCCTTTGTTTCCAGTCTTTTTTGTCATCCCCAATTGTGTCTCTGATGGCCTTCATTTGATCTTCAAGATCCTTACTGGAGAACAGCTTTACCGGAGGAACATCTTCGAAGGCCGTGAGGAAAGTTTCCTCGTCGACTGCGCCGGCTTGTCCTATTAGAAATTTGTAAATCAGTCAGTCGTTTCCGTCGCGCGCAATTACTCCTTATCTTAATTTTAACAGCGTTTTCGTGATTTTGTGCATGTTTAGTAGCCATTAAGCAATTATTCAGACATTTATAATGCAATACCTGAAATATGGGTTGCTAATGAACTTGAAAGAATAGAGTGAGATATATTAAAAATCAGCTGATACGTAAAACAATTCTTATGATTCTGGTGGCCATTCGCTTTTTAATTAGCGCTGCGACATCAAAGTTCCTCTACTTTATACAAATTCAATAAAACGACGCTTGGCGAATTGAAAAAATTATAAAGGCTAACATTTTATGCGTAACAAGCAATTCAAGATTAAAAAAAGCCAGTTAAGTGCTTACGTTATCTATCTTCAGTTAAGAATGCATGAATAATTAACAGGATATAAAACTATGTGTATACGTTCTCCTTATTCATTTAGCAATAAATTGCTCATTCGTAAAGACTTCGCTTGTCGAAAAACAATGGCTCCGTTGACTATAATGTATTTGTAAAGAAAAATAACGTGCTCTTTAACTGGTACAATTTTCCTTTGCTTTTTTATTCGAAAACTTAATTAAAAAAAAGGATTTATCCTAATAAATTGACTGGCCACCAGCTCACAAGCAAACTATTGACTAGGAAAAAACAATGTGCATGAAAATTAAATAGTGTTAGGTACCTGATGGGGTGGACTTAACCGACGGATTTCGTTTGAAGGAGGCCGCCCTTGCGAGTGTTGCTGAGTTACCAGTTCGAGCTGTCATGCAAGTGAACGGTTAGCAAGCTTTAACTGTGAGATGTTAACGTGTGACACACGTCTTGCGCACTACGAGAGAGAGAGTGAGAGCAGAATGTTTGCCCCGGCGAAATTTGTTACAGAGCGCGGCTGCGCCCCCGAGACTGATTATTTTTTTTTCCTTTTCAAGCCGGGAGTGCAGTTGTTCGAGCTCACCGGTCGAGACGAATTAGCATCTCGAGCGGCGCGCAGTGAATCACGAGTTGTGCAATTAGAAAAAAAAAAAAAAAGAAACAAAAAATAATGGTCCAACTTTCTCTAAGGCGTCCGCGCGCTTGAAGCTGCTTTGAAGCTTGCTGATTTGTTTAAGAGTTCGGTGACGATTACTGGATGAAGGTATTACTTTGACATGTACATGCGAGAAGTTTTAAACTTTTATGCAGTTCATGGTATATTACGTGTGGGTAATTGTGAATTTGAATATATTAAGTTTTTTATTTACACTGATATTTAATAGCAAAGCGGACGTTCTTCTCTAAATTACATTTAGCGTGGAATGGTTTATTTGTCACGAAAAAAATTATTACTGTATTGTAATAGCCCTGGTAGAAAATTAACCAGCTAGGCTAGTTAATAGTTAAATTGATGTCTAAACTAAATAAATACAATTGGAAAATCATTTTAAAAGATCATTATACTGAAATATTTATGAGCAAACATATTTAATTATTTGATAATAATAAAAAATAATAGCAATTTTCTTGTTTTCAACTACAAAATAAGCTAAGAATTGGCTAAAAACTGCTTAACGTGTCTACCAGGGAGAATAGCTAATCATAATATTATTTAACTTCTAAAATATTCCAAAATACGAATTTTAATAATTTTTTTCTTGCATGGCTTACAAATAGATAATTAATTAATACAATAAAAACTTGAACATGGAGTCCTTGACCGTCCAGTAATTACTCGTGATTTAAGAGATAAACATTCTGAAGATTCTGTTTTTTTCGGGTTCTTTAGTTATTCAGACAAGTTCTTTTACAAATTTTAATTTTCAAGTTTCCTTTATCTCTTTTATGGACATAAATTTAGCCACTGATGTACACGAATGAAATTATTTTCATAAACATTATTTATTTTATTAATTTATTAATCCAGAGTTACATAATTGACATTTAATATTAAATAAAAACAGTTTTCTAAATTCACATTTTTAGTAAAACTGCTTATTATTATTTATTAATATTCAATACTATTCGAAATCTATTCTAAGGTATATTTTTTAAAACTTTAATGTATGCCGGTTACATGCAAAGTACTAATTAAGAAAAGGATGTTACACTGTTCACTATTATATAATCAGCAAGAATAAACAGTTTTAAAAATGCAAATGATTTTTCAGCGCTTTATAGAAATTTTTAAAGCAACTTTTCCGACTGCTTTGAAAGTAATTTCAACTTCTCACCTTCCCAAGGATAGGTTTACCGGACGGTCTCGCAATCCCATGTCATAAATAAATATTTGAAAAAAGGAAGAAAAAAAAAAATTGCCATTGTTGTAAGTCATGCTCGTCGTAAGCGAACCTTTCTTACAATAATACACCAAAGTAATAATGGGGTGTTGTTGCTGTGAAAAATGGCGTATATAAAATAAGTGAACAGCGGGGTGGAAATATACCTTGCGGGACCGGTGGCGTCTTCGCCGGGCCGAACTGGCTCTTCTTCTGCAGCAGGCTCGGCGACCTTTTTACCGGCGCCGATTTTATCTGCGTACATGCAAACGATTGCCATTTATAGAAAGAGAGCTCGTAATTCATCTGTTTTAGTTTGTTTTTCTATATATATATATATATATATATATATATATATACGAGCGAGTACATATCGAGTTATTCAATAGTGAACGTCGCTTTACTCACCGCTCTGTCCGGTTCGTCCAGTTCTTTTCCCACTGGAACAGAAAAGAAAGAAATTCACATTAATCTCGGCAAAATAATTGTCGGTCATTGTTAAACATTTTGAAAATTAAATTGAACGTCGCATTTTTATTGGTTCTAAGTGAGTCAGTTTTTTTCTTTGCTGATTTATGTAAAAATGTATATTCATTTTGCGACAACTAGTTTATTGAATGATGTTTCTCATTGTTTCCGCTGCATAAACATTCTACGAAAGACATTTATTTTATCACGTTGATGTTGTAATTTTCTGGGAAGCCTGACCACATAAAAAACCAGAGGAAAAGAAGATTATGCACAGGACGAATGTAATGAATTCTATTTCAATTACAAAGTAGATTTTTCCAATGTACACCTCGTGAAAAATAGTAATATTTACCGTATGTCTTGAATTAACTATATATGAATAGTAAGTATTAAAATAAAAAATTGTACAGTTAATTGAAATCATAAAGGAAATATTACTATCATTTTTGAACCTTGCCGACAATTTTCATGAATCAAAATTTTTTAGCGCCTCCAATTAAAAAAGCTTTATGCATGCAAATACCCGCGCTCGGCGGCCGTTTGTTCCCAGCGAATCTGCATACAATTAGTCGCAATGAACAGCGCACCGGCTCGCGGGAGAGAGCGCAGCCTCAGCTCGTAAATCCAGTTTAGCAAAGAGAGCCGGTGCGCGGCACGCGCTAACACTCGTTAAGTCCGGCTAACGAGGCCCGCCTCGGAAAAGAAAAGAGACGGCCAGCTCGTACCTAAATTGGGGTAGAGCCAGGGCGGCTTGTGGACGTCGCAGTGGCAGCCCCGGGCCCTGGCGCCCGGGTGCTTCACGATGTTGTCCCACTGGAGGATCCAGCTGCTGCTGTCGTCCCACAGCTTCTTGTCGATGCTCGGGTACTTGACGAGGCCGCGGTGCGCGCAGCGGTGGCCGCTCGACACGATCACGTCCGAGTCGCTCATTTTCTGCGTCGGGCACTCTGCTTTTCGTTCGCGGGCTTTTCTTTACTGGACGCGCTTTAAGTCGGTTCGGTTTCAACTGTCGTGGGACATTTTTTAGTGCTTCCGCTGGCACGGAGCTCTCGTTCGCTGCTCGATAGAGACGTACCTCTGAAAGTTGCGCGAAATTCAGCTGTAAAGTTTAAAGTTGCAGGAGAAATTTTCTCAATTAAAAGTTTCGATTGAGCGAATTGCTCTCTCTCTCTCTCTAGAAAAGTATAACGCAAAGCTCGCTGCAGCGAGAAGAAGAATGAAACAATCCAAAGCGCAAGCGCCGGAGAAAGCGATCTCGCGGTTGTTTGTTCCTTCTTTCCCGGGACAGGGAGGCGCACCCGTGGTGTTTAATTAAGCAAGGTTAACGGTCCGCTAAAAAAGCGCTTTACGATCTCTCCCTCCGCGGACGACGGATCATGAATAATTCAGTCCGAGCGTCCCGAAATGCTCCGAAATTCGGGCGAGAACCCACACCTCTAACGAGAGATATTGCCTTTCCTCCCTCTCTTTTTCTTCGCTTTTTCAGGCGCGCGACGCACAATGAAATAAACATATCGAGTGTGAAACCAGTACTTCCACCCGTTCTCGAGGACCATTTTTGGGGAAGAGAACGTTTATCGGCACAGCTTCGATAAAAAGAGGCTCGTCTCTGCGCGCGCCGCCGCGCTCCACTTACATTTTTACGATGATTTTAATTTACGGTCAAGTTATTAAGGAAGAAAAAAAGCTTACGGGAGACTTTCGCTGCTTTACGCGATTTCGGATACTTTTGCCGGGTTCTCGCGTGTTACGTCATGTATGGGATGTAAAACGATAACTACATACTTTGTCGGGGAAAAATAGTTTTTAAACTGCTAAACTTTTTCGTTTTTAACTTTGGAAGAAAGTTTTAGAGTTGTTTTACATGTGCGTTAAAACTTTGATCGATAAAAACAATGTTTTGCTAAGCTTTTTGAGTTTATGTAACGGGCAATTAAAGTAAAATATATATCAATTGTGCAACACTCCAATTTATGTAACAAATCAAAACAAACAATGGATTATTTTTCTTAACGGGAATGCATTTAAATACTTTAAAATCTAATTTTTTAGGATTATTTATTGATTCTTTACGGAATACTCAGCACTAACTTTGAGCAAAAGCCAAACGAAAATAACACATTAAGCAATTGAAATAAAATTAAAACTTTCCAAAAGAAATGATACAGGACGAGAGCTGATGATTCGTCTTGAAACAGCCTAACCAAAATAGAGGATTAACGAAGAAGGATTTCCAGATTGATAATTATACCACTTAAATCCACTTAAATCTGACACAAAAAGAGAAGTCCCCTGAAAAACTTGTCTTCAATTTGAACCTTTTTCGGAGAGAAGACAAATACGAACGCGTCGGTTAGTTAAGCGAAAGCCGAACTACGGGGCAATTAAACATTTCGGGGAAGCAACATTTTGCATAAATTTGAATTTCACTTTCTAAATTAACGATTATCTACTTTTCTTACGGGCAGAGCCTAATGTAGATCTAGCAATTTGCCGTAAATAACAACCACAAAGCAATTATTCGCATCTCAACAAGGTTGATGAACATTCCGGCTGGCAGGAATTTATCCCCCTTTTTTTTCTCTCTCTCTCTCTCTCTCTCTCTCTCTCTCTCTCTCTCTCTCTCCTCGCTTTCGAAGTCTAAGCACATGACGAAATCAATGTAATTACTGTATACAGAACGCGGCGGAATGACTTCTTCGTACGCGCGGCATGCTTCGTTTACTTAACGGCGCACTAATATATTTCATCTCTTTCCCTTTCAATTTATTTCTCTACCGCCAGCAGCTAAGAAAATAGCACACGCGAGAAAAAAATTCTTTAAAGAAACCGGCGAAAGACGGCGTAAATAGCAAAATACCGGTAGGTCTTATTGTTAGTCGAAGTCGAAGGTAAACCAACAATGGAAAATGCGCTGAATAAAGGACGTGAAAACAAAAGTTTGAAAAGAAGAAGACGACGGCTGACGAAAGAAAAAGAGCTCGGCCACAAAAGTGGAAAAAGAGGAGCGTTATACTCCTTTAAATCAACTACCGCGCCTTTTGCTTTGCATGCATTACTTCTGCGGACGTATATTTTTATCGGGAAAGGGTCTTGCGCTGGTGCGCCTTGCACTCAAAGAGAGATTGCCATCTTATCGATAGTCCTGTCTGGTATTGCAAGTGCGTATGTACATATTTATTTGCGCATGCGGTACACTTGGCCTTCCCTCCTTCTCAACGGTGGTTCTTCGATCGGAAATAAATCACGAGAAATCGCTTCTTTATTGGGAATTTGTTTATTTTCCGAAATTTTCACTCATTTGCCGCTTCTACTGGTAACCATATTTATATATTGGTTTTTAGGCAATTTTCAGATTTACAAGGTTACGCCAATGTTCATTGTTTTGAAGCGCGCGCATTAAATTTTTTTTATTGAAGATGTTTATAGCGCATTTAAAACATTTATTTATACTTATTTCACGTGCAAGACAACTGTAAAATAGAAGAATATTTTTTTTATGCATTTCTGGCCATTGTTTCCTTCTGCCTGCATCGTGTGCTACTGATTACAACTGCATAGACGAGAGAATAGGCTTATTTGATTATCTTTTCATCCTTATCGGTATGACAATAGAAAAGTTCATTTATCTACGGCAGTGTAAAATGTGAATTGTGCACCCGTTAGTATAGCAGAGAAATATTACAAATAATCTAAATCTTATAAAAAAATATATTGCAGCGTGTCGTTAATAACCGCGGAACAAAAATTTGGAGTACATTTATAATATACAAAAAGTCTTGAACATTTACGAGTCTGAAATTTCGTAATTGCAAAATTATCTCTCAGTTATTAGTATAAACACATTCGAGCGCATTCAATTTGTAGATTTTAGTCCGCGATGCAGAATGAGCACGAGTTTTCTATCCGCAATTTATTTAAGTTTTAATAAACGAAATGTCATTTTTGACGCCAGGCTATATATCACGAGCGAAAGTAGCCTGAACTTTGGATATAGCAGACAAGCGCACTCGCAGATCGACTTATTGCTGTTTACATTTTTTTTTTCTGCACTTCCATTGTTGTTACTTTTTACGAGAGACTCGCCTTTTGTCGGTTTATATTGCCTACGTAGCGTGCGATTGCGGAGGAAGGGAGGGGGGGGGAATTGCCTAGACACGTATATTTTGAAATCCAAGTGCGGTCAATGGTTTTTACCAAGGATCCGTTCTTACGCTATTGCGAATCGTATGCCTGTATTATTATACTGCAATTGTTAAGAAACAGAAAGATTAAAAAATCTGAAGATTTAGTTCAAGTGTTCTTGCAGCTATAAAAACAAAAAGAAGGACCGCCGCGAGCTTCTTGGTTTTCCTCAAAGCTATTTTTACTGGCAGGAATCGAGTGATTAAAGATGCAGAGGACGAAGCTTGCTTACGCCTCTTGTATTTTAAAAGCGGTCTCCCGAAAATTCTCAAAACACGATGAACCTTTCATGGAGTTTTTTTTTCACTTGATTACCAACTAGCGCGCGCGCAGCTGTACTCCGAATTCGCTAAGTAGACTCTATATTGTTTCATTCGGGTTTCGAATAAAATCGTTCTCTTTCCTGTAAGAAGCGTTGCATACAGGCGCAAAAGCGATGCAGAACAAAGCCTATAGAATAAGCCGCGCGTGTTCCTTATACGGTTCTAGGCTTGTAATTTCAAAATCAATAAAAAAGCCTATACGATATTCATGGAGCGAGAGTGGCTTTAGACCGCGTTATAAAATCTGCCGGCGAATCCGAGTTGACGGATATATTCGCGAAAATAGTGCTGGACGAGCTTTTTATTTCCTCTCGGCAAAGACTTTCTGGACGCGGCGTAATCAGGCAAATTACACGCTTCCCCGTGCATAGAAATGCGCATAAATTAACATAAGAAAAAAATGGCTTTACCCGGCCGAGCGAGGAAAAGGGTAAGGTAATTGCTCGTAATGAGCGAAAATGTTGACAAAACGAGCTTAATCACCGGTGCGCGATTTTGACTCTTGCATTAGCCGATTGCGGCTTCGAGTATAAATAATCTTGGCACGTAGTACGTCATTTAAACAGCAATTACGGGAAAGAGCAGGACGTTAAGCTCGACGATTTCGAATAAATCAGCCGTTTCTAGTTTTACCCGGCGCTCTCTTCGTAAATAAAAACAATAGACTAGAGGTCGTTACGCGCACGGCTGTCTAAAAAGGCACAAAGATAACATCGCAAGATAACGTTTCCCTACTACTAACGCCGCCGCTTCTACTACGTCGCCTAGCCGTGGCAAAACAACGCGATATTTGTTATCGGGAATGGAAAACAATAAAAAAAAAATATGGGCCGATACAGTGCACGCGCCGCGAAGCGGCAAAGCGCGATTGCGCGCGAGAGGGAGCATATAAACACAGAAGCACCTGGAAATGCGAATACAGTCGTGTCGGCACGGACGCCACGAGAGAGAGAGGAGAGAAAGACGAGACGCCTTTTCACGTGACCGCGGCCGCGGAGGACGACGAAGACAGTCGGCGAAACTCGCGAGCGTAAATTCGAGCCACCGAGAAATTGAGCGCCGCGGGGCGAGGAAGAACAGAGGAGAGCCGCATTTTCGCGGGGAGCCGGCAGGAAGCACACCGGGAGTCCTCGTCGTCGGTTCACTGCACTCGCGAAGACGGACACCTCGGCATACCTGGCACGTAGCGCGCGGCGGACACTCGGTATTTCCGCTTCCGGCGCGGGCACTACTCCGAGTGCTCCATGGTGACTCTGGCGCGCGACACTCTCGGCCGTCCGCGGCTCGACTACTGCCGAGCGGTGTGCGCGGCTCCGCGCTTAGCGAGCGAGCGCTCCTTCGCGTGCGCGCCAACCAGGAGGTGGGAGGAGGCGCGCGCGGGACGGCGACCTACCTTCCTATACGGGGGGATACGTTGCACGCGCCGCTGCAGCGCAACGTATGGGGAACCTTTGGAGCTCTCCCAGGGCCGACGTAAGACCGAGAGGGGCAACTCAATCGCCGGCTTCGCGGAAAAATCAAGGGAGAACTCCCCCATCGGTGGCTCGATGCTTCGTGAGAAAGAGAGAGAGAGAGAGAGAGAGAGAGAGACCAAGTTCAATATTGGAGTCTCTATGGAAATTGTAAATAGGAAAGATAGCCGGTAGTCGCTTCGTTAAGTGGAACTCTGGGAAAAGCAAACAACGCGAAAGTTGCTTACTGCGGGAGTAGTTACTTTAGACAGATTTGTTATTTAGAAGATATTTTCTTATTCAAGTGTTTAAACTGTAAATAAGCATTCTGCTTGCAAGATTATTTCGAAGAAAGCCTGTATTAGTGTTTACGTTTTACATAATCTATCGTCGCACAATCGTGAAAACATTAATTTCACAATGGCAGCTTATGCAGGCTAAATAAACGGGAATCGCATGCAAATAAAATAGATTCAAATTTCGGAATTTAATATCGAACTACATTTGAAAACGGTTGAAAAAAATGTGCAAGTGGAACGCGGAATGAAAAATGTTGCCTTATCCTAAAAATTGTTTAATTTTATGGTTGACATTAACCCAGTTCACGAGCAAGTGCGGGAATAATAAATAATTTTTACTTTACAACGTAAGTATATAATGTTTTAGGTTAGCTATTAGCTCACTTGAATTATCGGCATTTTCGCGCCCGGGAACAGGTCTGTTGACGCACATCGGGGGCCTCTAAGTCGTCCGACCAGCTCCTTATCACAATAAAAGTTTAGCTCCCTCAATAGTTTGCATTTCGTTGAGTAAAGTTTAACGTCTTTATTCAAGAAGGCAGTTTTTTTTGTAATTTTAGCTCCTTTTTTACACAGCCGTCTCCAATTGACCTGAATATGCAGCAGAAAGAATATTTCAAAAATTTTTTCCATTCGTGGACGACTAATTTGCATAGAAGCTGCAATCTCTTGAGCAACGCCAGTTTTGCTATCAAGAGGCGAAATTCTCGAACATGACATTCTTGAAATAAACCACTTCAATTTTATAAATGAATTTAATTCAAGCACTGGATTAAAATTCTTCCAACCAGTTTTTAATAAGTTTGCGAGTAACCACTGTTGTTTATAGAATGTATATTTAAACAACAGAATTTGCATGAACTGCACACATCTCACATTTGCATGAGCGCACTGACAATTCATAAATAAATCAAGTACGAGTAACATTGCAAATTAACATAAAGTTTTTCTCTCCGCGCAGTGACGCTAAATGAGACAGAGGTCCTGCAGTAACCAACGATTTACTCTTCTTCTCCTCCTCAACAAAACACTCTATAAATTACTCCGCACAGTTCCGAAAGGCGGTGGCGCGCACGATTACGTGCAGTTTCGCCAAGTAAAGCTCCGTCTCGTTACATAACAAAGTGCGCGCTTGTTCAGCGAACGATTGTCGATGTACAAAAGAAACAGGAAGCGGAGGAAGGAAAAGAGAAGCGTGGCGGGCGTCCGTTAGCCCTCGACGCTCTCGAAAGTGGCGGTGCGTGGAGAATCGCGCGAAGGGAAATAGGAAAAAAGAGCGCGCGCGCGCGCGAGATGAATCTCCGCGGTGTGCGCTTCACGATCACATTCCGCCCCCCCGTGCTTGCACGCTTCGTTCGCTCGCGGCTTTTTTAATCTGAATCGCCGCGGCACATAAGCAAGGACTTCGGCCTGCCTCTCTTCGAGTCGTTGCGTCACCGTCGTATTTTAGCGGCGATGCAAAACGGTAGCTGGAAGGGAAAACAGTGGACGATGTTTCAGCGAGAGGCAGTAAATAAGGTTCGATCGGCAGAGATGGAGAAGCGTCTCGTCGGAAAGCTGCCGGAAAGGTGCCGGAGCCGCAAAGTGTGCGGGCTATCTCGCTCCACTATCAG
>JAWWEM010000054.1:6455702-6478618 GCA_035582935.1 Ormyrus thymus | reverse complement strand
AGAGAGAGAGAGAGAGAGAGAGAGAGAGAGAAGGAACGAGCGCACCGGCACAGCTGATCGGCTCGCGTACAGTTATATCACCTGCAATTCACATAATACTCCGTCCTCCCCGATTCAGGCAATGGCACCCAGGCGATTCGTGCGCGAAAGTATATACGCGGTCTTATCTCCAGGGAAATTGCATTTGTACTTATTTCAGTTTTTGCGCCGTGTAAGGAGGTTTCGATCCGTAATATTTGCGAATTGCGCAGCTGCCCGACGAGACGGCTTGATGATTGCGCTCACTTGCTCAGAGAATAATGCAAACTTGGAGTAAATTTAATTATAGCTCTTAATAAGTACAGTAAATTTACCTAACATTTACGTTGAAATACCTACTAAAATTCCTACTGTACCGAATTTATCCTTCGTAAGGAACGTACTAGTTTTTAATATTTGTCTCTCTGTGTGTTATAATTCAGTTTCAATGTCAGATGATTGTTTTGTTAGTCAATAAAACGAAGTAAAATCATTTTCATACTCGGAAAATGTTTTCAATATTCATCAAAATACTAAAAAGAAATACTTCATTCAATGCGAACAGCTGGAAAATGAAGCATGTAATTTTGAATAGAGAAATATTCCTGCTATTGAGATATCTACTTCTAATACATTTAAATACCATTCATGATTATGCAACCTCGTATTTATTAATAAACTATCACATTATTATCGTCCGCCCAAATCAATTTCACATAAATAATCTGCGATAATATAATTGTCAGCACAATAAACATTTGTCGGACAGGATTCTTTCAAGTAAAAATATCTTAGCTAAAACTCTTGTACTGACGAGCACTTCTAGCCTGCACGTCACTTTGACAATAAATCGTTCTTGTGATAGTGAAGCGACTATTTTGAGACCGCCACACGTTACATCAATTAGTCTGCGATAATAAGTTGAAAAAGCGTAAGTCTCGCACCTCCCGGCAGATATAGCGTGTGTCGCGAACTCGCCCTGGCACGTCAACGCGGCGTGCGATGCTTTTCCTGCAAAGCTTCTTTCTCCGACTCCGGCGAAGAGGATTGCATTTAAAAGACAAAGGAATTTTAAAGAGAAGCAAAAGGTGGAGAGAAGGCTGCGAAGAAGAGCGGCCGGCGATGCGTCAGCGAGCACGAATTCTCGGAGCGGAGGGACCTTTTGGGGAAAACGTGGGACGAAGTCGCGCGCGCACCATTTTTTCCTCTGCATTTGTTCCTCTTCTTCTCGCCACTCCTCCCCCACTTTCTGCCCCGTACACGTCTGCCGCGATTCTCCATGTTTATGCATGCACTTTCACCTTTTTTAGCAGAACGACTTCTTTTTCTACCCGCGATTTCGCGCCTGGCGAAGCGATCGCGTTTTTTTTTTCTTTCTTTTTTTGTTCTTCGAATCGAAATGAACTTGCTCTTATCTCGGTAATAGATCAGTTCTTTACGTGCTTGAAGAATAGCTTGAAATTCGTGACATGGCCCACGGATTCTCTTGCTGTTTCCGCTACGTATAAGAATGGAATTTTTTACGATCGTTTGAGCTCTTGCTTTTTTATCGATACATTTACCTCGTTTTATTGTTAAAAAATGAGGTAAAATGTTATTTTTGAATTTTATGTTAGCAACTCGGTATAAAGGCAATCAATTGAAATTTATGCTAGAAAATTTCTCAGTAGCTTATTACGAATGTATTCATTGAGTTATTTTCGTTTTGCTATCAGTTTATAATTGTAAAATCAATTCAAATATATCAAACTTTAATGGATTAATCACAAATGCTGCTATCAACAACAAAAACGTTTATAAACAAATAAAGAGTTCATGTTAAAATTTCATTGCATTCAATCACCTTTCAAGATTTAAGATTACAAAAGTAGATGTATTTAATTTTACTTGTTAAAAACAATTTCAAATTAAAGAAAAAAAGATTATAACAAATCGAAATCAAGTCAACACAATTAGATGATTAACCTTGACTTAGATAAAACAAAGTTAATTCTGTCTTGCGAAAGATTGTGAATTAGAATATGGCTTATTATTAGATGTATTGAATTTAAGAGATCGATTAACAGAATAATCAGCTTTCAAACTTACTTCTGAAGTGCATAAGAGACCCAGAGCGACTAGAAGACAAGAGCCATACTACAAGAAGGCAGAAGAAGCAGAAAGGTAACAAGAATGATAAAAAAACAGTTCTGCTAAATATAGCAGTGAACGGTCAAGCGTAACACAGAACAGTGTTGCATATGTCTCTCTATGTACAGTCACATGTATACCGATGCATGAAGTGAATATGAGAGTTCAAAACCTCATGAATAATACACTTAGGTATCCAAATTTTTATTAGTTGTTCCTACTGACAAAGCAACTTGAAATGTCAAATATTTTGATACTCTAATGTTATCAAAATACTTTTAATATCTCTGCAATGAATCGTAATCTTTAATCTTTAATTTATTTTTTCAATGAATTGTCACCTTGTTATTAATATTTAAAAAAATTTCTTTAGTCAACAAATTAATTTTATTTCTTCATCAAATATGTGAATATACTTAATCAAGAGAATTTTTGTTTCTTATAATCATTGAAAGGGAGGCATCAAAATTAGGTAAATTACTCCAGTGTGCTACATTCTAGGTTGACATACATGGTGTGAAAGTTTTTTCATCCTTATTTGATCATTACGTACACTAACTGGTTCTCGCAGGAAGACAAACTCTAAATGTCCCAAGCAAGTATTTTTTATCACTTTCACTTTTACAGATAAAACTATAATGTCTAACTGAAATAGCAGTGATGAAATTCTAAAATATATATGGTCTCATACTCCGTGTAAACGTGATACACAAGAACTCCTATAACCAGAGATGCACTTGAGTGCATAATTTAGGGTCACTTAATAAACTGCCCTGTTTATCAACTTATCCCTTTAAGGTCTCTGTTAAAGCTAACTTGAATTAATGTAATTAATTGGTGCCAAGTTAAGTAGTCCCTTATGCCTTCTGTTTATTATCTCTTGCCTCAAATAAAAGGTTTATAAATAGCAGCACTTGAACAATTTTTAATCCAAGAGGGCAGACTTGTGCAGTAACAACAACTGGGATAACAAGTTAATGATATGCTTACCTTGGGATTGCTACTGGTGAGCCAGGGTACAATGCTATCGATGAAGAGGCCAATGTCCTGGCATTCGATGCTCATGTAAGGATCTGCCAGGAAGTTGAGCAGCTGCACACCCACCTGGAGTTTCTTCTTTATGTCGGTGGTCGAAAGGAGCGGCATAAAACCGTCCATATCCCTTGGATTCACTGCCATTTTCGAAACTCTGTCGGTCGGCTTCAGGACCAGGCATGAAAACTGGGTGAAAAGCGGTGTTGCAGACTCGTCTTCCTCGTGGTGCTCGTCGTTGTCGAAGCCGTCGTCTCACCTACACAATTTGTATACACATGAAACACACAGACACGCGCGCGCGCCTCCGATGATCCCGCCTCAACCGTTGCTCAGTTTCATCGTCGTCGTCGGCTCCGCGCGCTCTTGGCTTGCACTCTCCCCCGTCGCGGTGGCTCCCGGTAGAAAAACCGTCGAAAAGCCGCACTTCCCGTGTCACACTGCTGGCGCAGAGAAAGAGAGAGAAACGTTCGCGTGTATGTGTCACACGGGCTGTAGAGCCCTTCGATCCTTCTCTCTTGCCACTGATCTTCTAACCGTTTTCCGCTACTGCCGCGCGCACTCGCATTCCACGCCGAGCTTGCACTTGCGCCCGTGCCGAGAAGAAGGCGCCGTCCGGATTTGAGCGTGGACTCAGAGCTCGTCCTTGCGGTTCCGTGCGTGTCGTCGTGCGCCTCTCACACACTCGTTCGATGTTCAAACGCGGTGCTGCTTCTGGACACACCGTACACGCGTCGCCATTTTGGCTTTCGCGCTCTCTCTTTGTCTATCTCTGTCGCTCGCGCAGCTTACATCTACTTGCGGGGCTCGGGGCTGCTTCTTGATTGGCCGGTGCCGAAGGAAAGTTCGCGGGCCGATCAGACTCCGGAGTCGAAAGCGAGCGCCAATGCCATCGCCGCTTTCCGTCACGATTTTCGGCTGCTACAGCGTTACTGTAGCCTATGTAGCCTGGTATATATAGTGTAACTTTTGCGAACATCGCTCCTTCGCATATACACGCTCACGCACGCACGCCCGCAAAATTTACGTGGGCTTTTTCGAGGATACAGCCATTCGACTGACTTTCGAGGCCTGTGCTTCTTTTGGACAGCGTTTTGTTTTCGTCCGCTCTAACCGCTCTCTTTTTCCTTTATCAATTCTATACGCGCTTTAATCTATCTTTTATGTTTGTATTAGGCTGCTGGATGATGAAATCTAATGAAATTTGAATTACGGAAATGGAGATTTAAAATAATTTGTTATTGTTGCGATAGTTTTTGTCGGACATTTCATTGAATAAAAATATTTTATAATTACATGTTTAATTCACTAATAAAACATAATATAATAAGTAACTTAATGCAAATTAAAACTATGCAAAGATACTAGTGTTATTAGTTTCATTTAATAATCAGTTATTAAATGTTGGATAACCTTTAATTAACATTATAACTGTTTTTTTTACCATGAATCAATTTATATAATTTTAATTTATAGTATTTAACATTTATATGCATATATGGCTCGCCGACACAGATAAAATTGGCAACGCGGGCAACAGCGCACAGTGGCCGCATACAGAAATAAAACGCCGGCACATTCGAAAAAAAGGAAAGAAAAAAACTTGTTGATTTTGCGGTCTACTATTCTTGCCAGTTTTTCACATTTTTGAGTAAATAATAGAAAAATCAAACATTCTTCTATAGTCTAACAATACGATACATCGATAAAAGAACAAAAGAATGTTTTTTATAGTGTTTATTAAAATACCAAAATAACGCTACCGATGAAAGCTCTTTTTAATTGAAAATTAGATGAAAGTACAAAGAAGGTCGCCTAGATATCTTTCAATTTTTGCATGAATCTTTACGAATAATTGTGCAAAATTGTACAGCGGCTTTACTTATCGCATGCGCACTAGGCTTAAATAACTTTAGGCTTTTCTGCTGATACTGTTTATGCTTTCAGGCAACGAGCCTAAAGCGATAACCTCAATAAGTGTTTGAAAATTTTTAAATCTAAAAATAACGCGTCCGGCATAGCATTTCCTTGCAATGAGATAAGTATCTCGAAACTTCGGATCAGGCTTACTTATCATTTCTAATTTCATAGAATTGTCATCAGTCCTACATAACCTTTACGCGAAGCAAAATAAATACACTTGCTATTTTAACGGTGAAGCGGCAATAACGCGATCACGCATGTTATCGGTGCATGATAAGCGGTGTGGGATAAAAAGTGTGATGGGGATGAAATGAAGGAGACAAGCACGCGGTAGCGCCGTCCGGTCTTTTTTGCCGCAACAGAGCTGTAGCAAACAGCGCAGCAAATGTCGAGGCGCAATTTTTTGGACTCATTAAAACTGGGGCGCCGTTTGAGCTCGGCGCCGGCGAATAACTCATCTACGAGAGCTAGCCGCAGACGTGTCGTCGTCACCGGCATTGGCATCGTCTCGCCGTTCGGTGTCGGCGCCCAATATGCCTGGAAAGCTTTGATCAAAGGCGAGTGTGGTATTAAGAAGCTCGACGGCCACGACTATGAGAAACTTCCCTGCAAAGTAGGTTAGTTACAGCGAGATTTCGGCTGCGCTTTTTCCGAGTCTTTTTTTGCGCTTTTGTTGACTTCGATTGCTTGTATTATTGTTCATTGATAAGTTTTTTTTTTTATTTAATTAGTACTTGACTTGATAAACGCTGAATCATATTTTAGCAGTATTTTTGTCCATAAATGTTCTATCACATTGCAATTTACATGCTTTTAAATAACAAATTTCCTAATAGGCTTAAACAGTAATTAATTGTTCAAACTTTTGATGTTTGCAAGTTTATTTTGATAACCAAATATATCTAATTTATAAAATCCATTTTTTAAGCAAATTTAAATATTTATTTTCAAAAAATATTTCTATTTATATATTTTATTACGTATTGATTTTTAGTTCAATTACAAATAATATTATAAATAACAAATTAGATTTCATGTCTGGTGTTTCAATAATGATAATGTTTAATTTTACCTTTAATTTACAAGAACTTCTATTTTTAAACTGATTATTTCCAGTTAGTTTTATTTTTGATTTGATAACAACTTTTTAATACTTTATAATGTTAGGTAAATATATTTCTTTTACACAAATTTGTAGTAGATTTATTGACATGTTGATCACGCATATAAGACCTGTACATTTACACATTGTGCACAATTAAAATGTGTGCAATTCTTTTGTGCATAAACAAACCAATGCTAATTTATTGAATTATTATGTCTTGAATTGTAATTTCTTAATCTATCTAAAGGACATTTAAGCTTAACTTTAAAAAGAATGTCTTAATTCTTTAACTAATAATTTGCAGCTGCCTTGGTTCCTAAAGGAGATGCTCCACATGAATTAGATTTGAAGACAAAGTTTACAACAAGTGAGTTGCGTACAATGTGTCCTGCTACTGCTTATGCATTAATTGCTGCTGAAGAAGCCCTTAATGATGCATGTTGGAAACCAAAAAATGAAGAGGACAAAAGAGATACTGGTGTTGCAGTAGGAATAGGAATGATTGATTTAGTTGATGTGTGTACTACTTATGAGCAATTAAAAAAAGGATATAGCAAAGTGAGTCCTTACTTTGTTCCTCGCATTCTACCAAATATGGCTGCTGGGCAAATTAGTATTAAATATGGATTCCGTGGACCTAATCATTCTGTTTCTACTGCATGTGCAACAGGAGCACATGCTATAGGTACGTTTCATTACATTTTGGCTGCATAATTCTTAAATTTCTAATAAAAATTTTATTCCTTAGGTGATGCTTTTCGATTTGTTCGTAATGGTGAAACCAGTGTCATGCTGTGTGGTGGAGCAGAAGCATGCATTAGTCCATTAGCAATTGCAGCATTTTGTCGGTTAAGAGCATTAAGTACATCAAGAAATGAGAGTCCTTCAGAAGCATCTAGACCATTTGACAAAGACAGAGATGGTTTTGTAATGGGTGAAGGATCTGCGATTTTAGTATTAGAAGAACTAAATCATGCATTGGAAAGAAATGCACACATATATGCAGAAGTTTTAGGATATGGCCTTTCAGGTGATGCAGTTCATTTAACTGCTCCTAGTGAGGATGGAAGTGGTGCTTTACTTGCAATGGATAGGGCATTAAAAGATGCCGGTACCGACACCAGTGAAATAACTTACGTTAATGCTCATGCTACTTCGACACCTTTGGGTGATGCCACAGAGATAAAAGCTGTAGAATCTTTATTTGGTGAACACAGCAAAAATGTAACTATATCAAGCACAAAAGGAGCTCACGGACATTTACTTGGGTCTGCTGGCAATCTTGAAGCTGCATTTACAGTTCTTGCGATACAAGAGTCAGTAATTCCGCCAACGATAAACTTAAACAATATAGACGCAGAGACGAATTTAAAATTTGCTCCTAATAAGAAGCAAAAGTGGATAACTGATTCAAGACGAATTGCATTAAAAAATGCATTTGGGTTTGGCGGAACAAACGCATCTCTTTGTTTAGCAGAATATAATGATTAAACATTTTTATCACGTAATTTTTTAGAAGTATTTTAAAGATAAGATGTCCAAGAACTTTGATACAAACAATTATAATGTAAATACTCTGTTTTTGATTTTTTTATGTACATAGTCTGTAAAATAAATTTAAATCTATTTTAGAATAACATTCATGTAAAATAGAAAGTATACATATGCATTTTGAAAGTGAAGGAAATGTAAAAATAAAATTTCTATTGGAATGCAACGTTTATTTTATATTAAATCTTTGATAAAGATAAATTGTATTATTTATTACAATCGTAACATATCTTCATGTATTTATACTCAGGGTGCACGAAATATATTTAAAAAATCACATATTTTATTCCATTGTACATACACCTTACGATGTTCAGTATGATTGATCCTGATAACATCTAACATTCTCTCATAAATATAAATATCTTTGCTTTTTGGATGCACCAGCATCCCTTTATTAATTTATTTATTTATTCATATTTTTGCACCCTGTTCATATTTTAATTACATTACAGGCAGAATACTGTCTGTTTATGCGCCAATAAGTTTTTAAAAATACAAATCTTTATCTTTTAACGGTTTTCTCACAATCCACATATAATTTATACAATAGATACAAACGTTCAACAAGAGATATATATTTATTATAAACTTTTTCTTTTTTAATCAATCAATTTATTTAAATTTTCTATTTCTTTAGCTTTTGTTTCAAAAAACTTTACAATGAAAATTGAAAATGTTTTCATCAAAGTCGTTTTTGGAATTTTACTTAGGTTATAATCAGATTAGTATTATAAAAAAGAAAAAGAAAAGTAATGTCGCAATTTGATAATTTTAATTTTTGTAACGCAAATGTAGAAATTTTTCTTTTAAATAAAGTTTAAATTTTTAAAGTGGAAGACGCGTTGTTTATTAGATAGAAATATTATACTATTTTAAGGTAATAAAAATCAATTTCTCAAGTAGATGTATAGATATTTCTCTATTTAAAGCATAATAATATTGTACATTAAATATGTATAGAGAACTGGATATGAATTAATAGAAAATATAAATTACTTCTTATAAAATACATTAATCTGTGGATTGTGAAAATTAACAAAGATCTCCAAAAAAAGTTTTATTGTACATGATTTATAGTTTCCTTTGTTCATTGTAAAATCGACGTAGAAAAAGAACACTTTTTTAAAAAATACCTAATGGAAATCAGCGAGGAATGATGGGCTTATGATGGCTGCACAGCATTGCAAAACGCTTTTTGAGTATTTGCCGAAGTTCTTGCCGTTTTTCAGTTAGCTGACACATTCGCGATTTAAATTCCAAAATTTCTTCAACTGGAATATAACTATCTTCATCTTCGGAAGTACATGAATCCTACAAATAATTATGTAAATAAAATTTTAGATTTACAGTAAAGTCTTAATATAAAGCATAGATTATAAATTAAAAGTTAAGTTAATTTTGATAATTCAAAATATCAATAAAAGATTTAAAATGGGAAGAATTAAATTCATTTTAAAAAAATATTAAAGGAAACAAAAAAATATGGTTTAATGTGGCTCATGTACTTTAATATTTAATTTAATTGATCTGTATACAAACTTCAATTTGAAACTGTGATTATAATATTAAAACTTTAATTCTTCTTCAAAGCCATTAGAAAAAATTTTGAATAATTTTTATGCTAAATACTTCGTTTATAAATGTATTGTTTCGTCGTATCTTTTTTTCACAAGATAAATTTTCTTGACTATGTATATAAATTGATATAAAGTAAATGTTTTAAGAAAATTTGTCATTTCATTTTTCATTTGTCTAACATAAACACTTGATATAAATTTATTACTTCAATATTTAACAAAACTTCTAATTATCTAAGTTACAACCAAATAAATTAAAAATAAAATTTGTTTTTTATAATTATTCATTTTTCCATTTTCAAAATTATTAAAATTTCCCTTTGATAACTAATAATTTAATTAATAATTTAACTTTGTAAGATATTAAAAATTATGACATACAGTTAAGCAGAAAGGATCCTGTTCAATTCGGTTAAAAAAATCTTACAAAACCTTATAAAATTTTTTTGATTTTACTATAAATACGTATATTAAATCCTATAAAATCAATTTTGTAAGATTTTTTTCAATAGGGTTTTGATGTTAATAAACTGACCTCCAGCATTTGCGATAATGTTAAACCACCGCCATGTTCTCTTAATGGACAAAGGCTAAAATCCATATCAAGAAGTTTATCTGCAGGTCTTGCTTCTGAACAATCACCTTCAATTTCAGTAACTTCTTGTCTACAGCAGTCACCATTGCATGCTACTTCAGAGCCTTCGGGTGTACTTGGTATAGACGAACTACTAACGTTGTGCTCCGAAGAATAACCGTAATCTTGAGAAGAATTTTCACTAGAAGATCTGCAGTTTCTATTTACAACTTTGGTATTAAGACGTTTTTTAACTTCTATCCATATCGTATATCTTTTGTCTGTATCCATCAGTTCATCCATTAATTGTTCAGATGGAGGTGGAACTTTGCATTCGCTGATAATTGACGATTCAGTATTTTCGTTTTTGTTTTCACTTTTGATTACTTCAGAAGATTTTGGTAATTTTTTCTCCACTTTTGATAAAGTTTTATCTACTTTTGCACGTTTGCCAATCTTTTTTGAACTATTATTCACTGATTTGGATTCAGAATTTTTCTTTTTATCTTTTTTATTTTGTGGAATTGATGAAGGTTGTAAATTTGTTTGTGCAAGATTAGCATTTTTCAAATTTTTCGCACAATCTGGACAATTACAATTAGGTGGTTCTTTATGTTTTTTATCTATCACCTGTACCTACAAAATTAATTTACTATTATTTTTAATAATTTAATTTTACTATAATTTTGACATTTGATATTTGCTTTACCTTATTTTCATCGACTTCATGAATGATTACTTTAAGTTCAGGTTTTGAAGTTAATTTTTCATTACTTTCTTCTTCTATTTCTAAAATTTCTTCAGGGCACTAAAAACAATCATATAATTTTAGAAATTAAATAATTATTCAAAGTAAACATTTTTAGGCAATTTACTTACTTCACACTCTTCTTTGTCTTTTTTATTTTCAATTTTTTTCTCTTCCTTTTTCTTTTTCCTCTTGAGTCGTAATTTTTCACGCCGTTGCTGTTTAGCAACTTCTTCTCTTTTAAATTCTTTATAAAGAACTTCTAATTGAGTTATTCCTTGCTTAAACTCAACTGCCATCTATAAATACGTACATTTATAATTTAAAATATTCTTGAAAGATAGTAATTCATAATTATAATTTTTTGTAATACATACTTGGAAATTTCTAGAAAGTGTATCTACAGCCACTGCAGCTAATACTTTAACTATGATTTCTTCCTCTTTAAGACGCCTATAAACTCTGTTTAAACGTTCAGCAACACAAATACCAAGACATGTAAGAACTTCTTCTTGGGCAATTTCCAATGTTTTTGCATGTCGCTCCCTAAAAATAACATATGATATTATAATACTATTTATTTAATGTAATTTAATAAACGTTTATTAATATTTTGACTATATATTACCTTCCCATTAGTTCTGGTTGTGCTCTTCCAATAATAGAACTTATATATTCCGTATTAAGTGGAAGATGAACGTGACCACCTATGCACCGTTTTATGTCAGCATATAAAGAACTAACATAACCCTTTTCTTTTGTTGGATCACTTTCAGTTGTTAATAAGGAGGAGGCTAAAAGTACTTTAGTACGGCATTCTGAGCAAAACCTGCGTTTAATTCGGTAAATATTAGCAGAAGAATAATTATATTGTTATAAGGTAAGGAAATGTAAACATAAGTATACAAACTTGTGTTTTCGAAGGTATGTGTCTAATGTAGCATCTAATGTATCTGAATCTATAAAAGTGATTTCCTTCAAACAATCATGCTCCATGCAATCCCAGACCTCTTTCCATGCATTTGGAGGTGGTCTCATGCGTTGCATTTCCAACGAATGTAGGGTACACCTAAGTGATTTCTTGTTACGTGGTTGTTGCTCAACTAAGGCATTTAATCTTGTACTAAAATAAAAGGTAATACATGAAAGTTTATTATCTTATATTTTTTTAATGTTTAAAAATAAATAAAAAATTCAGGGAATAATAAAATTACTGGTCACTGCTGTCTAGGATGTGTATAATCAATTTTTATTAAATGAATGTTTCGATCTCCAAGGGCCATCTTCAGGACAAAAATTAATATTTTATGTACTTAGCTTTTGTGATAAGTCAATTACAATGATTGTAATAATAAAAATGTTATTATACACCATCTAGATAGCAGTGACCAGTAATTTCATCATTCCCTAAATCTATGAGAAGAAAAAAAGAACAGTCAACTAAAAATTAAATAAATAAAAATTTTTATTCTAAAAATCTGAGATTATCAAATGATATTTTATAAGAGTAGTATAGTTTAAATAATAAAAAATTGTAACACATTAAATATCAAACCCTACCCTAAAATATATATATTATTTTCATGCATTTTTTCTATGAAATTTAGTGTTTGAAAAAAAATTAAACAGCACTAAATTACATAATTTAATTCATTCAAATGATCAAAAACTTGCAATTTATAATATCTCAAGCAATTAACATCAACTTATATGGTTTAGGTTAATTTCTTGTAATGTATTGTTTTATGCAAGTAATAGGTTTAGTTTACACAGAAGTTACCAGTATCTGAATCAAATTAATTTTTATTCTAAAAGAATATAGGTAAATATTATATTTATATATATATTACAGATTTTCTTAAATTAATTATTATTAATATATTTTTTTAGAAAGTTAGTGTTAATTTTTATGTTGTATATTAAAAAAAAAAAAAAAAAAAAAAAAAAAAAATAAACTTAATGCATGTAATTTAATGCTTTTAATATTATCAGTAGTAAAAATTAGAAGAAAACACTATTCACTAACTTGATTCAGAAAACTGAATAACTTCTTTTAATTAATATTATAATTTGTCTTATTTTACCTATGTCCTTGTAATAAAGTACATAATCTTTGAGGAGATTGGAGAACTTCATCTTTTATTGTTAACATACCATCTGAAGTTATGATTATTGGATCTAATGCTGGATGACCACTAAGATTACTTAAATCATAAAATAGCCTTTCCACACTGCAAAGAATAAAATATAAATTAATAATTGATTACATAATTTTATAATTATAGCTCAAAAACTAAATTGCAAATACCTTCTTCTGCATCCAATGCATGGAACAGTTTGATCCAACACTGCTAACATGTCTTTACAAGCTACCTCAAAAGATGCTCTTTTTTCTTCAAATGTAAGTAGATTTAATGTTTTTGCAAACTCATCTACTTGTTTTCCTTGAACTAATGGGTGTTCTCGCAGAGCTTTCAGCCCACTAATGTCCATGACCATCTTAAAAATTTTAAATACAAGTAGATATTGAGTACATCAATAGAATCTAACAAAATTAAGTTTAAAAATATAGTTTTTAAAAATGAAAAGAAAATAGTATTTTTTAAAGAAAGCAATGATATTGTTCAGAAAAATGCAAACAATTACTTGATCAAAGTCATAAGCAATTTTAAGCAATGAAAGCCTAAATACAACTTTCTAAGCGGAGAAAAGAAAAGTAGGAACAGCAGCGCATATTTGATACCGGAAGAAAAACAAACATAGCGCGCTTGAACTAGCAAACAATGGATCCGCTAAAAAACAAGAAATCTCATAATTAGAATTCGACTCCTCCAAAGTGTTCACACCTCTCTCTCTCTCTCTCTCTCTCTCTCTCTCTCTCTCTCGCACATACGTATGTAGCACGTATATGATAGACATAATATCACGCAGAAGAGAAAAACAGTTTGTTGAAGAGAGCAAGTAAGCAAGAGAGACAAAGAGAGAAGAAGGTGTGCCAACGAGGCGGCCTATCTTTTCGTCTCTCTCTAACCCTCTGATTCCCAGAGCTTTCGAGGAAGCCCGCTTCTAAGGTTAAGTTCGCCACGAAGGCGGAAAACTGAAGAGGCAATGGAACCTTACGTAAATGCGGAAAGAACGAGAGAAAAGAAAGGGCGCAAAAAGTTACCCGAAAGGGGGTCTTCTTAACCTCCCAAATCCAGATTGAGCATATAGTCGAAGAATTCGAGGAATGCAAGCATGCACTTGTAGTCGACTGTAACCCTTGCATTGACTTACCGCGAGATTATCGTCGACGATCAACGGCATTTGTTTTGGCTCGAGATCGGCTGGGTGATAACCGTGCCACATATTCACGAGTCTCGCCATTGCGCGGCTGTTTTCGTCCTATACTTATCGACTTGCCAAATGAACTATGAGTTTCCAGACTGTAGGCGCTGCTTTACTGCAACTTGCTGAACTGGGAGGATCCTAATCGAATCGAACCCTCGTGGATGCGTTCGTCGACAGTGCTGACGTACGAAATCACGGAAACGCTTTCAGCCTGATCTAATCGTTCCAACAGTTTTATGCTCTATGTTCTATCTCGAGGATAGAGTCTAGTTTCGGGCAGCGCCGCACAGTTTCATACATAAATTGCTATCACTCTCTCGCGTTGTTGTGTACTATACACGTCGCAGGACGTACGCATGCGAGCGACGCGACATCGGTCAGTTGGGTTGGGCTCGGGAGCAGTCGAGCAGTGTTGGTTAAAAAAGGATTCCAGCTAAATTCAAGTAGCTACCGCCGTCTGTACTATTAGAAAAGTTTTGAAATCTAATGCACATTTAAGATAAAATTATGAAATGATTTTAATATGTAGTCTACAAATGAACATTTAAAGTATTTCTCCATTAATTTTAAGATTAGCACTGCCATTAACTTGTTTTCCAAAACCAATCTGTAACCAAAATTTCAAATGTTGGCTATTAATTAAAATTAATGGAAAAGAATATAAATTTTGATTGACATAATTAAAATAAATGAAAAAGTGTATGCATTTTCTTTATATTTCTTAATTTTAATGGAAATGTAAGTTAAATTCTCTTTAAATATTATTTTTAATGTACTTTTAAATATGTATATTAATAAGACATTTATGCCCCGTTTTTTAATTGAAATTAATGAACAAGTGTGTATTTTACTAATGTTACTTATTTTTAATTGAGAAAATTAATAGAATTGTAATCGGAGGAAGGAGTGGGGGAGCCTTGGCTGCTTGTGGGGGCTCGCCCGACTGTTCGCTAGGTGGTGTAGCGCGGATTTTGCCTTGCTCTCTATAGCGAACTAGTCGAGGCTCGGGATATAGGTACCCGGTTGCAAAGGACTTATAAAAAACAATAAAACCGGGTGCAAAAACCTAATAGGATATGAAGTTTTATGCGGCTTCTGCATCCTTTTTATGGGATATTATAGGACGTTTGCAACCGGGTAGCCGGTTACAGTGAGGGTACCGGAGATGTCTGAACGAGGGTTGTCGATGGTTGACCCCACTGGCGAGTCTTTGATGGACAACATCTAGACAAAACGCCTGATTTCCTCCGGCCTCCCACAGTATTATTAATTTTAATAATAATACTTAATTAATAATTCAAACACAATTCTGAAATCTTCAATTCAGCACTAGTTTTTAAATTCAAATATTTTTTCTTGATTTTTTTTCAAAATACTATTTGTAAAAAAATCATTTCTTAAATTTAATAAGACATTTTAATACTGATTAATGCAGGTACCTTAATTTTAAAAAATTGTCTTCAGTTAAATTTTAATGCATGTGTTTGAAATTTAATATAATATTTGAAAATGGTTTCAAATGCATGTTTGAAATTTCAAACTTCAACTTTGAATCTGACCTTCAAGGTCATTTGAAGGTCAAAGTGATTTTTTTAAATGGGAACCCCTATTTTTACCATCGGAAATGAATATAGCAAAAAATTTTACGTTCGAATATGTCCTTGACTGTTTTTCAAATTTGACCTTGGACGGTCATGATAAAGGTCAAATGTGGAAATAATGGAGCTATTCCAAAAAAGGTTGCGGTAATGCGAAAGAAGAATGCCTTAATTTTTATTAACAACCTGATGATCATCATGGGTTTGATCATCACATTGACCCTGAAGGTCGCTTGAAGGTCAATTTTTTTCAAATGAGACCCTATACTTTTAAAACCGAAGCTGACCTTCAGCGGTCATGGTTTTGCGTACAACATGTCCTTGTCTATTTAGAAAATTTCATCTTGAACACTTATGATTCGTCATTTCAAATTTCTCAAATCCACCTCCAGATTCAAAATCAACGATACCGGTATCGGGTTATACGTGTGTATTTTTACCAATTTTACCAGGTCTTTATAAAGTTTTATCGGACCTTTCCAATAGGGATCGTTACTGGAACCGTGAAATCCATGAACCAAAACTGTTCAATTGAAAATTAAAAAATAGATTTTACGCAATTATGCGAATGAAAGCGATGACTGAGGGGTTGGTGGGGTGGATGAGATGCCAGAGCAGAAGGGAGGTGGCCCTGACTAGAGGGAGGGAGAAAGACTTGGTCTGGACTGCTTCTTACCTGAGCAAGATCTCGAGTAATGAGAGGGAGGATCAGTTGGAAGAGGAAAATCAAATGCTTCGTCGATAGACGTTATAAATGCATAGTATATAAGTCGTACAATTTCTGATTTCATGAATTTAGAGATTTTGTTTAGTACGTATGTTAAATATTTTGTTTTCTGAATTATGTATTCAATGTGTTTTTGCACTCTGGCCAATTTTTCTTCATTTATTGTTATGTTCAATTCCCTAAACTATTGCAGTAATTTCCAAAGGTTATATATACTGTCTTTTTAATATTTAAAGATAACTTATTCAGATCTAATCACGTTTTTACTATATCTAAGTAAGAATGCATTTTACTTTCTACTTAATTCTTATATCTTGATAATCGCTTTTCATGTTGTTTATTCTTACTTTCTGCTGCCTATATAGCAATATTGCTTAGATAACTTTCGATGATTTTATGCGCATTTCCTCTTATTCCATAATTGTATAGCTTGTCCAGTAATATATAGCGCGGTTCACTCGGTCGAAAGCTTTAGCTAGGTTTAGAAAAGTTACTGCTATTGGTTTACTTTTTTCTAGTTTGTCATATATTTTTTTGCATGTGTAATTTAAAGCGTTCTTGGTACTTTTATGTTTTATAAATCCATATTGATTTTTAGCTATTAAATTATTTTCAGTTATGAAGCAGTTAATTCTGTTGTATACCAATTTTTCGAAAATTTTTGCTTTGTTGGAGATTAGAGAGATTAGTCTATAATTTTCAGCATTTTGTTTATTTCCTGATTTGTTGTTTTAACAATACTTTTATTAAAACAACAGATTTTCTGTTAAATTAACTCAAAATTCAATTACACATATTTAGTATAGAATATGTACCAATTGAGTTAATAAAATATTTTTCTCAGTAATTTTCGCAAGATTTTTTAAACAAAATAAATGAAAATTATTAAAAAATTGCACAAGTTTTATAGAATAACTCCGTAATTTTAAATTGATTCTTATACTTGAATTTTGAGTTATATTTCGAATGGCCTTCCTTTTAATTAACTTGAATTAATAAAATGTCATTAATATAAAACAAAAATCAAGTGAAAAAAGAGCGCAGAAAAGTAATGTTCAAGAAATTTGGCAGTCTTTTTAGAACAAGCAGAAAGGAAGATTTAAAAATGCACGCCTTCAAGCTTCGTAGCTTCTGCTAGTCGCGGAGCATGCGCTCTGCCGCAGACATTTGGGCGCATGCTGGCGCCGCGATACAGCCAAGTCACACGTCCACGACGGGTTGTTCCGGTTGTTCGTTCTCACTTGCTCGGCCATGATGTTGAGCGCCGTGTCGAAGGCAGCCGCTGGAGCCCTCAGGGCCGTCAAACCCGCCCTTCTCCAACAAGAGTCCACCAAAATCGCTGGAGTACTCTCCGTCAACAGTGAGTAATCCCTCCTGCTGGCCATTTTCCGCCAACAGTATCAGCGCGTGCTGCCGGTTCGAAGAGCATTCGATCCAAACCTTCCGTTCTCTGCCGTCGACTGCTTTTATTCTAATTCTCAACTCTTTTACAAAAGCTGCATTTCTTCCTTTTTCAGAAACTTTTTTACCTTTTCTTTTCTCAATTCTAACAAGGAGACTTCACTTTTTTCATCGATTCGTTTCGCGAAAAAACCGTCGGCCCGTCGCGATTATATAAGATGTGTTATTCGACCGGAGAGGAGTGTGCGCTGCTAGATGGAACATGGCGACGGCATTGGGGTCGTTCGATTTCAAGCACACGAGCTGAGTTGTTTTTTTAATGAAAATTCCAACTGTCATTCGAATTTTGCCCTTTTTTTTACGCTTCCTCGATTGATGTCGAAATTGCGAACTGCCTTTTTCGACGGGGTCAAGAGTGACCAAAATTCGTTAAAGCCGAAGTCACTCAATTGATTGGATGTCGCGAGGGTCTCGCTACTGCTACTGTACCTCTCGAGAAATCTCATTTGACGTGGTTCTTTTTGCTGAAAATTTCTAAAAAAACTTGAGAAACTTGACATTTTCGCTCTCTCTGGTACTAAGTAGACCACTTAAAAACTTAAATAAGAGCATTATATAACTCGGTCCATCTCGGTTCATTACCTAACAGTATATATTGATCCTGGTGTACGAAAAATCAGTGTAGATTTAAATTTAAATTCAAAGTACGAAAGAACGAAAAGTGGTATATTGTATGTCAGTGACAACGTTAAAGACAAGCTTTAACGATAATTTTATTTTAAGGCCGAGAGTATGCAGCCAAACCAGCAGCGGCTACCAAGGGTGCTCAAGGAAAAGTCGTAGCCGTCATCGGTGCCGTCGTCGACGTACAATTCGACGATGAACTTCCCCCCATTCTCAATGCCCTGGAGGTTCAAGGCCGAAGCCCCAGGCTAGTCCTGGAGGTGGCCCAGCATTTGGGAGAAAACACTGTTCGTACAATTGCCATGGATGGTGAGTTTTTGTTTAATTTTCAGTACTCTAATTTCTGAGTGAACATGTAATCATTTGTTATGCAATACTTATACTATAGGTACGGAAGGTCTGGTTCGTGGTCAAAATGTTGCTGATAGTGGATACCCCATCCGTATCCCTGTGGGAGCTGAAACGTTGGGCCGTATTATCAATGTCATTGGTGAACCCATCGATGAACGTGGACCCATTCCAACTGACAAACTTGCTGCCATCCACGCAGATGCCCCTGAGTTTGTGGACATGTCTGTCGAACAGGAGATTTTGGTTACTGGAATCAAGGTTGTAGATCTTTTGGCTCCTTACGCCAAGGGTGGAAAAATTGGTTAGTTTTGCTTCTTTAAATTTGGTTTGAAATCACCTAATGAATTCTACCTGAATTAAATGATGATTATATGAAAATAAACGATTTAATATCTTTATGACAGGTCTGTTTGGTGGTGCTGGTGTCGGCAAGACTGTATTAATTATGGAACTTATTAACAACGTTGCCAAGGCTCATGGTGGTTATTCTGTATTCGCTGGTGTTGGCGAGCGAACGCGTGAGGGTAACGATCTGTATCAGGAAATGATTGAGTCTGGTGTCATTTCCCTTAAGGACAAAACATCTAAGGTATCGCTTGTATACGGTCAGATGAACGAGCCTCCAGGCGCACGTGCCCGAGTCGCTTTGACTGGTCTCACTGTCGCAGAATATTTCCGTGACCAGGAAGGACAGGATGTACTGCTTTTCATTGATAACATTTTCAGATTCACCCAGGCTGGTTCTGAGGTCAGTATTAAACCCCTGCAAAATTTACTAAAAAATTACAAAATCATTTTTATAGATTGAGTTTGCAGTTCTAAATTTAAATGTACTATTTTAGGTATCCGCCTTGTTGGGTCGTATTCCATCTGCTGTAGGTTATCAGCCAACCTTGGCCACTGACATGGGTACCATGCAAGAAAGAATTACCACCACAAAGAAGGGATCTATTACGTCAGTACAGGCTATCTACGTACCTGCTGATGACTTGACTGATCCTGCACCTGCCACCACTTTCGCTCACTTGGACGCCACAACCGTATTATCCCGTGCCATTGCTGAGCTTGGTAATTGAAACCATTTTTTTTACTAAATGAAAAGAGAATAGATCATTTTTATTTATAAGTTTTTAATTTAATGACTATTTTCTTTTTCAGGTATCTACCCCGCCGTCGACCCTCTCGACTCGACCTCTCGTATTATGGACCCCAACATTATTGGTGTTGAGCACTATAATATTGCCCGTGGTGTACAGAAAATCTTGCAGGACTACAAATCTCTGCAGGACATTATTGCCATCTTGGGTATGGACGAATTGTCGGAGGAAGATAAGCTTACTGTCGCGCGTGCGCGTAAAATCCAGAGGTTCTTGTCTCAGCCATTCCAGGTATGATCAAGTTTCTAGCAAGTTCTTTCGTTACAAATCTTTTACAATACATAATTCTAAATCTAATTTTATGTATATAGGTTGCTGAGGTTTTCACTGGCCATGCAGGTAAATTGGTACCCCTTGCAGAAACTATCAAAGGATTCCAGAAGATTTTAGCCGGCGAATACGATCATTTGCCTGAAGTCGCGTTTTATATGGTTGGCCCGATCGAAGAAGTTGTAGCAAAGGCAGAATCTTTGGCCAAGTCAACTTAAAACCTCGTTAATTTTAAGCTTGACATTAAATTTTCTTAATGCCATTCATTCAACAAATCCATTATTCATTCTTGTAAATCGATAACAACTGCGGATAATTTGATTTGTTATTGAACCTAATACAACCTTTAATGTTTAATAAAAAAAATTACTACAAATTACGGGGTACACTTTGATCAAAATTATTATTAACAGCAAACAAAGTGGATTTTTTCAATGTAAATTTAGTTATTTCGAGAAAATCTAAATAGCCATTTGAATTCCCGTTAGACATTCAATACATCATCGGAGATCGTCGTTGTTAAAGAATCATCTTTGCGAGGCCGTATTGTATGTTAGTTAAAAAACAAATAAAAATTTACAAAAATATGATAGATTTTTTATAAAATAACGTCCAATGACTTTTTATTTCCCAATTTTATTTTCAAAAAATAACTTACAATTTTTAAAGTCTTATAAACTATCTTAAACAATTTTTATATTGCATATTTTAATATTATATTTAATAAGAATCAATAAAAATGGATTTTACAAAAATAATTAAAATTTTATAGATAAATATTTATTGATCTTTACATTTTTATTACATAGAAAAATATAAGATTTTAAGCATAGAAAGTATAAATTATTTATTTAGCAATACTGGCTGTACTTATATAAGACTAAGTATTAATTATTTTTAAATGGCACTTATTTAAATGTTGTATTATTTTTTACCAGCTTCTTTAGTATTTATAGTAATCATTGGTCTTTCTATATTATAAACCTCAACCAGTTTCTAAAAAATATAAAAAGTTTAAAAAATTAATAAAGTTAAAAGTATTAAATGAATTAAAGATAACTTACTTTCCATTGGTTCATATTTAATGATAATACATTTTGTACATTTCTTTTTTTTTTATTACTTTTTATTTGAGCTAAATCTTTCCCAGTTCTATGAACTTGTGGTACTCCATCTTCATCTAAAAATTATATTTTAATTAATTAAATTTTATTTAAATTATAATCAATTTTAAATATAATTTAATATTTTGCAGATCTTACCCAAAATAAATTGAATAAAACCATCTCTTACAAGAAATGAAACATGTAAAATGTTTTCAATAGTTTTTCCAAAATCTGTTGGATGAAGTACAAGTTCAAAAAAATCTAAAGATTTTTTATTTTGTTTTTCATAATGGCCAATAATTTTGTAGATCTCTTGAACAGTCTGTTCTACACTATCTTCAACTTTTTCTAAAACAACAACATTTTCTGGTCTTTTTGTTGGAGCTTGAGCTTCTCTAGCAACTCTGGTACGTCGATTAACTTCTTTTCTTGGCATTAATCGAAGGGTTCCTATATGAAAAAGTAAAAAATATTTGTAAAATAATATCACCATAGTAATTTTCACTGAAATTTAAGTATTTTTCTTTTTACCTAAAATCATTGAAAACGTTGCAGTTTTTCTAAAACATGCCATTACTTCTTTTCCAAGAAGTGACCAATCAGGCTCATCTGATATATGATCAGATAATTTTTTAGTATAAGTTCTCTAAAAATTAAAAGTAAAAATATTTTATATTTAAATCTTTTTAAAACTTGTATAGAAATTCAATAGTTGAAAAGTTTACTTACAAGTTTCTCAGCGAATTCATTTGGATCATAGGAGCTAATATTTTTTGATAAAGATAAACTACATTTTTGTAAAACTTTTGAGGAGATGGTCATAATTTCTGAATCTAATATAATTTCTCCTTGTTCCTTTACTGAGGATCAAATTTTAATTTAATAAATTATTAATTGAAAAAAAATGATTCAATTGTAACATACTTTTTTCTTCTATAGTTCCTTCTTCATTGATTACATCGACTTCGGAAATTATATTTTCTAAATTTGCAATCGTTTTTATATTTATATTTCCTCCTCCAGAATTAAAATTGAAAACAGATATAAAACAAAAATAAAATTTTAGTTAAATTAATAATTTACAAATATTACTGTAAGTCTCTTTACTTACCAAGTGCTTGTGTATTTTGATATATTTTTGTTAAAACTTCTTTTCGGTATTGAGGAGATCTATAAGATTCTGAATTTGAGCTATTGTTTTGTGGATGTGGAGGTGTGAGCTCCTCCGAGGATGGCATTTTAAAATACGATGAGCTACGTAAAGAAAATTTTATAATTCAATTATGTATAACCGGATATAACCTCCTTATAGTACTATTTTAAAAAGAATTTGACTAAATTATTATTATCCTCCTACTTTAAAAATTAATATTTTCCATATTTCATCTAAGATTTAACTAACTTTAAAAAATAGTAATAAAAAAATACAAAAATTACAGAACAAATACTCACGTTTTTAAAGTGTTATGTTTAATATCAGCAAAGATAGTAACTTTTCGAAAAATTGCTTGTTGAAAGTTACTTATCTTATATTGCAATATACATAACGGCTATTTTCATATCAGGAAGAGATGAAGGTATATCTATTTCTTTGCCAAAAATGATAAAGCTGAAAATATTTTGATATTAAC
>JAWWEM010000054.1:6440608-6455602 GCA_035582935.1 Ormyrus thymus | reverse complement strand
TGCACTTTTTCCAATTCAAAAGGTGACCTTCAACTTGAAGGTCACGTATTGTGCGGTTACATCCAATCAAAAAAAAATGCCCACATGAAAAAGTAGAGATTTCAAGCTTTAATTTAAAAAAAAAAAAGATTTTTTTGGTCCATTTTTGACAAAGTAACAGCGTTACGAAATACGGCTAAATTTGAAACTAATTTAGTGATGCCATACTTTTTTTGAGTAGTGTATTTATTATACTCTAGAACTCGGCAATCCGATTTATTATCATATTTATTTCTACACTATATTTAATTCTAATAAATTAAAGAACAGTATAGTTTTATATCCGATTTTTCACAAATGAAATTCAACTTTCGGCGATCGTATAATATAATTTGCGAGCGTTAAAATTACAATTATAAATTTACTTGTTACCTTTGGCAGCTGCAAATTCTCCACTGGGATGCGCCCAAGGATGACTTTTGCCGTCGGCGAAACACCTACAGGCATCGAAACTTTTTCTCCAAGAACTGTGGTGCTAATGTCTCTGTTAGATACGTCTCTTAGTACACGAGGAAGAATACAAATATGACGGTTAATGTTAAAAAAAACTTTGTTACATTAAATTTTAAATTAAATGTTAAATAGCTTTATTAGATTAAAACTTTTAGCATTTCAACCACCAAATTTTAGTTAGAGATCAACTTTATTTGGAATTTTTTTTAATGTAATGGATGCAATTACGTATCTTTTGAAAGCTTCCTTAGTATTCCTTAAAAAGTATCACCGACACCTGAACTATATGAATAAAAAGTTAATACATGTTTTGGCAAAGTATTACAGGCGTGGTTTTCAAAATCGTTAAGTCTTTCGAAACTTTCCATTATTACGGTTGAGTCTATACTTCTATTTAGGAACGGTTATTCTTTTTTTTTTTTTCAAGTTTTTGTTTCGACTTTTATTGATCTGTCCTCCCTGCATAAATAAAAATTTTCATTAAAAAGTTAAAATCTTATAACGTAAAAGTATTCGTAATCATATCAACTTATCTGATTTTAAAGAATTGTCAACAACTGATTAGATAACCGGCTATGAATTTAGGAACAACTTTTACATGATCAGAAACAACTCTTTAATTTTAAATGAATTACTTATATCGTACTTTGTAATAATTAAAAATTTAATGTATTAAGTAAAACAATATTATGCAGATAAAAATAATTTCTTCCTAATTTTATAAATTCTATACAAGTACTACATTTTTACTTACTATTTTTTAAAAAATCTTAAATTTTTACTGCATTAGAATAAAGTTTCCTTCGAAGGGAGTAATTATTATTTTAATTATTATATTAATCATTCTTATTGCCATTTATTTAAATTTTATTTATATTTATATTTTATTGATTCGGATTTTCCTATACTTTTTTCCTCTATTTTTAAAGCAGCATAAATAAGAATTACTTTAACGTAGCAATTTTAGAATTATAGCCTACGGGCAGTTTAATGTTACTTATGTTTTATTCTGCGTTTCTATTATCCGCTAAATCTGGTATCCTAGAAAAAAATTATTCTTGCAATATAAATATAGTAAAACATATAGATATTCTTAAACTGTTTATAAAATGAAAACGGAAATTGTTACCTTTAAAATTTAAAGAACGTGACTATAAGTAAACAGCAATCAAATGCAGCAAATTATTGGAAATTGGCCAAAAAATTAATAAAACGCGACGGTGAAAGATTTTCCTTCGATTTTTGAAATGCCTTCAATCAAAAAATGTAGCATTATACTGGGTGCGTTCCAAAACGGCAACAGTAATTAATTTGGCCGTAAGACCAGTACTGACAAATTACTTATTACTGTTGCCGTTTCGGAACACACCCAATGAAAAAAAAATTAATTATTTAAAGAAAAAGATAAATATAAAAAAAAATTCACAATATCCATTATAAAAATCATACATGTAGTAATGATACGTAGGCTACCATAACATTTGTACTGATAAAATATTAACCAAGTTTTCGAGTTTTAATAATAAAATATTAATGTGAGAGGGAACGTTACGAGGCATAGCACTTATTCAACAATTTCGATTGAACAGTCCCTTACGACGATAACTAAGGATATTCTAAGAAACATCAGACACGTTTGGATAATAGAGTGTAAATAAAATTCAATATAAATAAATGGATATCTTTCAATCTTATTATTATAATACAAATTACGTGTGGCTAAAAGTTTTGGGATTGTGGCCTCACGAAGAAGCTTCCAAAAAGCGACTCAAGCGGGTGACTGTTGTAGTTTTAGTGGTTTCTCTTCTTATACCACAAGTAAATTAATGACCAAGCTTCTAATTAAGTGCGCTTTATTATGTCATTTATTATGTTATCATGTTAGTTATTTCATTTTTTTTGGACTTGCTTTCATCACACGTATTAAAATTTCATTCCATAAGCAATTAAAGCTTTAGTTTTGTTATTCAGTTATTGTCAAAATTGTTTACGCGAATATGACAAAGAATAAATAAAATTTATTAATGTTTCCGTTGCCGGAAATTTTTTTTTTCTTTCTGTATTTTGCATTGTTTGACCTCCGAATTAAAAGTTTTCATGCCTCCGTATGACTACCAGATGACTACCAGAATTACATTGCTGAAAAACTTGAAATTGACATTGCCAATATTGCAGCAGTTTGTCTGTGACAGTCATTGCTGTGGGCGTGATACCTTGGTTTAAAAGTCTAATAGTTTTTCAATTGCATTATCTTATTTGTGAGTCAAGGTGCAGCCATCCCCAAACCTCAAACGAGTAAATCGAAGCTGAAAGTACGCTTAAATCCGTTGCTCACGTGGGGATTTGTGCATTTTATTTACGTGTTACTTTTGACGACTTTTCCGCAAGAAAGGGATAAGAAATAACGCAAAATATCGGGCAAATAACTACAGCTTGTTACTCAAAAAAATAACCCAAATAATCCATTTCCTTCCCGCGGAACTTTAAGCGTATGCCTGCACCTCGATTCATAAGGGTATCATACTGTAATAGCTCAAATAATAAGATTTACCAAGTGCATCTTACAAAATGCAAAAACGATTGTCGTTGAGGGAGGTCCAGCAGCCCAATACATACATATAATTATTTCGTTCAATCAAAGTGTTTTATAACTAATTTTCTGAGTTTAAAATATTTTGATAGTAAAGGTTTACCATCAAAGAATTTTTTTACTCAAGAAGCGGCAATATTAAGTATTATAAATAATTCTCCATAGACAATTTAAAAAAATTTACACTTGATATAAAAGAATTTTAGGCTTAGATACCGGAGAAAAAGGAGTAGTATTTTGTTTCTCTTAAGTTACATTGCACCCAAAGACAATTTACCACATTATAAGAAACTAGATTGCCAATTATAGTTGAATATATATTTAAAATTAAAATTAAAACTTGCAGTTTATAAGACTAGTAGAAGAATGGGGAAAAGATATAGATATTGTGATCGAAGTTATTGGATCTATTTTATACTTCAGTGGTTGTCAAATTAAATATATAAGTTTCTTACGCGTAGAATCCAAAGTAAGTTAAAAGTTAAATTTTGAAAAATTTACGTATATATAAGTTTTTCTTACGAACCTTTTCATAGCATTTCTTTCTTACTTCTAACATTGTTTTTAAGAATAAAAACAGTATTAAACTTTTATTTAAATTTTAGATGAAATTTTTGTACGAGGAAATATCAAGACATTGGAAAACACTAAGCGATCCCAAGGAACAACAAATTTTAAGAGATTATGCTCAAGTGGGTCGATTTTTATCCTTTGGATATCTAGGTAAAATCAAATGGAGACTAATTTTTGATATAATTTTTTTTTCACTAACAAGAAGTGTGTCGAACCACCAGATCATGGATCTTATAGTGAAAATGCTGGTTTTCATTCCTTAGTTTTTTTTTTCCATTGGGACTTACGAGGGGAGTATCAACCCACCGGATCATAGATCCTGGTAAAATTGCAGAAGGCCAGTCCTTAGCCAAAAAAAAGACACATGTCTCAGCGTTTATTCAAATAAACCTTAGTAATTACTAAGGCCTATTACTAATTACTAAAAATTCATAACTTTGTTAACAAAGTTATAAATTTTTTTTTTAAATTCTAGGCGAAATTAGTGTTTATAAAAATTAAAATATCTCCGTAACTAAAAATTTTGGTCCATCGTACCATAATTTAAAAAAAAGTATACAACAAGGACTTCAATTCGGGAGTAGTTAGATTAAAAATATTCATTCATTTCAAACCGGCGTGAAAAATAAATATTATATGAGTCTCATATAAATCTCATATAGATCTTATAACGATTTTCAGACATGATCTCATTGAGATCTCATTGCAATTTTTTATTAAAAAAAAACCGCTGTAATTCATTGGCACTTAGCTTCCTCGTAACTAATTTATCGTTCCAATATTATCTCCGAGATTCATTAAAAACAATTTATTTCAACAACATAATTTCAAACTATTCTACATTTAATTAATTATTTATTTTTATGTCCATTATGTTATGTTTTATGTTTTTTTTTTAGTTTTATTTTATGTCCATTTTAGAATTTAATAAACAGCAAACAAAATTTAAATGAAAATTTTGTTATTGGAATATTTAAAATCCTAAATAACTGAATTTTTGAAACTCCATTCACAAAGTTCGATTTCGCGAAAGCTTGAATTAAAATCCATGCACTAATCTAGTTTTGTACAAGTCGTATAAAAAAATAACGTTCAATACAAGAGTAAAAAGATGATTTTAACCTGTTCTTACCGTTTCACACTATCTTCGTTTCGAAGACAATTAAATTAAAATTTTAAGTAAATTGAATTTTCTCTAGCAATTACTAGCCGAAGAAAAGTCATTTAATTTATTTTATTTGAAGTATATTGCCGAAAGTAATATAAATAATCGTACACGGAGAAAAATGTTTAAGAAAAATTACTATACTCGTCAGTAAATCGAGGACAGACACTTTGAATTAGGGTAAAAAATTGCTATACTTTTAATTAAAATTTACTATACGTTTAGTCATTTTTGTTAGACTTTTAACAAAAATTAATATAAAATATAGTAATTTTTTACCCTTATTCGAAGACTATCCTCGATTTACTGACGAGTATAGTAATTTTTCTTAAAACGTTTCTCTCCGTGTAATAAAATAATAATAATAAAACTATGTTTTAAGTGATATATAATCTCGATACCATGCATAATTTAAAATCATTATAAAACAAAAAATAGTATATGAATTTTAAAAATTATTTTTAATTTTGAAAATTTAGCAGAAGACGAAAAAAATAAGCTGTCGTTCATTGAAAACGACCAATTATTCAATAAGATATAGCTATTCAAAAAATTGTTTTAAATAAAATAAAAATTTAAATACAAATTTAAATAAAATAAGTTTCATAAGCTGAAAAACTATACTGCTTTAAATATACAAAAGGTCTAACTTTTCCCAAAATTTCAAGTCAATTGAAGCATTTTTACTGCAGTAATCATTGGGCATAGAACACATTTTAGATACTATATTCTATATTAAAATTTTTTCAGAGCTGTTGAAAATTTAATTAAAGAATTATAAGCGCTTTAAAAAAAAGCACGTTTTTGTTAAAGGCAAAAGAACCATAAGAGCTAGGGTAAGTTTTTTTTAAATAAATATATGTGTATTAGCGCCCACGTATTTGCGCGCCTAGACAAATTGTCAGAGTTCAGAGTTACGAGCGCTCGACTGAGAAGGACGGTACAAGCGGTTTTAAAATTAAATAAACGTCTTTGTTTAAACTAACTGGTGTTATTTATTTCTGGCAACTAAATAAACCTTAACATTTTTCTGAAATTATAGGTATTTTTATGCTCTTTAACCTTTAGAGGGCCGGGATTTCAGGGGGCATATTGCCCTTAAAAAAGTGGTATAAAAGTTATCTTATATCATCAATTGATAGTGTTACAAGTTTCGATCATGGGTTGCGCTAGTATACTGGTTTTCCGGCCCAGACGGGAACTGCACATGTTAAAAATTTCAAGTTCGAAAAAAATACTATTTCTGATACTAGATTGCCTTTATTTTGTTATGAAACCATGATGGGTGTTAAATTATACATTTATTTAAGTATTTAACTTATTTTGTGCAAAATTATAAGAGTTTATTTAAATAATTATTTAAATATTATTTAACCCTTTTATTGAAGAAATTAATTTTTAAGGAGGTGTAAATTTACGTTAAATTATGTTAAAAACTCAGAATAATATTGAAAATATGAATACTTTAAACTAAAAATAGTAATTAAAGAAGTTTGTCGTATGCGCCAGTATACTGGTTTTCCGGCCCTCTAAAGGTTAAAATGCTTTTTATTTGATTAAAATATTTCAATCCTATCATTAAAAAAAATTAAAATTAAATTTTTCAAAAATCGAAAATTGACGATAAAAGAAAAATGAATAAGCGATCATAACTGGTTTTTAGAACAACTCAAAAAATTACTATTACAAAGCTTACTTTAAGAGGAAGCAAAATTCATAATATTGTTTTTTTATTTTATTTAACGTCGACTTTTACGCTACCTTACGGCTTGCCAAATCGCAACGGGACAAACGGCGTATAAAGGTGACTTCCGCACCACCTGAGCTTTGATGCTATTAGATACTTGTAAATAAATATAAAAGTGTCCCAATGTCAGGTTTTGCTGGAGACCGGGATCGAACCAGAGACCTACTTCTGGTTACAGGTCCGGTACTCTACCAAGTGAGCCAACGCTGCTCTATTATTGTTTTTTAAAATTATATTATTGTAATTTTTAATAAATTTATAAATTTTTTAAATTATTAATTTGGTTTTAATAAACAATTGCAGATGAGATCTCAATAAGATATCATATGAGGTCTCATATAATATTTTCACGCGGGAAGTTATGCACAGTTAAAGTAATGCCAAATACTAACGTAAATTTTTAAAACGTTATAATTAGTTCCAGCTGATTTTTGTGGATATTTTAAAGCTCTTTCTTTTAAATTTTTGTTCGATAGTATAACATTTTTAGTTACTAAAAGTTTTATTTAGCTTAGGAGATATTTTAATTTTTATAAATACCGATTTTCCGTAGAATTTCTAAAAAAAGTTCATTACTTTCGTTTCGTTACTAAGGTCCATTTGAACAAACGCTAAGTTACGTGTCTTCTTTTTTTGGCTAAGGAATGACCTGCTGCAATTTTACCAAAATCCATGATCCGGTGGGTTATTAGTAGCAGAGGAAAAAAAGAGGAACTTTGTCCTTAAAAAATCTAAAATATCCCCTTAAGTCAACGCATTGAACAAACGACTAAATAAAACTATGTGGAAAGAGCTTTAATTTGACACTAGTTGGATTAAAAATATTTATTCGTTCCAGGGTTATGCGTATAATTGTGGAGCACCAATAAAATGTACATCAAGTTTTAGTAAAAATATACGTCATGTTTTAGTTATTTTAACTGTGCACAACTTTGGAACCAATAAAGCAATACTTGTTCCACGCAACTGTAGTCACAAATTAAAGTTCTTGCTACAGTTTTACTTAATTTTCTGCTCAATCAAGATATTTTTCATTTCGTAAGGATACTTTTCCCCTTAATTTGTCGAAAAAAGCTCAATAACAATAAAGAAAGCTCAATTTTAATGAAATGACTTATTGCAATTTCATCAAGATGTATGATTTAGTAGACACCCATCTTGTAAGCGTAAAAAAATGTTAAACCGTGAGTTAAACATTTTGTCACATCCCTGTTGGAAATTTCACGAGTTTTTTAGCCATTTCAATAATAAATAATTAAATTTGGTCAATCTACAAATAATTCGTGAAAAATCGAACAAATAATAGTGAAACTTCCAACTGGAATAGTATTACTTTACGGATACTTGACGAAAAACTGCTATTTGCACCTCGAAAAATACTCTATTGTATGTTTCAGTACTCATAAACATAATATTGGTGATATACATTAGTCTGCCCTTAGCTCCACTTGTGCTTGATGCAATTGATCCTCTGAATTATACCAGACCAAAAGCATTCCCATATTATGCTGAATATTTTATAGATGATCAAAAATACTATTTTGAATTAACTGTTCACGGATGGATTGTATGTATTTTGTCAGTACAAATATATGGAACTTTTGATGGAACATACACTTTGTGCGTACAACATGCTTGTGCACTTTTTGCTATAACAGAGTAAGTATTCCGAATTCGACTAATCATTCATTTAAGTATGGATATATATTTATTTTTTATCTATGTCAGGTACTTTGATTCTTTAGAGATTTTATTATTTTCTTTTTTAATAATGAACTGTTTTTAGGTATCGTTTGCAAGAAGCCACAAAGATGATCACGAATAACGAGTTTTCAAGTATAAATCAAAAAGATGACGTGATTTATAAGGAAACCATTTCTGCTATTCGTTTGCATAAACAAGCAATACAGTTAGTTTTTTTATGTCACTGTAATCTCATTACATACATTCTAATGATCAATTTCGCACTTTTGTTTATGTTATAAGGGCAATTTCTGCTTTAAAAGCCGTTCGCTAATATTTCAATTTAATTTTATTCATTAAGTTTTTATTTTTCAAATTAGAAATATTAATTATTCTAAAATAGAATATTTTTTACAACAGATTTGTAAGCCTCATCGAAGAATGTTATACTCACGTATTCTTTTGTATTATTACAATAAATACTTCGGTTGTCAGTCTTGCAGCTGTAGATGTAAGTTTCAGAATATTTAACTAATATTTAGTCTACGACGTGAATGTAAAATAATAAAATTTTTTGTAGACTATGCTAAATTTAGAAAAGGGCAATATCAAACAAGCTATCAGAATCGGTATGCTTTATATAGGTTTCTTGTTTCATCTTTTCTACAACATGAGACCTGGTCAAAGTGTGGTGGATAGTAGCAGTAATATAGGGGATGCCATGTAAGTAAATCTATAGATATACTTCTCGAGTATCACTGGTACATACGTTAAGCAGTTTTTAGCCAATTCTTAGCTTGTTTTGTAGTTGAAAACGACAAGTTACTATTATTTTTTGTCTTTATCAATTAAATAATTAAATATGTTTGCTCATGAATATTTCAGTGTAGTGATATTTTATCTTTTAAAATGATTTTCCAATTGTTTTTATTTAATTTATATATCAATATTAGCTAAAAAGTGTTCCATATAAAAAACACGTTAACCAGCTCAACTAGTTAATTTTCTACCAGGTAACTCTTGGTAGATTTTTTCTTTATCATCATTATGATTGCATTTTAATAAAAAATATTACAATAAGCTCATAACTAATAATAAAAATATATTTAATTATTCGCAACGTCCCTATCAAAAATTTTACCTGGATTTCCATATGAAAAATCCAGGTAAAATCCATAGGCTGGACTTTTATGGATTCCATTACAATCTAGCTGGATTTATCATATAGAAATCCAGCTAGGTATCTGAAAAAAATCCAGGTAAAATCCAATGGAAATCCATTGGAATCCATCTGGAATCCATATAGATTTTCAACACAGAAATCCAGGTAACATTTTTGATAGGGTTCTAAAATGTTGACAGTGACCGCATTTTTTTTCATTAACAATATTACAATATTCATAATAAAAATTAAAATAACTACATTGTACCTTTAATGTTTTGTTATTTTCACATCAAAATAATTATAGTAAATATGTAAGATGTATCGAAAGAGATTAAGATTTTCTTTATTCTTCTTTTCTATATAGTTGTAAAAAAATCTAATTTTCAATACGTCTTTTAAAATTTAAAGATTTAATTACAACTTTCAGTTTTCAATCTGATTGGTTCAACGTTTCACGAAGAACAAAGCAGCTTTTAAGAATCGTAATGTTACGCAGTACCAAACCTTGCGCATTTACAGCCAAAGGATTGATTGTTATGGATCTAGAAAGCTTTGCATTCGTACGATTTTTTTTTGTTTTAAATTATTTTATGACAGTAATTTATATTATTAAATACGATTACCTTATTTTTAGGTATTTAAAAAATCATTATCTTACGTCACTGTCATTGGTTCCGTTCGATAATTTTTGAGAAAACATTGGAAAAAATTCATTTTATCAAGCTATATTTATACAATCTATAAACGAATCATTTGAATCTACTTCTTGCAATATTCTGATTAACAAATATATTTTTATAGTATATTGTATTTTTATATTATAAGAAGACATAATAGAATACACTATATATATATATATTCAAATAAAGAATTATTTTTTAACCGTATAAATTATTTATATATTTTTTCCTTTCTTTTTTCTATAAATTATTTAGCGATCGAGATCCATTGGATCCTTTTGAGTTGAGACAAAATTGACTCAGCAATTTCAAGTATGTATCCGGAAAACGTGAACGTGAAGTCATTTTTATAAAACTGCACAAATAAAAATATTTATAACGAAAACAAACTTTTAGATTTATTGCGGATAAAAGGAATGAAAAAGAAGTGAGTTGATTAAATAATTATATTGCATATTTTATTATGAATACATAATACTTAAATAATATAGCAACAAACATGGAAATTTTATATGTACATAATTATTTTTATACTTGAATAGCGTATTATAAACGCCTTATTTTTCGTGATATCCATGTAAAAGTAATCTTATAATTATTCGCTTATTCATATTACATACGCTTATATTATACACAAGTATATTTATAAATTTTTAATTTAAAACCTATTTTTCAAAATCATTCTCATAAAACAAAACGAAATTTTCAATTCTTGCACAGGTATTATGAGAAACTTGGTGATTTTTACTGAAGGAGTTTACTGAAGCATCGACTGTTTAAGCAACAATTTATTTCATACTCCCCAGAAATGTAATAAAAATATTAAATTAAAGAAAAACGGTAGAAGCAAATTTTTATAGATTTTTTATTATTTATATCATATTTACAAGTTTTTTTTAGGACTTAAAATAAAAATGTATCTAGCCACTAATTATAATGAATGTATAGTCATTTTTTCCACGAGTCGAAACAAATTTAGAATAAAAATTAAATAAATCATAAATATCTATGCGCGAAAACTAATACAATTAATTTTATGATAGAATTTACATTATATTAATAAGATCAGCATGTGAAAGTTACACAAATAATTTTCTCAAACTGAATAGTTGTTTAAAAGATACTTTATATGATATAGATAATCAGGAAATGCATTTTTTTTATTAAAGTAATTGGCGTTGTTTATTTCTATAGTAGAGGCATTAAAAACAGTTGACAACGCTTAAAATAGATTACAGTTAATGTTATATCATCTCTTTCTCATAAGAAACGCGCACAGCCTGCGGTCGCGTAGTCTCTCGCACAGACGACATTTGCCCCCTCCTACGGGTTTCTTTTCTACTTTAATTTAATATATTATAAATCTCTCTGCTTACAAATTAAACTTAACGCTCTAATTGTGCTTCCAGATGCAAGGTCGGTCCAAGAAGATGCGAAACGTGAAAAAACAGAAGAGTAAATAGTGGGACACTTGCTGACTTTGCCCGAGGAAAGGACTAATCTAAAACTGGCTAACTGCATCGTTACATTTGCAATGGTACTCTAGTAATTTTCATAAATAAACTGCACAGGACAGACGGGGCATTTGCATCATAAATATCGAAGACCATCGAGCGTACAAATCATAAATAACGGTAATTGACTAATTTTGGTTTCACATGCTTGACCGAAGATAATCGGCCAATCGGTTGGTTCAATCGGTACATTCGACGCTCGCATTCTTCCCGATCCGAACTGCAGTGGTCTGGAAAGCCAAGCTCCGCAACTGTCTCTCGTTCGTTCGCTCTTTCTCTCTCGCTTATCACATTGCATTTAGCCTTCCTTATGACCCACTGCTTCGTAATTCTTCTTAATTAATTTCGCAATGGATCTAGACTCTCTAGGGAGAAGTCGTCGGTTCCAATCGACAGACCTCGACTGAAGCCATCCTGCAAACAGTTTACAACGTGAGTCTGCTGCCGAAGATCCTCTTGGATCAATGTCCCCTTACCTTCATTTCCAGCAACCTTTTGTCCAAGAGACCAATGGCATTTTCAAGTTCTTGGTGCGTTGGAGAAGAGTGAACGGTGGACGCTCCAAACTCTCCCATTTCGAATGGATCTTTGAAATCGCTCTTGAAATTTGGCGCTGGATTAAACGGTACGCTGCCGAACAAGTCTTCCTTCACTCCGTTTTGCCTTCTCGAGTCCTTTGCTTTGGGCGGAGGAGCAACTAAAACATTATCCCGGTTAAACGTTTTTCCAACGTTTTCACGCACTTTGTAATAATAAAGACTTACGCAACGGTGGCGAATTCACTCCATTGGTCTGTGTAAAAATGCTGCCGGCAGTAATCTGTCCATTAGAATTGTTGTTCGCCAAGTGATTAGTAATTCCGTTTGAAGAGGTTTCAAAAGCTCGCGGATTGAAATCTTCCTCGTCAAATTCGTCTATCAAAAGCCCTTCGGTTTTCGATCCACTGGAAGAGTTTTGCGGCGACGAAGGTTCGCTCCTGAAACGTCGAGAGGTGGATTAGAATTTCGTCGTTTGTTGAAAAATCTAGCTGAACATTCGGACGTGGACGTTTACCCCATGAAATTGTCATCGAAGGACTTTTCGAAGCTTCTCGGCGGCACCGGCGGCGGCTGCTGCGCTCCATTCGAGGCGTGCCCGTTGGTGTCCGCACTCGAATTAATGAACAATTTCCCGGCGCTTCCGTTCACTCGAGGAATGCTGTCTTTTGTGCCAGTCGTTGACGGGGAGGACGATGTATTGTCAGGAACGTGCAGAATGTCAGGAATATCGTGCTGCGAGAGGTACGAGCTTATGTCAGCCTGAAATGACGATTTGTTAATATTTGTCGCTTGTAGTATCGATTAAAAAGAACAAATTATTAATAGATACATTGAAAAAAAAATTTGATTGACTTAACTACGTCATTCTGTCGGCACAATTGAATATTCGGTTGATTTAACGGAAATTCTGTTGCTTCAGTCAATCGTTGAATTAACATCAATGGAGTTTCTATTAATTCAACAAAATTTGTGTTAAATGAGCAACTTTTCTGTCAAAACAACAGAAATTCTGTCAAATAAATCGAAAATACAATTGCGCATATTTAACAGCATGATGTAGTTGTCAAGTATTTTTATCAGTTTACATATTTTTACTCCAGTTAGTCCAAGGCAATTTTTTTTCTATACTACTCTACCTGCCACCACTTCTTTCTAACAGTCATTATTTTAAAAAAATGAATTTTGGTTTAAACAATAGAATTATCTATCCGTACAAGACACTTTGATTGAAAAGTGAAAAATAGAATGGAAAAGAAATTCGCTAAAACTTAGCCGCTGCAAAGCTGCCCCCATTAGAGCGACGATACCCACCGTGCCCTTGATGGTGGCGACGTCCTGGAGGCGCTGCCTGTAGACGTTGTTCTCGTGCTCGAGCCGCTTGATCTTCTGCTGCAGCACCATCGCGCGCCTCTGCGCCTCGAGGTCCTTGCCGGACGTCTCGAGGAAGCGCCTGTAGGCGAGATCGAACGCCTGGCCGATGGTGAGCGTGATCTCCTCGGCGAGCTTGTCGCTGACGAAGACGAAGCAGGTGTGACGCTCGGCGTCCTCCTCTTTGGCTATGAAGCTGAAGAACTTCTTCTCGCCCTTGTCGTCCGCGCAGTAGGAGATCCGGTGGAGCGGGTACTGGTGCATGATTCGCTTTGGGCTCGTCTTAGTTTTTGGCTCTTGGATGGCGACGCCGTCGATGCTGATGGTCAGCTCGACCTTGGGCGTCTTCGTTCCCTCGCTCTTCTTGATTTGTTGGTTGAACTTGAGCTTACAGATCGCATCCTTCACGACCTCGATGCCCTTCGGCTGGTCTACTTCGGTGCTGCCGAGATACTGCAATGCAATACGACAATTTAGCTAAAGTCAACGACTTTTACGCCAGATAGCATACGACATCCGGTGTGCAGGGGACGCACAATGTGTGCGGTCGCCGTCGCGTTTCGTTCCTAATTACAAGGCTCGATCGTCGTGTCTTCGCGCGCACAAGTGGGACGGCCAATTAGCTTCTCAGGAGTCCGCTCTTAATTATTGCTCTACGCGCGCACGCGATGTACGAGTGTCGCTGGATGGACGCCTCCGCTCGCCCGCTCAACTTGATAAATAAACATTTTCGAGCGAGAGTCGTGTCGTAAGGTATATCGTGCGCCCAGGCCAGTAAGCAAGTGCCCGGAATTTCGTCTAGAGCCAGCAGTGGGAGCGCAGTGATGAAAGTCGCAAGAGTACAAAAAGACCTATCCGAGGCGGAGGTACCGTTCGCCGGGTCGACGAAAGTACGTGCGCTGCAAAATTTTCAAGTTCGACGAACTCTTCTTCGGATATACACCGCGGTCTCTTTGAAAAAAAATCCTCTCCGGCTTTTGTTTTCCTTTCCGCGTCGATTTGGGGAAATGAAACGTGGCTGTCGGCCGTGATTTTAGCCGCGCACGATCGGCTGAGAAAAAAATGTGGAAACGAGAGCTTTTCCGGGAAAGGTGAGGTAATGACGCTGATCGCGTGCGAGAATAGTCGGGTCGCGACGACGACGGATGCGAGAGTGCCTCGCTTCGCCCGTTTTTCTACAGAAACTCGAGCGGATGCTCGAATCTACCGCGGCTCATCGATTCGCGGAAACTTTTCAAACGAAATTACGGTCGCTCCGCGCCGTAAAATGGAATATGGAACTTAATGGCCTAATAATGCTCTCTGATGAGGCGATTTACTGCTGGTGTCATTTTCACTTTACTGGGTCAGGCGACTTATTTAATTTAGGACCGGCTCGATACGGCTACTACAATTTAGAATGAATCGCTCCCGAGCGATTACGGTTCGCCAGCGACGAAAGCCCATAAAAATTAAAAGCAAACTTTCAATCTCCGAGG
>JAWWEM010000054.1:6386864-6420311 GCA_035582935.1 Ormyrus thymus | reverse complement strand
GAGTTGGAAACTATCAAGCTTCAATAAGAGAACTACCCCCTCCACTGGAGTTTCCGGACCTGTATATACGACCGTGATCAGATCAGATGATTTGGTTCGCGGGCTTGAGATCGACGCGCCGCCTGCCTCATGGGGTGAGAAGGAGAACTAACGCTTACAATTGCGGAATTGCGAACTGCCTCACTTTTTGATGGGGCTTAGAGCTTCTATAATGTCTATATATCTTCGTTGAAGCCGGTGAGGGACAACCTGACGATGACGACACAAGCAAGCAAGCAAGCAAGCCATTTAACAATAGGATATTATTGAGAAAGCTTAAATACATTAAAGTAGCAATGGAGAAACCACAAAAAATGCCCAAAGTGGCAAAGGTTTGTACAATTAACTTGTTTTATAATTTTTAAGTACATAATCCTTAAAGAAGTTACAAAATTAAACGTAAACTCATTCTAACGTTAAAATTTTTGACAATTAAATTGCTTTTCCTAATGAAATGTGTGTGAAATTTGTAAGCTAATCATTTGGTTTAAGAGTACCAATTAAAATTTATAATTATTGTACAAGTTGCGTGTTTATAACTTAGAAAATGTTTAAGTTTTTTTTTGTGAAAGAATGGCAATTTTTTGGTTATACGTTTTATAAACAAAAGTAAATAATTATTTTTAAGTACACATAAGTTATATTTAAATTTTATTTTTAATTATTTGTACAGAAAATTAATTCATTTTTAATTTTTAGGTCAAAAATAAAGCTCCAGCAGAAATCCAAATTACTGCTGAGCAGCTGCTTCGTGAAGCTAAAGAGCGTGATTTGGAGATTTTACCACCGGTAAGCGCTTATTTTACAGAAGATGGAAATGTTGTCTTCTACATTGTAACATATGTATTTAACGGTAGCTATGGTAAATATATACTTTCTATTTTTTCCTTTAGCCACCGAAACAAAAAATTTCTGATCCCCATGAGTTGGCAGACTATCAACACCGTAAAAGAAAGACTTTTGAAGATTCAATTAGAAAAAATAGGTTATCAATTGCAACGTGGATCAAGTATGCACGCTGGGAGGAAGAGCAAAAACAAACAGATAGAGCAAGGTATGTTATGATGGTTTACTTTTAAAAATACTTATCTTATATGAATTATAATTATTTATTTTTTATTTTAAATTTTTAGATCAATTTATGAAAGAGCCTTAGATGTTGATCACAGAAATATTGTAATATGGTTAAAATACACAGAAATGGAAATGAGAAATCGGCAAGTAAACCATGCCAGAAATTTATGGGACAGAGCTGTGACAATACTTCCCAGAGTAAACCAATTTTGGTACAAATATACATACATGGAAGAAATGTTAGAAAACATAGCAGGAGCAAGACAAGTGTTTGAAAGATGGATGGAATGGGAACCACATGAACAAGCATGGCAAACATACATCAATTTTGAATTGCGATACAAAGAGCTTGAAAGAGCTAGGCAGATATATGAACGTTTTGTTATGGTACATCCAGAAGTAAAGCATTGGATTAAATATGCAAGGTTTGAGGAAGCGCATGGCTATATAAACGGGGCGAGAAAAGTATACGAACGCGCTGCAACGTTTTTTGGTGATGAAGAACTAAATGAAAAATTTATAATTGCATTTGCTCGATTTGAAGAAGGACAAAGAGAAGTAAGTTTAAAAAAATTATGAATGATAAATTGTATTATAAATTCAAGAATTTTGTCATATTAATGTTTTATGTTATTTTTTAGCATGATAGAGCTCGAGCAATATATAAATATGCTTTAGACAATATTCCAAAAGAAAAAGCTCAAGAAATATACAAAGCTTATACCATTCATGAAAAGAAATACGGAGATCGTTCTGGTAAGTTATAAAAAATGTTTGATGTGCTGTAATTTACTGTATTAAAAAATATTAATCCATTCTTTGTATTTGAAGGTATCGAGGATGTAATCGTTAGTAAAAGAAAGTATCAGTATGAACAAGAAGTTCAAGAGAATCCTTCAAATTATGATGCATGGTTTGACTACCTTAGATTAGTAGAATCAGAAGGAAATGTCGATATAATTCGTGAAACTTATGAAAGAGCAATAGCAAATGTTCCGCCGACTAAGGTATAAAAATAATTTTATAACTATATTTGTCAGTATTATATAGTTTTTCTTTAATAATTTAAATGGTTTGTAGGATAAAGAATTTTGGAGAAGGTACATATATCTTTGGATTAATTATGCTTTGTATGAAGAATTGGAAGCTAAAGATGTTGAAAGATGTCGTCAAGTATATAAGTACGTTGAAAAAATTTGATATTATTTATACATTATACATTCATCCATTTTATTAAATAGACATGTTGATATTTTTCAGAGTGTGCTTGGAATTAATTCCTCATAAGCACTTTACATTTTCAAAAATTTGGTTGTACTATGCACAATTTGAAATCAGACAGAAAAATCTAAATGTTGCTAGGAAAACACTAGTAAGTAAAATAATTAGTACTTATTATAACTTAATTTAACTTGAACATTTTATTTAATTAAAATCTTATTAGGGCATGGCACTTGGAATTTGTCCAAGAGATAAACTGTATCGGGGATATATAGAATTGGAAATTGAGCTCCGAGAATTTGATCGATGTAGAATTTTATATGAAAAGTTTCTCGAATTCGGACCAGAAAATTGTACTACCTGGATGAAATTTGCAGAATTAGAAGGGTTTTTAGGAGATATAGAAAGAGCCAGAGGGATTTACGAATTAGCAATCAGTCAACCAAGGTAAAAATAGATTTTGTGTACTTCTAAATAATTACGTAAATAATGCGTATTTTCACAGTTTCATATTTATTTTAGACTTGACATGCCCGAAGTTTTATGGAAATCTTATATAGATTTTGAAATCTCACAAGAAGAACCAGAAAGAGCAAGACAATTGTACGAAAGACTACTTGAAAAAACAATGCATGTTAAGGTAACTTTAAAGAAAATTATTATTACGTTTCTCTTTATTGTTTAATACGAGATGTTTATTAAATTTTGTTGATTATTAACTTTTAGGTTTGGATAGCTTATGCTAAATTTGAAATGAGCAATACTGTAGCAGAAGAAGGTCTTAATAACACTGAATTAGCAAGGCGAATTTATGAAAGAGGAAACGATTCGCTAAAATCTAATGGAGACAAAGAAAGTAGAGCCTTACTTTTGGAAGCTTGGCGTGATTTTGAAAATGAATTTGGTGATCAAGAAAGTCGATCCAAGATTATATCCAAAATGCCTCGCAGGACTAAGAAGAGAAGGCGAGTGGTTGCTGAAGATGGAGTAAGTATTAGTACTTCTTTAAAAATAATATTCTTGTACAAATATTTTGTTAAATATTCCGATATTTATTTAACTTTTATTTACAGACGGATGATGGTTGGGAAGAAGTATTTGAATTTATCTTTCCAGAAGATGAACAAAACAAACCAAGCCTTAAAATTCTTGCCCAAGCTCAGGCTTGGGCGAGACTCAAAGCTCAGAGAGAAGCGGAAGAAAAGGAACGGCAAAGACAGACAGAAATTGCAGCTGCAGAACCACAACCAAGTACTTCTGGATTATAAAACTTGTACATATTTATTTATAAAGTATTTTCTATTAGATAAAAGACTTTTTTTTTTAATTGTAACTAAACATTAATTTTACCATTTTTAAGGAGTATTAGCTTAGGTTTTTATGCATCATATTTATATTTTGTAGACTTTTCTCAACAAATAATTATAAAAATGTACAAATCTGTAAATATCAATTTCTATATTAATACAAAAGTTGGTTACTATGAATACCCCTAACAAAATTGAATAAATTGTTAATATTAAATGAATTTCTTCATTTTGCTCCTTCACATAGAATATAATTTTTGTTTTATGTTCAAAAGTTAAAAATTTTTTTTTTTTTTCATTTCATTATGATCAAAGTATAAAAGAAATAAACACTCTAAGTGGGTAGACTCTAGACTCTTCTAATATCATAAAACTATATTTAATCCAAAAACTAATTATGGGTGCTGTTTGCGTTTAAAAAATTCGACAAATAGCGTTAACAATGGTAGAATTAAATAATAATAAAGAATTGAAATAGAAAATTTGTTAATGTGTGACAGCACCCGACACGTTTTTTACAATAACTTTTTGAAAAAATTTCAAACCATATTTGTTATTGTTTTTTAATGCAAAATCGAGTTGTTTATAAAATTTTAAGATTTGTGTCTTCCGGGTGCTAACTTCCAGACGCTCGTAGCGAACGTTTTATTGTGGAAAGGCTCTTACAGTTACAGAAGAGATTGGGGGGGCTGAAGTATGGTTTCCACTCGCTCAGACGCTGCGCCCACTGCGCCCATGGTCTCAAACAATATAACAACACGTGTACACGCAACCCCAAGGATGGCTCTCAACAAGCCCACATTATTAGTTCCACACTTCCACTTATTTTTATAATATATTTATAATATTTATATATTTAATATTTAAATTAACAAAAAATTTTTTTTAATTAATTTAAAACTGACAATATTACTACTATCATTATCATTATTATATTTAAAACATTATTTACCTTTTTTTATTATTTATTTATTCATAATTTTATCTTTTTATCTTATAATTAAGATATTTGAAATTGAAATATAAACAGAAACATGGAAAATGAAATTAGAAAGAAAGAAAAGTGAAATAAGAAAATGTGTAACCAATCAGAGTAGTTTTCATTGATTTTGTCATCAGTTTGTGTAGTATAGGTTAGCTGTCAAAAAATTGGAAAGTCCATGAGTAGGAATCGGGATTCTTTGTAAAGTAAACAACAACACTTTTATGATTTTGTTCAGGAAATCTTGAATTTTAGAGGTTTACTTAAATAAGATTTTATAATCATGTCATCCAAATCTGACGTCACATTAGAACATTTTTATGTTTTTAATAGTACTTATGCAAAAAGAGAAGGAGAGGTAAACATAATTATATTTTAATCAAAGTTTGTAATAACTTAAAAAAAATAAATTATTGATTGTGTACAGGAAAAAAATAAAATTCTATACTATCATCCAGCCAAAACAGATCTTGACAGTCAAATAAAGAATATTGGACTTAGTGAAGCAATCATTAAATTTACAGAGTATGTTATCAAATTTTTTAATTAATCTCTTCTTTCAAATTGAGTTTATAAATTTGAACATTTTCAGATCATTTAATCCAGGTCAGTCATGTGACTACTGTCACACCCAAAAAACACGTCAAATTTATTATCAGCCTGAACCAAATTTTTGGATGGTTATGGTAAAATTTTTAGTATTGGTATATTTATTGGTTTTTAGTAAGAACAGCAATATCATTATTAAAATATTTTTATTTAGGTTGTTGGTGTTCCATATATGACCAAAGAAAAAGATGGTAATAAATATATAGAATATCAAAATGATGAAGTATCAAGTGCTGTTTGTCAAGCTATTTTAAGACAAACGTATATGATTTTCCGCCTTTTTATGGGTTCATTTAATACAATATTAAATGAGCCTGATTGTGGATCAGTAACATTATTAAAACACAAATTAGATCATTTTTATTCTAGAGTAAGTTGATTTAATACTTATTTTTATTTAGTGTATTAGCTACTTTTTACTAAATCAAATATATTTTTACAGTATCTATTATCTTTAAAATTAAACAACTGTGATATTTTGGATATATTCCAAGGTTTACAGTTTTTACCTTTGGACAAAGTTACTTTTTTACGAGTTCAGTGTTTTATGAACCTGATAGAATCAAATTTTCCTCAAGTAAAATATACAGCCTTTTTGTACAATGATCAGCTTATTTGGTAATAATTTTGAAAAAACTGAAAGCTATTTAAAATTTAATTAAAAATAAAAAACTATTTTTTTATTTTAGGAGTGGTTTAGAACCTGAAGACATGCAAGTGGTTTATAATTATTTAGTTAGTACTCTTTTACCAGCATATCTTGAAAAAGAATTAGATGGTGGTTCGATACCTCGTAATTCTCCTTCACCGTTCACAACATCTCATTATGGAAAGTATGAAAATTTCATTATCAGTTAATTAAAAAATAAATAAATATTCATTAAATTCTGGTATGCCAAATTTTTTATTTAGATTTGTAACTGGTCCTTCAAGCATTAATGATGTTAAAAAATTGCCAAAAGTGTTTATTAATCATTCAACGAAACCAACTGCATTATACTTAATTGTTTACAGAGCATTAAGTGCAACTGTATGTTTATTTGTTGATAGTGAGTATAAAATTTAACAAGTAAAATTATAAAAAACATTTAATATAAATATTTTTACAATTTTTTTATCAAATTTTAGATACAAATTCTCCAATGTTTTACACGAGCTTAGATTCCTTCCTCGGAGTTCAATTGACATCATTAGTAAGTTCTGTAGCAGAACAGTGCTCTAAGCATACATTAGTCTCATCAGAATCAAGTCCTAAATATTTATATTTTAATAAACTGAATTTAGCTTATAAAAGTACAGTACACTGTGATAATAGACGTTTTTCAAACGCTTTAACGACTCCAGAAGTTCTTAGAATTATAACAGATATATATAGTGATACAAAAGGGTATGAATATTTAAATGTAATTATAAACATATTTAATTTAAAAAATATTTATAAAAAATTTTTTACAGGTTAAAAGAGGCTGGGGAAGTTATTACAAAAACTATGAGTGACTATTGGATTGTAGGAAAACTATCCAATTTACGAGAATTCTTTGTTGTTATACAACAGAAAAATGCTAGTATAATTGAAATTGATGGTAATACTACACTTTATAAAAATATAAATTAATTTTTTAATAATTTATTAGTTATTGTATAATTTCTATTTGCAGAAGAGGTGAAAAAATTATGTGAACAGCAACTAAAAAGTATTTTCTTTCATTGAAAAAGGAAGATCAAATGTGTTTTGTTTCAAAAATATTTGTTTGTATAATTAAGAGCTCTCTATTGATAAAAAGATCAATTTGTTGAATTTGACTTTTATTCCATAATTTGTTGAGATTTATACAAAATTAGATTGATGCAATGCTAAGATGTTAATAAGTAATGTTGTAAAAATTTTTATGAATACATTTTAGGCCCGGACTAATCGAATGAATACATACATTATTATACAGCATGTAAGTAATATAATTGTACATTTATATTAACGTAAAGGTACTATAAAAATATTTTATAAATACATTTTCATTTGTATACTATTTAAGACCTATAAGAAAAAGATAATTTTATTCTGACTTTTCTTCCTCATCATCATTTACAGTCTTATCATGTTTAGGTATGATATTTGAAAATTTTTTAAGTTTTGCAACATAAAAACCATCCATGTTATGCATATGAGGATAAAATCTTTTTGTTAATTTTAACGAAGGATGATATCGGTGTTGTCTGTAGTTAGTAAAGCCTTCAGCACCAAACTCTAACCCAGTTGGTACCAATTTAACATCACGTTTCTTTAAAGCATAATCAACAACCGACTCATTTTCTTCCGGAAGTATCGAACATGTTGAATACACAATAATGCCGCCTGATTTTGATTTTGCATTTACACAATCTATAGCAGCTAACAGTAATTCACGTTGTAATGTGTAACATCTTTGAACATCTATTTCATCTTTATTAGTTTTTACACTAGGATCTTTTGCAACTACGCCAGTACCTGTGCAAGGTGCATCTAAAAGTACTCTATCAAATCCTTTCATTACCTGAAAAATTCAATTTCATGTTTAAAATTTTCAAAATATTTCTATTAATGTCGATATTTGTAGATTTTAATAGATAGCAATTAGAAATTATATAAAAAGGAAAGAAACACAAGAAACTCCGTGAAAGATACAAGATTAACTGGGTTCACAAAATAGATAGTTTTCTAAAGTTTATAAAACAATTAACATTGCATTTTACTTACTGAAGGTATTTTTCTACCATCATAGCTACAAATAATTGAGTTAGTTATTCCCAGTCTATGGAAATTACCAATCACAGCCTTAATCCTGTCTTTATTTACATCATTTGAAAACAGTACTCCTGTATTTCTCATAAGAGTAGCAATGTGTGATGATTTTCCACCAGGTGCAGAACACATGTCAAGTATCCTTTCTTTTGGTTGAGGTTCCAGTGCCATTACAGGGAGAAAACTAGATGCCCCTTGCAAAATGTAATGTCCTGCTAAATATTCTGGTGTTGCACCCATTGGCACTTGAGATGAATATACAACAAGGCCAACGTTTGTCCATTTTCCTATTGGATCTAAATTTACTCCTCTATTTATTAGAGTATGAGCCAAATCTCGTCTACGAGTTTTTAATGTATTTGTTCGAATAGTCATCGGTCTTTGAACTTCACTAGCTTCCAAAAATTCAAATAATTCGTTTAAAGGAAATATTTGCATTAGTTTTTCCATTAGAAAACTATTGTAACTGAAGTATGTACATAAATCTGTTTTGAGTAATTCCAAATATTCAGAGCGAGATCTGTAATAGTACATAGAACAATAAATGAATTTTATTTGTTAATATTCTGTTGTAAAAATATTATTAAAAAATTAAATGTACCTATCTGGTTGTCGCAATTTTTTAAAATCACCTAAAACCATTAAAACATCTTGAATTCTCTCCTGAACATCTTTTAAATTCGTTGGATTATTAAGTTCCTCTTCAGTAGGAAAAGTAAACATTTGTTGATGAGACATACTTTCATTCATTTCAGCTTCAGCTAATTTTCTAAAAAAATTATATTATTATAAATATTTACATTTATTTTAATGATACAATACAATCATATTCTTATTTTAAACAAACCTTTCTTGTTCTTGTTTTTTCTTTAGTTTTTTATTAGCTTTTTCAATTGGCAACAAATTATTGTCGTCATCATCGTCATCATCATCATCGTCATCGCTATCATTTTCATTTTCACCTTCATCTTCATTAGACTCTTTATCAGAATGTTCATCAGAATCAGAGGCTTCTTCGGTGTTTTCATTCAAATAATTATCTGTCCCTTCAATGTCATCATCAGAAAGTAATGATGCCTTTAACATATAAAAGAAATATTAAATTATGAATTACTATACAAAATCAATAATTAATTACTTACATTTTCAAAATCTTTATCTTCAATTTCACTATCAGAATTTACTTGAACTGGTATCAGTTTAGAAGTTTTCTTTGTCTTTTTTATTTTAGTATTTTTTACTTGCAACTCTTTCTTTTTGGTCTTTCCATTAACTGAATTAACGTCCACTTTAGTTAATTTTTTAGTTTTCACTTTTTTTGCTTTTTCTGGTTTTGCTTGCAATTTGGAATTTTGTTTTATTTGTTTGTTCTTCTTTAAATTTTGAACTTCATTATTTTTACTATCACCATTTTCTGAATTTATTTTACCCTAATTAAATAATTATAAAAAATATTATATTCAATATCTTTATAAAAAAGTCCTTATATAAAATTTATACTTATACTTACGTTGCCAAAACTTGTTTTATGAATAGTTTTATCAAGTTGTTTTAACTTTTTCAATTTTGATGTTTTGTCTTGGTTTACTGGTTTAGCATTTAAGTTTGATTTCAACTTTTTATTTTTACTTTCAGTTTTAATACTTAACATCTCATCTTCATTTTCGTCAAACAATTGTAATTTAGGAATTGGTTTATCTACTTTCAATTTTTTAATCTTAGATGGTAGTACTTCATCATTTTCTCTCTGTTGTCTTTTTTTATTAACTTTAGTGATAACATCATCTTCTTGATTTGTGTTGAATCTTTCAGTAGATGTATCTTTTAATTTTCTACTCGCTTTTGCATCTTTTGCCTTTTTTTTTTCTGTTTGTTTCAATAATCTTTTCTTTACCCTTTGTATTTGCCTATGACTTAACTTTGCTGGTTCATTATCTACAATTAATATTAAAGAAATAATGACTAGTACAAATTTTAATTTAAATTTTTAACATATTAAATATTTACCAACTAATTCCTTTGGAAAGACTAGTTCTTCATGCTTCTTTGCTTTACGTTTTGAACCTTTTTGCTCAGCCTTTTCATCAAACTTTGCTTTTCTTCCCATTTTTTCTGTCAAATAAAATAATGAATTATAAAAAAAATTGTAGAAAAACGTATGTAACATAACAGTAAAAAGCATTTTTCAGTTCTGTCGTTATATTTTAATAAAATATTAATAGTTTAATCCGTTCTGTAGCTGTTTATATATACTAACCTATACAAGATCTATCTGAATAATATAAAAACTATAAGCAGTCACAGTGTAACAAATGAGTATGTACAAATTAATTAAAAAATTACATTAAATCAATTTTAATACTTTAAAAACAAATATTTATTTCAAAAGTAAAGAAATAAATACATTTTTCTGTTTAAAGATTTTAAACTACAAAACACGTGCGATTATTGCTCTCATCTTTCGATCGTCGCATATGAAGTCTGCAGGCACATGTTTAATGGACACGTATACTGCATTATCGTATGTCGATAAAACGTAGTGGACATATATATATGTATACATATATATAATTTTTATTTTTGAATAGGGCTAAAAAAATAGGAATACCAATTAAATAATAAAAGATGTAGACGAAATAATGTTGAAAATTGGAAATTTTATATAATATATATAAAATTACAATGAAATCTGCGAAAAATATATATAATAACACCAAGAAATACTCATAAATATTATTATATTATAATGATAATATAATAATATACATATAATATATATAATATATCCTGCTGAACATATCAAAGCCCTAAAAGTTCACGACTCATGCACAACAATACTGACTTCACCGCTTCATGAAAACGTGTGTATAGGTTGAATATTACCGTTGAACGTGCCTGTGTGCGTGTTCGACCGTTTGTTTATTGTCTGGAATTTCGACTTGTCAAAATTAGGACCATTGCATTTTCGAAGCGAATGGCAAGAGTAAGCTTATAAAATTCCATTGATATATCGAAATCATCCAACGACTTTAAACTCTGTAAATGAATATCACGAAGCGAAGTAATTTAATGAGTAAAAATGCATAAAGAAGAGGAGAGAAATCAAAATTTTGTTACACATAAAAAGAGTTATAAAACGATCAAGGAGTTCGTTATTTGATAAATTTTTTACTACAAAGCGGAAATCAAATAAAATGGCTAGCAGAGAGGCTCAACTGTCGTCGAAAAATGCCGACGAACACAGCGTCGAGGTCTGTCTATTCTTCATGAATGATCTTATTTTCTCAATCAAATCAAACTATGTATAATAATATGGGAGCAATGTCCTTTACTGTATGTAGTTGATCAATGAATCAATCTTAGAAATTTTCTTAATTTGTTAAATTTTTTTAATTCCTTTTACTTTTATTTTTATTTTTATAATTTTTAAAATTTTTATGTTCTAATTTGAATTTGTAAACTTAATTAACCTTTTAATATTTATAAATTCATACTTGACTTCAATATTTTTCATCTAAAATGATTGCACGTCTTTTAATTAATAATTAAACTTAAATTAAATTGCTTGAGAAATTACAGTAATGCATTTATTTTTAGACATTAGCAGAAGTGTTTCGATGCTTTATTTGTATGGAAAAATTAAGAGATGCACATCTGTGCCCTCATTGTAGTAAATTATGTTGTTACAATTGTATAAGACGTTGGTTAACTGAACAAAGATCTCAATGCCCTCATTGTCGAGCTGCACTTTATCTTCATGAATTAGTAAATTGCCGTTGGGTAGAAGAAGTGACCCAACAGCTTGATACTTTACAAGCTGTAAGCGTTTCGAATGCTAAACACGAAGAATCTACAAAAGATAGGTAATCAATTCAAAATTAAATTTAAAATTCAAAGTTATACTTTTAACTACTATATAAAAAATATTTGCAGTTGCACTGCCCATCATGAAAACTTGTCTGTTTATTGTTGGACTTGCCAACAATGCATTTGCCACAAATGTGCTCTTTGGAGTGGGACTCACCGTCAACATAAATTTAAGCCATTAGAAGGAGTATACCAAACTCATGTTACCCAAGTTAAATCTGAAATTAGACTACTAAAAAGTAGACTTATGGAATTAATAACTCTTGTTCAGGAAGTTGTATGTATTTTACTTTTTTAAGAAAAATTAATATCTTTAATTATTTTTGGACTTAATATTTAATTAATTTTAATAGGAACAAAATGTAGAATCTGTAAGAGCAGCAAAAGATGAGAGAGTCAGAGAAATTAGAAATGCAGTAGAACTAATGATTGCTAGACTAGATTCTCAGTTAAAAGCAAAATTGCTGACTTTAATGAGCCAAAAAAATGCATTAACTCTGGAGACTGAGCAACTAGAGGCTTTACTGCAAGATGTTGAACAACAATTACGTACTTGTTCACGTTCTGAACTTATTGCACGTACAGCTGAATTATCTCACATTATCTACCAAGTTCGTAAAAAACCTATAACTAGCTTTGTAACAGCTCCAGTACCAGCTGATTTTCCAAGGTGCGCATAGTTCTAAACTGATTTAAGTATTTAAAAGAATTTTGTTAAAATTTTTACTTTCATTTTAGTGAAATTGTCCCAGGATATGATAGTGCTACATTTGCAATGCAAAATTTTTCGCAGCTGCAATTAAAAGCAGATCCAGTTTATTCTGCTCCATTACATGTTAATGGTTTATGTTGGCGTTTAAAAGTTTATCCAGATGGCAATGGAGTTGTTCGTGGAAATTACCTATCAGTATTTTTAGAACTAAGTGCTGGTTTACCAGAAACTTCCAAGTAAATATATATAATTCTAATGCAAGATTTTTTAAAAAGGTTTTTTAAACATGTTATTCAAAACTTTTTTTAGATATGAATATAGAGTAGAAATGATTCATCAAGGTTCACGAGATACTAGTAAAAACATAGTCAGAGAGTTTGCTTCTGATTTTGAAATTGGAGAATGCTGGGGATATAACAGATTTTTTAGATTAGACTTACTAGCAACTGAAGGCTATTTAAATACAGAATTAGATACTCTTATTTTACGGTATACTTTTATAAATGTTTTATAACTTTTTACAGTCCGTTTTATTAGGTATCTATTTCTTTTCAGATTTCAAGTTCGTCCTCCAACATTTTATCAACGTTGCCGAGATCAACAGTGGTACATTAACCAATTAGTGACTGTTCAGAATCAATATGCTGCACAAATAAATGAACTCAAAGAAGTACATAAAATATAATACCATAATATCATAATTTATATAAATTTTAAAGCAAATCATAAACTAAGTTATCTCTCTTATATTTCTAGAGACTGACTATAGAAATCTCGCGTAATGCTCCAGCAAATACTGCCTGTAGTCCAACTTTAGAAAATTCAAGTTCGCCAAATAATCAACAGCAACAACAGAATACTATTTCGGGAGAATCTCTTAATATATGTTCTCCCCGTGCGCTCTCTCTAGAAAATTATCCAAATGTTATTTCCAGTCCAGGAAGGTAATGTATTATACGTACATAAGTGCAATTGAAAATAAAGCATATCTAAGATCATATTTTATTTTCAGGGCTTTGCAGAATATTACATCTAATGCACATTCTACAACTCCAGTTGGAGTCTGGAAAATATTACAAAAATGTGATATGGATGAACTAACAAATATTCGACCTATTTGTTCATCTTCTACTTTGTCATCTATTTCATCAAAAACAAGTATAAAGCAGCAACGATCTAATATTAGTAATTCGATAAACAATGCTCAGCAAACAACTACCCACCATACAAACCTAGAATCAATTGATGACAATCGAAACGTGGAAACTAATTCTCCGCAAGCAATAGAATTAAATTCACAGCAAATTAATGCCCCATCAAGCAGTAGTAGCAGTGAAAGTGGGGTAAGGCAGATATGTTACAGTATTTTTGTATAACATTTTGATAAATCTAATTATAAAATTATTTTTAGGATTTAAGTGAGCATGATATGTTTATGGATGATGAGCATGCGGAAACTAATTTGACATTATTAGATGATAATGATGAAAATGATGTTGATAATGAAACTATGTCTGGTAAGATAATCCATAAACATTTCTAATTATTCTTAAAAAATTATTTTTCTTTTTATTAAAATCAAGGGATTTTATTTTATAACTTTTATTTTGTCAGTTTTTGTAAAATGCAAATGTATAATGTGTTTTATTTAACTATTTTTGCGAGGTTGGTTTATAATTATAATAATTAATAAGGCTTTAAACAGAATTTTATTCAATTCCGTTATATTTTCTAAAAAAAATAAGGCTGTTTTGCAATGAAGATTATATAAGCTAATAAATGAAAATTTTTTGATAGATTTAGACAAATGCAAGATAATAAAAATTGTATAAGTTCTTTAAACACTTATTTTTCATTATAGTCGCATGTAATCTCAAAAATTGCTTTCTAAAAACAAAGTAATAAATTCTTAGTTTTTAACTGCAATGAATTTAAATAGTTGATTAACTGTACAAACGTTTTTCTGACTATAAATATATCAAATAACTAGTTAAAAATAGTTTTCTAGATTAAATAATACGATAATCTAGAAAATTTTTTAATAAATTAATTGCTTTTTTAGAAAGAAATATTTTTTTAATATTTACACTAACAAAAAATTAAATAAACTTTTTAGGTGAAAATGACGTTGAAGTTGCTGAATCGTTGGTCCCGTGGTTGCAAAGTAAGCAAAATATAAAATCTCGAGAAAATCAAGAAACGTCATCTGAAAGTAATAATAGGTACTTAAATAAATTTATCTTAATTTTAAATTAGTTATTTCCTTATTAAACATATTAAAATATTTTTGTAACTTTCAAAGGTTGAGACCAAATGATGGTTTGGATGATGAAATTATGCTATTACATTTATTTGAGATGCAAGATAGAAATTCAGCCTGGGCACCCTTATGTATGAAGCAACGAAGTGAAGACATACATGACGCGGCGAATGCTCTATCAAGTTTGCAAAACTATAATGTGGCCGCGCTGCAAAATTACAACGCCGTTGCTCTACATTGTCCAGATTCAATAAACGCGCTAGCTTCGTCAGATTACGCACATAAACGTCCAGAACTTGATTTATCCAGTAATGATCAAAATCTTCCAAGTAGACAAAATTCATCTTGCCTTACTCATTTGTGTCAACCGCCACCAGCTATATACAGTTGTCATATTCCATCAGATGTAGCTAATGTGATATCATTTAAAGCAATAAAATCGGAACCGACAACACGTTCTAATTCAGTAGATTGTGATAAAGACCAAATTTGTTCGAATCTTTCTGCCATCGATCTTCTCAGTCGAAATCGAGAAGTAGATGTATCTAAAATATCCGATTTAACTGTACCAACCTGTACGTATAATTTTATTCTTGAACAATAATTGTATCTCTCTTAAAAAATTTCTATTTTACGTTTCAGTGTCATTAGATAGCAAGAAAGTTGGTCAAAAGCATTTATCGCCAAGACGTCAATCGTCTCCAGGCGCCGCACACAATGCAAGTTCATCAAATCTTGAAAATGATAAAATTATTGAATTTGAACAAATGCTTACACGTATGGAGCTATCAAATTTAAGGTAAATATAAGCAAAAGTAGACCTGTAATACGTTTATAACAAAAAATATTTGTTTACATTAATAAATAAATTTGTATATATATATTACTCGAATTAAAAATTTCCTTTGATATGAGGGATGACGAATTTGTTAGTTTGAATTTTCCGATTCGGGAAAAAATTTGTCAATATTTTGTTTAATTTAATAGTTCCATTTGGATGATGACGTACTATAAAAAATCATAGAAAGTTTTTTTATATAATTTATTTAATAAGCGCTGATCAAATATTCACTCATAAAATGTATATTGTGTGAATGAAAATATTGGAAATTTTTTATATTTTGTTGAAAGTGTAAATCTGACAAAATCAGTAAACATTAGCAATTCTTTATCTTTAAATAATAGCTACTGACGTCATGTAGATGATTTACATCATTTGATTTGTACCATTCTTCTGCTCATATAGAGGATCACTTATTTTTTTCAATACAGTATCTTGTATAAGAAAAAATTTGGAATGAATATTGTCTAAATTTTAAATAGATCTTGTCTGTTTTTGTATTAATTTTGTATAGATAGAAGAGTTATTTTTAACTGATACTTTTTTAATGAAAGTAATAATACACGATCTCAAATTTTCCCAGTTTTAAAAAATTTTTAACAAATAACATCTGAATATAAATTTGAAATTTAAAAATTTGTTAATGGATGTAGAAATCAAAGTATTTTATTAATTATTTTTTAAATAAAAATATTGGAACTTGAATAGAAACTCGTATTATAAGAAAAAATTGAAGGTTTTACTCAATTATTGAAAAGCTAAATAAATATTTGACGTAAAAATATTGACTCGACAAATTGTAAAATAAAGCAATGCCAATAATCTAAAGTTAAAATCGCTTAATCTTTGCTTCTCCGTATTTCTTTCTTTAATCAATTTATTATTCTCCATATTTCTTTCTTATATAAATTTATTACTATAGTAATAATTTTGTTAATTTTAAATTTATAAATTATATTTTCAAAAATAATTCACACAAATAAAATTACAGCATAAGACGGAATAAAATAATTAATGTAATTTTTCCAATTTCTTAATTCAATGTAATTTTTTTTAGTAAGCACTCCTTTACTGTGTTGATTATTTTCTTTTATAATAACTTAACTTCTAAAGTATTTAAATAAAATCAAAAACATGTCTTAAAAATTGTAAAACGTATAAGTAGATATTTAAATTTAATTAGTAGATTGGAAGATTTTGATAAATTAGAATCTTATTATTTTCACGACCCTATACATTTAAGAATTTAAATTGTACTAAAAATTAAATTTTCACTAAAAGAACACACGACTAAACAAAAATAAACACAGGAGGAAAAATATTTTAATAAATACTACAGGAACAGAAACGTTTTTCTGGTGAAGCAATGACAGACTGCGAAATGTATCTATATAGGAAATTTTACTATATTTTTGATAAACTTTGATCGAATTTTGATCAATTTTCTTATATTTTCCAGTAAAATTTCTTTATCTAATTTTTTCGATTTTATGTGGACATATAGTAATCGGCATTTCTCTTCATGTTTACGAAATAAACTTTGATCTCAATATTTTAGGAAATTTTTAATGCCTAGCGGAAACTCCAGTGCTGCCTGCCCTCAGAATCCGAACACTTCTTCAGTGGGTGGAGCTTATAATTCGCACAGATATGATGAAGGTGCTGCATCAATGGACTGTATGACAAACTCAAGTAATTACAGCTGGGTTCCCCCACCTTATCAGCACAAACACAGTAAGTGTTTTTTTTTTATTTTTCGATTGAAAATACCGCTGACAAAGTTAATGTAAATATTAAATCTAATTTAACAAAAGTTTATATCATATTTAAAGTCTTTTAATAAAATATTTTAGACCAAAAGACATATTTGGATCTCGCTTTGCAAAGATCTTCGAGCCAAAGCCGCAAAAATAGCTCTTATAATAAGTAAGTTTTTATTAATTAATTATTTATTTATAATAGTAAGAAGTAATAGTAAAATTAAAGTGTTTATCAAATATACTTTTTTAGGACCTCTGACGAAAGAAAGTACTCTAATTCTCAATAACCGTTAGTTATGCTGGATACAAAATTAAATCTAATCTGCCAGTACTTTAATCAGCACAAAGCATTTACATAATGATGCCAACGAGAGTGTTCCTTTTCGTAAATTACTGTACCGTTGTTAAATCTAGCTACTACGAATCAGTTTCAGGTGAATTTCAATTCCTTCAACATATAGGAAAAAAATAACGTAATATACGCACAAAGGATTCAAAATTCCGGAAATGATAATGAGACAGTTATTATCTCAAATTCACTACCAAAATTTTCATAATTAAAGCAGTCGCACCCGTAAAAATAATAAAAAACTTTATACAAGAAAAATGCTGGAACATTTCAAGAGTCTCGAACAATACTCTTGTTTTTAATATTTATAGCTATAAAATTGTCTTTTTTACATTTGCTTTTTTTTAAATCGATGCGCAACGTGATTATTTCGTTTTAAGTACGTGATCACTTCAATGATGATTAATTAAAAAATAAATTAAAATAAAAAAGTTAAACCAAAAAAAATGTGTCGTTTTTAACGAATATAACGAAAAAGAATACGCCAAAAGAGGTGGCAGTTTTCCTTGACCTTATCCAGCCGATCTATTGGGCAGATATAAAAGAGAGAGAGAGGGAGAGCGTATGCGAGATTAACGAATTCAGAAGACGACGGCGCCGAGCAAAGAATAAATATATACAGTTCGAACGATAAAGCCCAGCGTTTGTATCTGTTGAACAATGTTTTTTTCTCTCTTCTTTTTGTTCACAATTGGTCGGGCGCACTCGAGCGAGAATATCCATTGGTGTTCAGAAGCCAATCAAAGGCGTTCGACGCGCGACCTCGTTCCACCGACACCGTCGGCCTACTTCCGCGGCAACGGCGGTAAAATACCGAAACGAGGGACTATGCTCGAGGGCTGCGTGTGTAGTGCGTTTCGACCTATTGGATTTTTTAAGCTTATCCCGCCGTATATCGTGGTGCTTCTGCTTTGTTATTACACCAAATCACGCGTGATGAACCAGCAGAAAAGAATACGACTGATTCGTTTTGTTTGGCAACATTTTTATTGCTGTGTTTTTACTGTAAATCACGCATAATTAAACATTATAATTTCCTACTTAAAACGGCCTTTGAATTATAAATTTAATATTTGCTCGACAAAAACTAAGATTTTTCGTTACATAAATTAATTCTAAAAGTCGAAACTCTGTTTATATAAAATGCTTAACATAAACATAAAAATAAGAAAAGCTATTAAAAATTTTATTTTCGTTTGATGTTGCGAAATAAAGTACTAAATATTTCTTAAGAACTTTCATTAATTTTTCTCGGTAAATATTATTTGTAACATTTCGTATACAGAATTAAAGAGAGTGGAAAACGCACAAAAGCTTTTAAACATTTTTATTTTGTACAAATGTGTACATTGAATAACGTTTTAATCTTTAACAAGTATAAAGATTGTTGTATTTAAAGTAAGACTTTCATTCAAAGAAAACGTAAGCAATTGCTTGAAAAGTTACTAAATTTTATTTAACGAGTATTTAAATTTTTTCAATACGCGTGCTTCTTACATTTTGTGCTCACTTGTCCTCGCGCGGAGCTTTAAACATTTAGTTCCAGAAATAACGCCAAGCGTCGAGAATTTTTGAAGAGTCCCAAAGTGTACGGTTTTGGTCACATTTCCGTTGTGTTCAGATTGATTTATTTTCTTTATGAATTAGATATAACCGTCAACGGAAGAGTGAACATTTTCTTCCGTACATAAATATTTTCAAGTACATGTTCACATATTAGCTATTCTTTCCGTGAATCAATGACTATTTAATCATCATAAATAATTTAAAAAGTTTTATACTTTTTTAAAATGAAAAGTAGCCGTTAAAAGGAAGTTTTCAATACTATCACGAGCATACAGAAATTCGTTATAAAATTGTAATGATGATTGTTTATAAATGAATCCATATATAGAGATGCATAGTTTAAAAATGAATTCATACCTATACTTAGAAGGAACCATCACCGTCAGCTCGTAGAATATTATAGAAGCAAACTATTTTTTTAAACAGAATCTGCAATATTCTGATATTCAACAGCAACATCCGAGGCAATGAAAGATGATGGATCATAATCCGGGAAGGAATAATCTAATTATATTTAGTGGCCTACTATTTGACCTACGAGCTCTGACCTAAATAGTGAATGAGTATAGGTGTGTATTGCTACAAGATACAAGGGCCGGAAAAACTATCAATAAACTAATAAAAAATAAAATGCTTAGGTTTAAGCTCACACTGAGTTAAATATTCGTAATAATGCTTCCCAAAATATGATATGACAGCAACATACGCTTCGATGTATTTATATAGCCGACATTATTTTATCGATTTATTATGCATAATCGTTCTAAACTTTCCAAAATGAAGTTTCAGCAGTCGATCAATTAGCTTTTTTCCTTATCCATACGTATTAAAGATCTTCTGCGTGCATAACATCAACGAAAAATTGCTTTTAAATTCATGGTGAGCACATGAAAAAATGCTATCATTCTTTATAGTTGAGTATACCCTGGTAAGAGATTACCAGGCTTTATGTATAATTAAACAGTTTTTTCTACCTATTAAGCTGTGAGTTGCAATTTTAGATGAATGTATGTTCGTACAGACAATTATCTGCAACTTCTTTCAATCTCAAGTATTTTCGGCGATTTTCGGCTGATTGTTCAAATGCAGCTTAAAATTTTATTTAATAAAGTACGGTACAAAACAATTCATTGCAGTATAAATCAGTGACACACGTGTTATCACGGATGATGATACATGGATAGATACACAGATAATAATAAGCAATTTATAACTAATATCAATTTGGAACTTGAAATTGACCCTTTGACGATTCTTTACAGACTGAGTGGAAGCTTATGCATTCACTGTTTTGAATTTTTTAAACGTTGGAAAAGTGGCAAACGTTGGAAAAATGAAAATTAAAGGTCGAAAAGATCCTCCCGTTTTTATTTAAATTTTTTTAGTTATAATTGATATACTTTTTAACAAATAAAAAACTGTTGTTATAGTTGGCACTTTAGCTTCAATTTTAATTTATTCGTTCTATTTTATATTTATTTAAAATACGAATTAATAAATAATAAATTTTTATTTATATTTTTAAAAGAATAATACATATATATTAAAATGTCAAAAATACGTTCTCATATTAAAAATTTGTAAAAAATATATTTCAATTTTTTATTTCGAAAATTTAAAAATTAATAACATTTTTTTTTAATAAATTTTTCATATATAGTCGTTGGAATCGAAAAATTACGATTTGAACAAGTCATTAAAATATTTTAGAATTATTATATATATAAGCAGTTCTTCTTGAACTCGGTTTAAAAGTTTAAATAATCTCTCAAATTGTACAAACAAGTTTCATGGAGATTTAGGTTGATTTTTAGTCCTCTTATCGTGCGAAAAAATGCATTTTTTTCAGAAAATTATCTGTTATTATTAAGTTATGCAAATGAGGTCCCGAAATTTTGATAGATTAAAGTTCTTATTTATTATATGTATATAGTAACTAACTGATACAAACTTTGCGAAGATTAGCTAACTTTTGTGGGAGATATATATAAATTAAATGAAAAGGGGAATTATTTTAGTTAATAATAAATGTCAGACGATTGATTTCAAACACGTTTAACCAAAATTAGAAGTATTCGCTTGATCATACATAAAAAAAAAACTAAAATTTCAAAATAAACTATTGGCCGCAATGCAAAAGAAAATCATATATAAATAAAACAAAACAGTTGTTGGGATTAGAAACCTACAAAACGAAGAAAATAAGTTTTGTCCGATAAAAATCGATTGAAAGGTTCTCGAAATGTCTTAAATACACACACATGCGCGCGCGCGACATTAATTTTGCTCAAAATTAAGCGATTTTTGCATTGATTTTTGAATTTTTTTTTACCGTTCCAAAATTGCGGACTTACACGTTTTTAATGATTTTAGTTTATTTTTTATAATCAGTTAAAAAAAAACTACTATAGTACAAATACTTGTAACGATTTGTATTAGATCTTTAAATTCTCAAAGGTAAGATAATTTTTTTACTTTATTAGATAAAGCTGAAATTTTTAAGATGACCTTCTCAGGAATCTTGTAAAATTTTATCTGCTGATAAGACCATTAAAATGTAAGATTCGATCTCTATAATATGGAAGATTCACTTTGAAATTACGTAAGGACAAAATTAATGTTTGTAGCATTGAAGGCTTTCCTGCAAATGATGTACATTCCCTGAAAAATTAAAAACAATGGTTCACAATAAACGATTTATTATGACTCGAATTCAGCGTTTAAAAAAAACTTTAAATAAAACCTTTATAAACGTGGAAAACAATTTACTAGCTGGTATTATATAGATTTATCGGATTTTATTATAAATGTTGATAAAAAAAACTTAAAAATTTCATTTAAATTGATTTATTAACTTTGCAAAAGACCAATAACTACTATAAAACTCTGTTTTCTTAATTTTAATATATAGCTTATACGTAAATTTACTAAATACTATTTATTGAAATTAATAATTAAATGTATATAGTTATGCACATTCTCGTTTATCTGTATAGATATAAATATATGTTTTTAATAGGTTATTGCGGCTTATTGCATTATTTTGAGATTAAAATTATTTTATATCAGTTATCAGTAATAAAAGACGTATTGAACATGAAATTATCCAAAGCTAAGAACGGTCATATCGTACCGCTAAGTATCACCTTATAGATAATATCACGTTAATCTAGTCGCACAGTCGAATATCTTTTATCGTTTCGAAAAATCCCACGATAAATACAGTGACTAATTAAGAGTGAATTCCCTTCGATGTCAATACAAACAATGATGAAATAACGCTTTATTTTAGATTTTTTTTTTAATATTAATTAATTAATATAATATATATGCCACATACGTGTTGCCTTTTACAAAGGTTGCAATATTTCTTGATTTTTTAAAAATATCTGTGAAAATGGAAAATTAAATTTTTTAACAAACGAAAATTTGCGAACAAAAGACGTTCGAAATGATTATTTATAGCTGGTTTCTAGCATTAATGAATTTTCAAAGCATCGAAAAAAATGCCCAATGTCAATAATGCGAGCTTCGTAAGGCAATCGTTAGTTTGGAGCAAGATTTCAAATTAAATCAAACACTATTCATTTCGCAGAATTTAACAATACCGGTTTGAGAGGCATTCAATTGACTTCCAATCGAGTGAAACCACTGCAGGAATAGGAGTTTTTTTGCAACAGCTTTTTAATAGACTCGTTAAAATATGGCTTTACCCAATCGCCTGGTGCATATATGCTAGTCTTCTTACGCATAAATGCCAAGTGCCTTATTCTCAAATAAGATCTAGCAAATTAAAATTTTTATATATTTCAAAGTACATAGGATTCGAAGGGCAAAGAATTCTTATACTTTGTGATAAAAAAATTGTGCTCGATTTAGAAAACTTATTACCATACATTCGTGGGAGTGGAAATCGATGTCGCGTGAAGGAACCAAACGAGGGTTGGACTTTTCTTTCTCTTATAAACATAAAAACAATTTACGTGTATACTTATAACCTATAAATATTAATTCCCCCTACGTCAGAAAAAATCAATGCACTAGAAAGAAAAAAAGCAATGATGAGAACAAAGAAGAGGTGTAAATAAGCTGCGTTAATGCGCCTTCGCATGCTCATTTGTTCATTATCTAAAGTGCACTGTGAGAATACGTCCTACGTACATACAACCTTCAACTTGATTATTAATATAATATTTATATTCTATTTTCTTAGTCCACGTCATATTCTCAGCCCGGTTTTAACTGATAGCGCAAGCGTTCGATTATAGTTTGCACGTGTCACAACTTTTAGTTGGTTTAAATACAAAGTAAATCTGCGCAAGCCTCTGCTCCCACTGCAAGCTAATCAGCTTCTCGGATGTTGGTGAGCCGGTCGGAGCCGAATACTCGGGAGGGAACACGACGGTGTGAGCGCCACGATGTAGAATAAAATTATTTTCATATTAAAAAGGTATATCCTTTATGCCTAAAAGTGCATTGATGACCTTGGGAACGATCCCAAAAATCATTGGGAGCGTATAACAAAAATTATTTTTCAATCAGATATTTTGTCGGATAAAAAATTCGGTGGATACGTTGGCAGATTTAAGTTAAGAAGAAATAATTTCACTGCACCCGATGAGCTACATCGGCTAATAGCAACGCAGTGTATACTTTTACTTTAATTAGTTCGTGATCTTATCTTATAGCATACAAAATTATCCTTATAGTTTAAATGGAATCGCATTTAGTCTTCCATTAAGAAGCAATTTGACATTAGTCATTGAAATTATAGAGCACTCAAAATTCATATTCGTAATTCTTTTATACTCGTTTAGTCTTTTTCGATTGATAATTTATGCTCTTTGGCGGCTTTTTATGGTCGCAGACGAAGCGAAATAAATTGCAAACGATCGAGATTCATAAAATCGTTCGTTATAGGATGAGCGATAAAAAAAAAACGTACTGATCTTGGAATATTGCTCTGCGTCATAAGAATTTAGTGTTTTGCATGGGTGTTATCGGCTCATAAATATCTATAAGTCCTAAATGTACACTGATAATTAGTATATAATTGTATAACAATTTGAAAGTTGAAATTCTCTCGATTATGTATTTTAAAGAAAACTTTTTCTTCCCTAAAATTTTCATGATTGTATATAAGCCAATAGATCCTAAATACCTCAGATAAAAATAAATCCAAAGTTTCGCTTTACCTTGAAAACTAGCCTTATCTATAAAGATAAACGTAAAGATTTTATTGTTTTATGCTGAGGCGATCTGGTCGATAATTTGCTTACAAAACAGCGATGATTAGTGCCGCAAAGCTCGTTAACTCGAGGCACATCAGTGTTGATCGTTTTATTAGGGGATTACCGGAAACCGAGATACAACCTGCCGCAGCGGGGAGCTGCGGTTGACTGGACGCCAGGTGCATTTAGGGTCACTAACGACCGTCATAAAGTAAATCTTCCCTCCAGGTATAAATTCTGGCAAACGAATACAACCGAGACGCTCCGGGAAGAAGCTCGTAAGCCATCGCGGTGTAAAGACGTTATTGAATTAATCTTGTTTTCAGTTTCTCTTTTCATTTATGCCGTCGCCGAAGACCAATATTTGCCGGCAGACCAAATAGTAGTAAATAATACTGAAATCAGAAATCGCGGGTGTGCGAAGCTTCGTTGCCATTCAACGATGCAAGGAAATACTTGACTGAATGTTTCGAGATTTCTGAAAAGTTTTCCAATACGACGCAGTATTTAGGTAAGAGTTTCCACCTCCAAGAGTCTACCTTGACATCGTCGTCCATTGCAATTTATTCATCTGATTAGTCACGGCTCGGCGCGCGCGGACAATTATATATTTTATATCGCGTCGAATCCGCGCGATTATAAACTAATTAGCACACGGATCAATTATTAATTCAGATTTAATTGGATACACATGTAGGAGATAAGACTGTCGTCTTTCGCTCTACGGATTTGCGGCGCAGCATTCGAAATCGCGTGATTCGCTCGACGTAAGCTGGTTTTTTTACTCATATAATTCGTTCGGAAATTGTGATAACGATACGGGGAAGTCGTTATGAAGACTAGGTCGTCCGCTGATTCACTTAGCGACTTTCGACGCGAAAATCAAAACATCCGCAGCTTATACTTTATTAGCAAGGACCTTTGTAAATTTAAAGAATGCCTGCTAGCCGTCGCACACGCGATTCGCCTGAGGTCAATGAACATTCTTTTCTGCCGCATCAACAGCTCCTCGTCGCTTCGCCGAGCGAGACTGTAGGTAGTTAAATTTAATACTCTAAGAGGTACGCGCACGCAAAAAGAAAACGATCAAAAGCCGAGGAGGCCTCGAACTACCTTCTCGAAAAAATATAAAGCAAGACGCGAAGGAAGCCTGCCGCGGAGTCGGGCGATTTACCGCGGGCGGTGGAGAGCTCCCGCGGGAGATCGAGTGGCAAAAAGAAATGAAAGGCGAGTCGCGAGTTTCGAATTCGGCGCTTTCCGCGGAAGTCGCGCACGTAATATATTTTAATTGCCTCGAGCCGTCGAGCGGCAGGGCAGTGCGACGCAGCAATCCCGCCGAGTAAACTTGGCAACAGCGCGAGCTCAGCCGCTTACAACCACAATAGTCTCTCGCTCTCGGATGCGCAAATCCCTCTATCCCCCTTGATTCGCGAGCTGCAGCCGAGGGGCCCTTCGAAACCTTGGTCCTCGAGTATACAGGCAGGTAGAAAGTGCGACGAAATTGGAGCCCCCGGATCGGAGAAAAAGGAGGCGCGCGCGCGCGCGTTCGCGCGGATCGAAGAGCAGAAGAAGTGCGCGAGTCGTCGGCGCAAATAGCCCATTCCATTCATTGAACAGAGAGAGCGCCGAGGAGATAGAGCAAAAAGATCCATACGGCGGCTCAGTCGCGATTGGGACATCGTCCGAGTAGGAGGAGCTCGCCCGTTCTCGTAACAATCGTAACCCAAGCTCGAGATTAGCCTTTCTCCCAGAAGAGTGCTTTCCCCCTTTCGAGAAAGAGAAGAGAAGGCTGCATATAAGAGTCGACAGAGTCGGTCGCGGGCGACCAGTCCCCAGCTCCGTTTCCGCAGTCGACGGATGACGACGCAGAGAGAAAGGCAGCAGCAGGCGCAATCCCCCCACCAGTAGCTGGTAACGTTGCGCGAGCGGAGCCCACGCACACACGGAGCGCTCGCAGAGTCTCGGTCGATCGACGCACCACGGACACGGGCACTGCACATCCCCACCCAGTGGCGTGCGACCGAAAAATCCAATGCGATAAGGGGAGAGCTGCAGCAGCTTGCTCGCTCTCTCGGTCTCTCTCTCTCCCTCTAGCTTTATAATATGCGTCGAGTCGACGGCAGCCCATAGAGCTGTACGGACGGACGCGGACGAGGAGTGCTGCTGGACGGAGCCTGCCGTATGTGAACGGCCTACCAGGGGTAAGGCTGCCTGGGAGATCTTGTGTGTGTGCAGTGAGCAAAGCAAAGAGAGACGGAGAAAGAGTCGCGAGCTTTCGAGAAGGCTGTCGAGGACGTCGCGGCGCTGGAGGAGGAGGACGACACAAAGGGAGTAGCCGCGTTGATAGCGCCTTCCTTCTCTGCTCATCCTCTCCTGGACGTAGAGACGAAGCAACAAGTACACGGGCATGGTATACTTGACGGGTTCTTGGGGCATGGGAGAGGCTGAAACGCAGTGCCGCAGCGCGAACAACAGCTCTTCCTCCGTAGCCGCGTCTTTCTGTCAGGACCACGATGAGGAAGTCGCCCTACACCCGCTCAAAAACCAGGTGAGTTCTCGGCCGGGCCAGCTTCCTCCTTTGTTTGACGGCGCAGCTTTCTTTCGTTCGCTCGCCTCGCTCTATCTCTCTCTCTCGCTCGCTCGCTCCTCTCTCTCCCAGTGCTCGGGCCGTCTACGTTGTTTGATAACGACGACGCAAAGTGCGACAGCTCTTTGTCGTCTGCTGTGCAAGCACGCGCGGGAGGGTTTCCAGCTTTTCGAGAGGGAAAGAACGCAGCGCCTAAGATCCTTCCCCAACAGCTGATTTTCATTGCCTCTTGATCGTTTTTCTTTTCTGCCTCGCGCTCGCCGCCAGGTCGGAGGTCACACGCGATTGTTGCTGCTCAACCAGAATACTATTTGCAAGCCATTGAACTGCAGGGAGCTCGACTTTTACAGGAACATTCCACAAGATATACAAATGTTTGTCCCTAAATTTAAAGGTAAGCTAATATTCTAATATTAATTTCACCAAGCTGCTTAGATAAGGTATACCAAGAATGATTCATGCTTATGTTTTATCAGTAACTAGTGCTTAAGGTTATTGTTCTTTAGTGTTTATTGAAGTTGTGTGTTTTAACGCTTCTGCAGAACTGAAGCTTTTTTCAGTATGATCTCTTATTCAATTTACGTACCAGACAGTGCATACACACATTATTGCGCTCTTCAGTACTGTTGATAATAATTTTTTAATTCACTAATTAATCATCTGTTTTTTTTTATCAATTTATCTTTTATCAGATTGTTTTTTTTGCATTTTATTCAAGTCTGTTAAGAAACTTTTGTAAAAAGGAATAGATAAACATAGATAACTGTCATCCCAGTGCAACAAACTCGATGACGTTTTTGCGTCATCGTTTTCGTCATTAATGTTTATGCAATGTTAGTTCTGTTGCCCCAATTTATGTCAGTTTTAAACACCCACTTTAAACGTCACTGCTACGTTTACTTAAAACGTCATTGGTGAATTATAACTTTGAGTAAATAAATCATGCTATTGTCATACTTAGTATGTTTATTTTTTTCATTAGTAAAACATGTTATCAGTTGATCTGCAAATTTTTCCATTGGTGAACTTTTATGAGTCAAGATTATCGGTATTTAATCAAATTTTGAAAAATCAGATTAATTATTATCAATATTTATGTTTTCTAAAGATATTGGCAGGCCTATACTGGCTTAAATGGTTTCATTTTTTTTATTTTATTTTTTTTTTTTTTTTTTTTTTTTGACAAGTGACAATTATAAAACATTTCAGTAAATAATTTTTTCTGTTAGAGATATTAATTTATCACTTTTTAAGGATTCAAAGCTGAAGAATTAATCTATAAATGTATGTCAATATTGTTGGATCTTCAATGCTACATGAAGATAAATCTATTCTCAATATTTTTAAATTAATCATTAATTAAGTAAAGTGCTTTTTGATAACATTCTGAATTAAAAATAAATTTGGTAAGTACATGCAATTGTAAGCTAAAAAATGATTTAAAAAAACAATTGATAATTTTTAATTTGTTTTTGGGGCATAAAAACTAAATCGAAAATTCGTGATGTTTTTGCAATCAAGAAATTTAAGTATTATCTCAAAATAACTCAAGTGTCAACTCCAAATAACTTATGTCATGCACAATAAAACCTGCAATAATTAAAAGTGAAAGAAAGTTTTTTGCACAGAAGATTTTATCGTGCAAATTCTGTACAAACAATATGAGTAATTTCTTTCCAATTAATTTTGCAGGTATTTTTATGATATATTATTTGAAATATAATATTTAAATTTCTAAGGATTAAATCGCGACTTATCAGTGTTTTCTGTGAGAATTTTGTATTGGAAGATTGTGAGGGACTCCATTTTTACTGGGAAAAATAAACCCTTCGCTGAAGATGAACCTCTTTGGGAACAAATATACTTGTGCTATAGGGCTTATGAAAAACAATGACTTAGGGGATTGTGCTGCTCATTGGGGACGCGATATGTCAATTTATGAACAATGAATGCATCAAATCGCGCATGTTTGATGATTGTCTAGAAAAACAACCTTTTCTTTCAAGTATCCCCAGAGCCAATAAGTCACAAGGATACGTGTCTGGGAAACGAGGCATGGCCTGCTCGCAGACTCACTAGTGCCCTGAACACATTCCATTTGCTTCTCCTTGGCCAATGCTCGGGGTTTGTATTTTGTTGCTGATCATCAATATATTCTGCTCGGAGGCAAAAGCTCTCTGAACTGACATATATCAGAATTGTTCTCGATGGAGGCATATTTATGATAAAGTTGCCTGTTATCTGCACAGTAGTGTTATTTCAGTCAAAATTATTTTAATAGTTGTTACACAAACGTATGAATGATTTCATTGTAAAATCAGTCTTTCAAAATTTCATGAGCATTACATTCATATCATCATTTTCATAATGTAAAAAAATATTCTTTTTTATTTATAAATTATGATTTGTTATATTTACTATGTAAAGAAGGTGCCAGTTTTGCCTCCTATTGTGAGAACAATTCTAGTTCAAGGCAAAACAGATTATTAAAAAAAAAAGATTTGAACCAGAATGCTCCAGAGGAGAAAAATTTTAATTATGTTGCATGGCGAAAAATTCAAGTCACGTGCTCATATCCGTCAAAAAATCAAAATTTAATACCGATAGTATTTTGATACGATCTGTTAGAAAATTTTTTTAACAGATGTAACGTTTTAATTAACAATATAACATGAGGATGAAAATGAAGTAAAATATTCTTGGGAATTAATCATCATTTTGTGTAACAATTGCATACTTATGTTTTGTCTGAAATGCAGGCTTTTACTTAATAATTTTGAAATTTATATACTACAAATATAGTATAGAATTGAAACGCGTTTCGGTTTGATTGATGAAAATTTACTATCGAGTGTAGACAGAGTCGCACGCGACTTGCCTACTAAACAATTCGTCCCTAAGATCACCTGTACTTATCCGTTCTGCTGGTGTTACAGGTGTTATGCAGGCTTCCAGCAGTGGTGAGGTTAAATTAGAGAAACGGTATAGCCCAAGTTTCCGAGACCAAGAGGTTCGACCCAGCAAAGGTTCCACAAAGAGGAAACGAGACGATGTTCTAAGGTAAATTCGTAAGCTTCTACACCTAAACACTAAACGCACTTATTTTACAGCATAGTTTTTGGCTTTACGATGCAATACGTAAGATTGTACTGGTAAATTTTGCCTAGAAAAGTGTCTTAATGTACAGAATATTTTTACAAAATAAAGCATTATTCGTATTCGCATCGTTTCTTTTATAGATTTCATTAGTAACTAAGTTTCTATTGCTTTACCTAGTCATTCCTGTCCTTTTACATGCAAATATAAATTTCATTGTAATTTACCGATTAGTTTACCTTCATGCAGAATGTATCGTATAAAAAAAGAAGGCTGAACGCTTTTTTTTATATAAATTTAAACTTGATCAGCCCTCTCTTTTCTTATATTTTTATTTTATTTACAAATATTTGTATTTTATTACGTAAAGTGCGACATTTTAGGAAAAAAAATGTAAAAAATGGTTGTATTTTACTCGACATCAATTTTTTACTTTGAACTCGTTGTTTATTGTAAACAAATCGTAATAAACTGTAACTAAATTGCACGATTGTACACGAAATTTCATTTTTTTGTTTTTATCTAATTCGTTAATAATATAATTATAAATTTACAATAATAAAATAATTATAAATTTACAACTATTGGCAAATTAAATCTTGGAAAATTATTTATTGTAAATTAAACCCGCCTGCGCATAAAATTTGTACTATGAAAGCAATAAATAATAAAGAAAAAAGATAACAGATGCTTTATTTTACCCGTATATTATTTAGAATTAAAATAAAAAATTAATAGTAGAAAAAACTTATTGAACTTAATGCTTTTTTTCAGAATGAAGATTCACAGAAAGAATAGTTCTATAGATGTACTTAAGTCCGGAACGCATTTAGATTCATCAACAAACAAACAATGTATCCTTTGAAAAGTTTTCTGTTTAATCTCCACTGGTTAAATATTCACTTCTGCTATCGAATGCAAACTTCTAGACTTTTCCTTAACGGCGGCACTAAACAGATTTTTTATTACTGGAGAACATAACTTCGCGTTACACGCAACCATGCATATTGGACTTGAAAATGGGGACCAGGCAGTACGGCGATGACGCGTCAGCGGAAAAGCGCAGTAAGCAAATTGCCAAATGCGCCGCGAGTACATCGGCCTCTTTGGGTGTTCGCTTATGCGGCATGCAGGTCAGTTAACTATTTTTATTTAAATCTCACCTATCAGGAAATGTCGCTTAATGCACACGTTTACTTTCGTTATTTAGGCGTATCAAGCAGACACCGATCATTATATAAAACGAGATAAGTATTACGGAAGAGAGTTGAATGAGGAGGGTTTCAAAGCGACTCTTTATAGATTTTTTCACAATGGCTTTTGTCTGAGAACGTCAGTTATTCAACGAGTGATCGCGCGATTAGAGCAGCTGCGCCGTGCTATCGAGAGACAAAGTAGCTACCGTTTTTATTCCTGGTAAGTCTCGTGCCTTTTCTTCTTTATTTTCTTTTTTCGCATTTCTTCTGCCTTTCTTTTTTCTTTGTTTATTTTTTGTGCAGGAGCCAACTCATGCGAGTCATTAACTCTGCTCGTTATATTTACACTCCAAAGCTTATTATTACAAATTTTATAAACTTTTAACTGCATTTTTAAAATAATGAAAAGTGAAAATTTTCTTTTAAATTATGCACACTTTGTAGTAAGTTTCAGAGTATATTTAAAAAAGAATTTAAGAAAATGTCAAAAGACGCTCTTACTTCTTGATCTATTAACAGTAGTGGTTAAATATACTGCTAGCATTGATATAATGAAATCTTTAAAGATTTGCTATTGTAAGAAAAATGCCAGTATCTATTTTCAAACTCAATCTCGTTAATCTCGTTGCAAGGATTCAGTTCATAAATACTATTCATTGAGAATTTTATGATCAAAAAGCAGGAATAGCAAGAGCAGATAATACCGGAAAGAGTTGGATAGAATCGATTTTGGAAACATTACTAATGCTAGCGCTTGAATTCTGTTTGAGCCAGTTCGGTCTGCATTTTTTAACCAGGATTAATGAATATACATTCATTCGCATTTCAGTTCCTTATTGGTGGTGTATGAAGGCTATCAGGTACGCGTCGACGATCCTACCAACGTTGCTTTCATGGACAACGTCGTTGTGACGCATAGTTCGGACGCTTGCTGCTACGATGCTGATACAAGCAACAGCTCAGCTGATTATAACCTGTCCATCAACGAGGAAGTCAGTCACGCAGCGCTACACCGTGGTTTCGGCGAAGCCGCAGCGCGTGGTGCTAAAAATTCCATGGGCTTTTACCCCGTAAACGAAGAAACAGTTTTTATGGAATCTCCATCCCACGGATTAATAAGCGGTCGCCGAGTCGTAGGAACACCCTCCACTGACAACTGGATGCTTTATGGTAACAGTAATAGTAGTAGTAGCAGTAGTAGCAGCGGTGGCAGCGGGGATGAGTATTGCTGCGGGCAGCACACAGTCAATTCTGAGGATACAAGTTCAGACCTCGACTTGGGGCTGCTACCCATTGGCGCCGAGTGTCCACTTAAACGGAATAGGCACAGGCACCACAGGCTCAGGCTTTACGAGGGAGAACCTGATGAGGAGGACGACGAGGAGGATGAGGACGAGGACGAATGTACAAGCGTCACCAAACGATTCAAAGTCAAATCCACAGCGACAACGAGCGCACAGCCAAATCTCGTATCCGGCACCGTGGACGACCCAATGGTTGACGTGCGAATGATCGATTTCGCCAATGCGACCTTTGGTCACAATCATGGGGTATCTACCGCTGCTAATTCAACGGTGCATCAAGGCCCGGACTGCGGCTTTCTTACCGGACTTGATAGCTTAAAGCGCCTTCTTCTTGAGATTCTGACAGAAGGTTAAAAATATTAGCGAGTAGGGAAGAATCTCATCTACTGTCTCAAACGATGCGTATAAATTGAAAATTGTGATTGCTTTTGGACGTTCAAAAATGAACGCCGCAGCGCGATTAAAAAAAAATGTTTTAGTGTAATTATTATGCCGAGTTCATTCTTTTAATTATGAGTTTACAAAGAATTTGCATATGCGTTAAAAACTGAAATTGACTGCACAAAAAAGTTTGTGAGGAGATAAACGAATGAAAGAGAGAGAGAGAGAGAGAGAGAGAGAGAGAGAGAGAGAGAGAGAGAGAGAGAGAGAGAGAGAGAGAGAGAGA